>CM042165.1:27369887-27557370 GCA_023376005.1 Doryteuthis pealeii
TTGTCTTGTTGAAAGATGGTAGCTTCAATTGGCCTTTGCTAGGCAATACACCTTTATATCAGCATTTCATTTAAAGATGATACTACAGCAAAATTGGTAAATTTTATTAGCAATATCTTTGGTGTGTGTGTAGGAGGTGGGGTGATGATATATTTGAAAAGTTAAGCAACGCTGTATTAAAATAAAGATTTATTTCTTTTACATGTAACCAAAGCAGTTTTCAGTTGAGTCATTTTGGAAATATAAAATGTTATTCATAAATAACTGACAAGGATTGGCTAATAAAGGTGATCCGGTTTCACTTGAGCACAAAACCAAATTAAGAAATCAGGCATTAAATTTTGTCATTTTTATCCGGTAATACTTTTTTGGTACAATCACTGCCACTCGCTCGAGTTCAGCCTATGATATCAGCTAGACACCCACAAATTTGAGAACAAAATAAGTTCTCACTTACAGCTACAGCCAGAAACAACTTTTAAAACGTAATATTTTTAGCTTAGAAATGAAAGTTTAAATAAAGAAAACAACTTGATCATGTAATTTAGGGTCTACAAACATTTTTCTTTAGTTACAAATTTATCTTATTACATTTTATTATAAATAAAACATTCCTATATATTTATTCAATTTTTATTACATTATTTTAATATGCCACAATCTTTTACATTTTTTTTAGAAATCAAACAATCATTTCATGTTTCCCCTCACTCGATAAAATTTTTAAGAAGATCTTAGTTGAAACTTTTACTTAAAAACGAAACAAAAATAAATAATTACGGAAAATTTCTACTTCTAAACGCACTAAAAATGTAAATAATTTGTAACTAAGAAGAAATATTTGTAGAACCAGAAATACAATGATTCAAAGTTGTTGTTTTTTTATAAAACTTTCAATTTCTAGCTAAAAATATTGACGTTTTAAAAGTAAAATAATTGAGGCTGTTACTGTAGCGAGAGAAATTTGTAACATTAAGATTTGTGGGCGTTTCTAAAGCTGATGTCATAGGGCCGGAACTTGAGCGAGTGGCAGTTGATCGTACCAAAAAAGTATTACCCCATTGTATCTATCCACACTTACATAATGTGAATTTTAGCATTCATGGAAGTGGTGCTGATTTTAAAATATGTCATTGGAAATAATGATGTGAATCAGTGTCCTTATCTAAAATAAAAGTAAATTTATTATCTCATCATTTTAATCTTTATTAATTTTTTTAACTTACATCTTAATTACAGTTGCTTTTTAATTAATCTTCTTAGATTGTCTGATTCTACCCATGAATATACTTCATGGATGAGGTAATAAAAAACAAAAATGAACTCTTCTAGACTTGAACTAATATCTTCATGGATTTGTCTGTGTCTATGTCTGCATGTGTGTGTGTGTTATGGGTAAAAGAAAGAAATTCATAAAATAAAGAAGCTAACAATTGTTTCTTTTAATATCTGGTTTTATTCTATATTCATTGGGAAGAAAGTCATCCTGATTTATTGTCTAGTTCCTTTGTGTAAAGGGTTAGGGTAAAAGGTGCCTGTCCAAGTCAACATGTAAACTGAGTGTGGTTATATGCTATTTTCAATATCTTGAGTTCAAGGAGCTGTGAGAAAAAATGTCCTCAAGGCTGGTGGTAAAAAGAAACAAAACAGAAAAAAAACAACTAATTATTTTTAAAATCCTTTAATTTTTTTATTATTTTTTCTCCACCTCATTTAAAAAAAAATTTCTCTCAAATATTTTGATGCTTTTTTGTGAATACCTTTGTAAAAGTTGAACTCCACTTTCTCTCTGATTTTAGACATTTTTTCTGCTTTCTCATCAATAAGAAATAATACTCATGTTCCTAGGAATCACAAGGTTCTGGGTTCAATACTGGTCCTCGATAACTTAGTGCATGAATAGCACAGCTTGGTAATTGATCTGTGCAGTAAAGTGGGGAGCTGGACAGTAGGTGTGGCATTCCACCCAGACAAACAATGTCCGGTCTAGCACTTGCCAAAAAAGGGATGCCATTCCTTCACTGTCCAGCTGATACCGTCAATAGTCACCTCGACCGACTTTACTTACTTACTAATAGGTATAGTTTGCTAATTAAATTTTTTCTCAATATCTGTAGGTTAGTATTTATTTAAACACCAAAGTCCCCACGCGGTCAGACAAACACTCCAGTTGAATGCTTGCCAGGCTTTGACTTGGAAAGCCTTGTCCACAAAAATTTTTGATTAAAAGCAATTCTTAATAAGATGAAAGAAATAGGAGATAAAAATTAACAGTAATTGACAATACTTCATTTTAATTATATAATGAAGATAATACTCAGGTTGTTCTATAATTTGTTAAAGATGCCTATAAATGTCATTGTTCCATTTAATGGTCGAGAGAACAGACAATCTGTCAAAATTATTGTTAAATGATACTTTATTCCATTTATGACACATTGTGACAGAGAACACGAGGTGAGTGGCGAACGTCAGGCCCGCCGTATTCTCGAAGGAAGCGGGCTCTTAGGCTTGGCCTGACATGTCGGACTGTAGAATCGAACCCGCTTCCTTCAGGAATGGCAAACATTTCACCAAAGTCTAGAAGCTACAGGCCCGGATGTTAAGCGCAGGTGCCCGGATGATGGTATGATGATTCCGGCGGTCGGGTTTGGCTCGAGAATCTCGTGCGTGGGTGCAGACACCCAGATGTTGAAAGAAAATGATAAGTAGAAGTGGGTGCGGACAGCAGAATGTTGCAATATTTTTTCAGCTGCTGAAGATGTTTGAGTTGGTGGTTTTGCGACGACGGCACAGATTTTTTGTGACGGCGACACATGTTGACCCCCCCCCCCCTCTCTTCAACAAGTCGAATTTATTTTTCCATCTATTTTCTTTTCTTTTTTCATACTTAGACATATGTATCTATATAAAAACTGAAATTAACAAAAGATTTGGCCATAATTGCATGGGAGAAAATGTACAGGTGCAAAATAAAATATTTACAAGGAAATAAACAATTTTACAACATCGCAGGTAATTTCAATTTAGTCATATGACACATTCTTCTCCTCATTTAGTTTCTTCTTACTATATTGTTGTACATAAATCATTATTTTAATTTTTCAAATTTCTTGATAAAATCTAATAAAATAAAATGAAATAAAAAACTAATCAAACATTAATAATGAAATCTGTATTCTTAAGAAATTAAAGACAATGTAAGACTATCATATTTAGGGAACTGTTTAGTTTCATTGCGGTTATTTAATGCCAAAATTTGATTTGTTAATAAAATGTCTGATTGTAAATATAACTGTATTTCAAGTTCATTGCATTTTCTTTTTAATTTACTTTTTTTGCTTCACATTATTCAAATATTCAACAAGTATTCTTCAATTAATACAAATAATTTCAAACAGATCCTATAATAAACTATTGTAGTAGCCACTACTAGCCAGATGGACCTGGGAGTAATAGCAATAAGATGTAGTCTACACTCCCTAAAAGGCTTCAGGACTGGAGCCACAACATCAAATGTAGAAAAAATCAATAGAATATAATAAAAAAAAAAAAAAAAAAAATGGATTGTTACTTTCTTAGTTAGGTGGAGAACTTTTCAGACATCCTCATACTATACGTAATAAACAATAAAAGATGAAGAAAAACTAATAATAGAACAATAGGGTAAACAAGCAATAAAATAAAATACAAAACTAATAAAAAATTAATAATGTAACAAACTGAATTAAAGCGTTTAAGTCACCTTCAAAGCTACTGCTTACTGACTTTCCCAATTCCAGACACTCACTAGAAAAAACGTAATGCTGAATTCATAACTAAAAAATGGCAGCAAAATTAAGAGCAATGACAAACAATAACAATACTGCGGAATCAATAAAGTTTTAGAACAGAAGAAAAGAAAACTCCCTATTCAATAATGGATGAGTCTGCCGAACAATCCAACAGCGAGAAATATGAAAATAAAGAAACACAGGACCATGTAGACACATAAATGTAAATGTGTTCAAAGAAACAGTACAAAAGAAAATAACAAATCCCAACAAAGTTTCAGTAATACACAACCAAAAGAGAGGAACTTCATCTGAGTGTTTCTTTCTTTTGTAGAGTATCTCTTCCTGTCTCACCTCAATGACACACTCCTTTGTTTGTCCTTGTGTCCTTTTCTGGTGTTCCTGGTGAACCATACACTTTTTTAGAAGGCTGGTGTCCATTGTATAGCTAGAATGTGTGCTGCCCTGGGCAACCTTGAGTTTTGACCAAAAAGTGTACCCAATAAAGTGTCACCCGAGCAGACAGCCCTCTTACTCTACCTTAGCTATGTCACTACTGGTGCCATTTAGTTCTCACCAATGTAAAATAAGAGGAAAATAAAGAATTCAAATTTGGGATTATTCATAACAATAATATAAACAAGAATATGTGAGCTAAAAATTTGCATAACTTAACATATTTTATCCTATTACTCCACTAGGTGTAAACAAGGAAAAAAATAAGATGAAAAAAATTACTAGTAAAAAAAAATAATTAATGTTATATTTAGAAATTCAGACTACTTAAGGACTTACTACTACTACTACTACTACTACTACTATTGTTAGATATATACTTCAAATCACTTCTCATGTCTGGATAGGGAAACTGATAACAAGAATCAATTACAAGATTGCAGTTATGTATAATCTCATTTAGAATAATTTTATTTTTAAGTGATTCTTTCTGGCTATAATCTTTAATAATAAATGTAAATGCAGTGGTATCAGCATGACAGAGTGTCATATTTTTCAACTTTACTTCGAGAGACCATAGCCAAACATATCATACCATATGGAATCAGGCTAACTTTGTGAGCAAATTAAACATTTCAGGCAATAATAGATTGATCTGGACCCTTAAGTTTTAATTACTACTCTTTACTCTCACATTCATTACAATTCAAGAATGAAAATATAAACTATTTTTATATACAAGTGTTTGTCTTCTTTTATCAGTCAACAGTATACACCTGGATCAAGACCAACAAGCAGTACACAACATGTGCAGACATCTTGAATTGAATCTATCCATCATTCCTTTAAAAGAAACACTACAAATATTTGCTATATTAATCCTTTTATCATTGTATCAACATGATTTCCATTGAGCCCAAAATATTGGTACTATATGGTGTATTACTTGCCTGAAATATTAGACGTACAAAGGGTTTATTCTTCTTTGGATTTTGATTCTTTTCAATTTTTGTAATGGTCTAAGTATCAATCCTGGTAACTTCATTTATTTATGGGGTGCAACCTTATCTATATTGTATTTAGTATAGCATTTTAATTCTAAGGTTAACAGCAAACAAATGAATGAATTAAAACTTAGGTTTAATTCAACAAATTTATTAAAGGACAAATAAACCAAAACGAGTAACAATATAAAGTCCTTCCTGTGTATAAAGTAGTGAGACTTATCTGATATCTGCGATCTTAGGGTGTTTCTCAAGAGGATTTAAAGTCCACTGCCTCATCGGAGTGGTCTTGGGGTCTTTGGTATTTGGTATTTGCACCAACTTCTGGGCTCATCATTTGATTTGTATATCCAATCACATGATGAGCCCATCCCTCACTCAATTTTCCACATACAGGAATTACTATTTTACTGACTTCAACAGATACTCCTCCCCCCAAATGCGGAGTATATTGGAGGAAAATTTATGAAAAGATCATTATGCAAAGAAAATATAGTTATAATCTCTGAAATACAAAACATAAAGATACTTGAAACTGACAGGGTACAGAAATTTTTTTCTTTTTTTAACAATATAAGTCTGGATACCAAACATGTCGGCAGATCTTATCACTGCTCTGCGGTACATATATGTTGTTTGGCTCACATTGAGCCATGCAGTGTCTAAAAAGGCTGGTTTTCACATATACAGGGAAATGTTCTGTGCACAATCCTAATGGATATGTGAAATATTTTTTATTATTTTTATGGTCTTAAAATTAAAGTTCTCTATATGGTTGTTGTAGGGAATTTAATTTCTAACAAGGTCCTACAACCACATGTGTACATTTCAAATAGTTTTGAAACATATTGTTGGTTCCTTACATGTGCAGGAGGGTTGTAGCTAAGTTTGACCATCTTGGTTGTCAGACAATCAACAAAAGAAGCTAACATCAGGGGTGTCTGTGTAGACTTGCAAAAAAAATTGTCCTGGCAGTCTGAATGTGTCATACACCTCAGGCAGATAAACATTGGAGCCTCTTTACTGCAGGACGTAGTCCCAAGAGTTACAAGGGTAAGTTTTTCAGCAATTTATTGATTTAGCATAGTTTTTGAGGCGCTTTCAGACTATGTTGGATCTTTCACCAAGCCATTAGATTCAGAGTGATAGGCAGTGTGTGATTTGTTGCTCCCCAAAAGTTTCATCAATTCGGTGGATAAACTCGATTCAACTTCAGCCCTCTATCCATGGTAATTAAGCTGGACGCCAAAAAAGGACATCCAATCTGCCATGAATGTTTTTCGCTATTGTATGGGCGTCATATTAGCCATGGAGGACTTTGAACCAACAAGAAAAATGATCAACGCCACATCAACAAATATGTATAATCCTCACAAGGAGGTAAAGGACCAGCAATGTCTATTGTACATTGTTCAAATCGTTCATCTGGAGACAGGAAAGGATCAACAGTGGTCTGTGTGTGTCTTCCAACTTTAGCCTTTGACACTGTCAAGGTCTTGCCCACAGCGAATATCCAACTTCATACAAGGCCAAACATATCTCTCTGTATCAGCATGATGAAGCGTTAACATTCAGTGTATGAAATAGATTTGTGAGACTGGAGAAGAAAATACGTCGAAAATGACTCAGGAACAAACGGGATATTTTTCCCAGTACTGGTGTCACCACACAATGTCAGGTTTGCCTGTTCGGAAATGTATTTTTGCCAAAATGCAGGGAAATTGAATTGTCTCAAGTTCGAAGGTGCTGATCTTTAAGTGCTCCTTCACCAAATTCTGTCATGTCTGTGCATGGATAAAAAAAAATTGCATTTATTGTTCTACAATAGTATCTGCAGGTATATTTTCAAATCCTTTCAGATGTCTAATGGTCAGAGGTGAACTGAACAGGTAGTCTGATGTCTCACTCTCTTGGCGAATTATCTCCAATTGACCGGAATGCACCAAAAAGTGGTTTGTGGATGCGTGAAGATGTAAAAATCCCTTCCAGAAAAATACCTGAAGTGACAACGCTGGCATAAGGGCATCAATTCTCTTTCCAAAGGTGCTGTATCTCTTCTGGGTAATTAGTCAGCTTTTTGAAAAAACGAAAATAGTTTCAAGACCCCGGAAACTTTTGTGTAAAACTGCCCCAACTCCCAACCACACTTGGCATCCACTGCCAAACTGCCAAACATTCAGGAAGGACATGAGATTAATTCCAGTAGTTTTGCGAGAGCTGCTTTGATCTTACTAAATGCAGATAGTGCATCACCTGACACTACTATATCACATTTTTTTAATGTTCGTCAACAGATTAGAGGGGTTGGAGGATACTTGCCACAGTTAGGTATAAATGGTAATAAAAATTCACCATATCTAAAATTGTTGCAAACTATTCTAGTAGGGAAGGGAAATACCAACTACACGTAAAACAGCTGGCCCAAAAATTCAACTTCGGTTTTGCCGAAGGCAACCGTTGATTGGATTTATTATTGATGTCATATTTTTGAAATCTTTTAGATTGTCTTAATGTGGTTTTTGTGTTCTCCACGAATGCTCGCTACTAGTACGTTATTTATGAGGCGGGCATACAAAATCCAAAACCATCAGTGGTAAAAAGGGGTCAATAAACCCTTGGGAAGGTTTGGCCCAGGCATTTACCCAAAGGGACTGAATGGTGTTCTAACAAAATTTACAAAGGTCGCAAAGGGCTGTTTAGGATATATTTCCCTGACCTGTTTGATTATTTCTGTTGGTAATAATTGGGGTGACATGTGTGAATTTTTCTTTTGTGAATATCCAAACTGGCTATTTGTATAAATTTCTGGGTCGGAAAAAAAGAGTGGAATTCCCATTTTTTTTTTTAAATTAAAAGTGAAGATATGCAAGGAAGGCAATAAAAAGTATACTGACGAACCTAGGTAAGTAAAACTTTCACCAAAGGGTAAGACAGGGGTTCATAAAAAATGTGCAGACCAACTGAAGATTTTTTTCAAAGCAAGAGGAGGAAGGCAATTGCAGTTCCTTGAGTTTTTCTTTTTTTTTTTTTAAAGATTTCTATCTAGCTAGAAATTCTGAAAATAATATTTTTTAAAACAACAAAAAAATAAATGTGATACTTCTTATACTAAATTCGTTTTCAGCCCGGGGAGTCACCAAAATATTTGTTAGTATAGCATTTAATTCTAAGGCTACAGCAAAGAAATTAAATGAATTTAAAACTTAGTTTTGCTGGTCATGTTCAAGCTTACACCTATATGATTGCCCTGACCCTATTGCCCTTATGGCAAGCCCCCAAGCCCTTTATCATGTGGTGCTAGGAAGGCGGTGGCAGAGGGTCTACATGTCCAGTGAATTGACGTTAAACTCTATCTGATGGTGAGTTCCAGTTCTGGAGGTTCAGGACATGCCGGAGCACCCCTTCATCACCATTTCTCCTGGTCCACTCTGACTCGAGTGGTAGTACCTGTTAGGGTCCCATCTATAGGTTAAAATAGAAAAATGTTATTTATAAAAAAAATTGAGTATCGATTAAGAATGAATTTATTTCAACTTTTATCGGCATTAAATACCTGCTGAGGTTGATAAGCCGTAAAACAAAACAAACCAAACCAAACTTAGTTTAATTCTAACAATTTATTAAAAGACAATAAAACAATGAGTAACAATATAAAGTCCTTTCCTGTGGTATAAAGGTTGAGTTGAGGGGACTTACCGGTGTGCTGCTTGAAGATATCTGGTACTTAGGGTGATTTCTTTGCAGAGGATTCAAGTGCTGCCTCATCAAAGCTGGTTCGAGGTCTTCTGGTATTTTGCGCCAAAACTTCTGGGCTCATCACGTGATTGGTGTATCCAATTAGAAAAAGCCTCCCCCTCACTCAATTTCACACACAAGAATTACCATTTTACTGACCCAACATCTACATATCTGACACTTTTCAAGCAAGGTCTTGTTCTATTTTCTCTTTCATTTTCTTGCCACTATTTGACATACTGGTATCATTATTTTTTTTCTATTTTTTTACTATTCAATTGAGCCACCTTTGGCCAACAGTGGCCACTCATAATGTCTGAGGACAGGATTGTATTGTAGTCATTGAACGGTTTGTGAATTGGGTACACCAACCAATCAACCAACCAACCAACCATCCAGTCTCCTAGACTATCCATCACTGACTGAATAGATATAATTTCCTTGAAAATTAATACAATACAGTTATGTTCCCATTTGTTGAAGTCTTCTTCACTACCCAAATGAATTCATTTATTTCTAATCGGCAATTTTTACTAAATATGATGCATAAGAAGGAATATGATTAAAAAGGGGAAGAAAACTGATTTCTTGTTAGAAACTCTGAATCCTGAAAAGTCTTCTTTTTTTTTTTATATAATTTACATATGAAGGATCTTTTTTCCATTCATTTTGACAAGTTTCTTCATTTTTAATTGCACAATATTTTTGTCTTTTTCTTAAGGTTATTTTGTGTCAATCTTATAAGTTGGGAAAACTGCTATCCTTCAAAATCAACATTCAAAATCTGAGCAATCATGGGCAATTCCTAGTTATTTTGAATGACGGTTTCCAGTTGGTTTTAGATTTTTAATTCGTTTTCCTATTTCATTTTTTTGTTTTGCTATTGCGGTTGTTATTTTAAAGAACATTTACATTAATAGTAATGTGTGATTTTTTCTTAGCTATCAAGTTATTATAATAGTTGTTAGAAGAGGAAGGATAGAAGATAAAATCTAAATCTAAACGAAAAAAAAAGGGAAATCACAATAACTTAAAAGAAAAAAAGAAAACTTATTTTTAGCGAAGGAGTGACCATAGTCATGTTGATCACAGTTGTTTGCGGAAGAAAAAGACTGTTATTCAACAACAACAAACAGACAGACGACGTCACTTAACAGTTCGGCTCGAGAAGAGAAAGAACTTTTTTTACGTCGGGCCTGGCCCTTGAGAAGAAGCAATTTAGATACAACTGCAATCGTTTAGGTAAAAAGTACAACAAAAAGAAAAAGAAAACTAAGAGTTGAGTAAACGAAGGCCAAAATAAAATTACAAAACCTTCTTTGTAATTTTAAAATAAGCTCAAAGTAATTGGACAAAATATTCATGAACGTGCGCATATAATGTACGTATGCTGTGCGCGTCACACCGTGTGTACAATGATAGGTAACTTTAATTTTACCACGACTGACCCAGGCAGCTGCAATCAAAATTAACTTGTCAGTTCTGGTTAAACAGTGATTCAAATTCTCAGAACAAACAACTTTTTTTTTAAATTAAAAAAACAAAAAAAACTTTTACTTAGAAGACTTACCTGAAAAGAAAAGAAAAAAGAAAAAAAGAAATGGCATACAAATTGCCTTTGAAGGAAATCGTTCATTTTGGGATGCTGGGGTGAAGGCTTATGCAAGTGGTGATTATGGAAAAGCCACTGCAAACTTTCAGAAAATCGCTGAGGATGGGACGGCAAGGATATCTATAATTTGGATGTGTTGCAAAAAGGATTGGAGAACTCAATATAGCTCTTGAGGTAAGTAAAAACAAAGGGATAAAAAAAAATATTGTTATCACAAATAAATCTTTTTCAATTTTTCTTTAATATTTTCAAAACTACCGGGTAAGTCACGTGTTTCAAGTGTGTGACAAAACTAGGGAAAAAATGAATAAAATTAAATATTGGGTGAGTGATTAGTTTAAATGGGTTTTTTTTATTAGCAATTACAAAAGACTAAAACCTAAATTCCAAAAATCAAACCAGGCACAAGCACAAGTAACTGAATGTGCTTGAATGAATACAAGAAATGTTATTTCTATACCTGATTAATAAATGTTCCGTGAAATCAGGATATTCATTTTCGACTGAAAAAACTTTAACTTTTTATTTAAAAGATACTAAATTTTCTTCCCTTTCCTTTTTCTGTTTTTACAGGGTCATTGAAAAATAAACTCCCTATTTTGATACAATAATCTGGCCAATACTTGGAAGAATATTGGCAACTTGAAAAAAATGTTACGCCCCCAACATAATGGGGGGTTAAAAAATTTTGCGACCTGAAAAAATAAAACAGGAATGTTTTAAATAAAATAAATTTAAATTAAAAATGCATTATAAATCATTCATTGATTAAATATTATTTAATCAATGAATGATTTTATAATGCATCATGATGATCTTATAAGCCATTATAATGCATTTGATGATGAAATTTCACATGTTTATTTATTAAATAACAGTAAATTTCATTAAAATCCGATAATTCCCTGATTTTTGTTGTAAATTATTTTCTGGGGGGGGGGGCTAAAGTCATTGTCAAAAACGCAATTTAGCCTCAATTTGGGTATACATAGAATATTATTTATATTATTATTTATATTTACAGGGTGATTGAAAAGTAACTCGCTATTTTAATACATTAAATTTAGGCTAGTTGCCAATATTCTTCCAAGTATTGGCCAGATATTGTATCAAAATAGGGATTATTTTTCAATGACCCTGTAAGAAACAGAAAAAGGAACAGGGAAGAAAATTTAGTATCTTTTAAATAAAAGTTAAAGTTTTTCAGTCGAAAATGAATATCCTGATTTCACGGAACATTTTATTAATCAGGTATAGAAATAACATTTTCTTTATTCATTCAAGCACATTCAGTTACTTGTGCTTTTGTGCCTGTTTGATTTTGTGGAATTTAGGTTTTAGTCATTTTTGTAATTGCTAATAAAAAAAAACCCATTTAAACTAATCACTCACCCAATATTTATTTTATTCATTTTTTCCCTAGTTTTTGTCACACACTTGAAACACGTGACTTACCCGGTAGTTTTGAAAATATTAAAGAAAAATTGAAAAAAGAATTATATTTGTGATAACAATATTTTTTTTTATCCCTTTGTTTTTTACTTACCCAAGAGCTATATTGAGTTCTCCAATTCCTTTTTGCAACACATCCCAAATTATAGGATATCCTTGCCGTCCCATCCTCAGCGATTTCTGAAAGTTTGCAGTGGCTTTTCCATAATCACCACTTGCATAAAGCCTTCACCCCAGCATCCCAAAATGAAACGATTTCCTTCAAAGGCAATTTGTATGCCATTTCTTTTTTCTTTTTTCTTTTCTTTTCAGGTAAGTCTTCTAAGTAAAAGTTTTTTTGTTTTTTAATTTAAAAAAAAAAGTTGTTTGTTCTGAGATTTGAATCACTGTTTAACCAGAACTGACAAGTTAATTTTGATTGCAGCTGCCTGGGTCAGTCGTGGTAAAATTAAAGTTACCTATCATTTGTACACACGGTGTGACGCGCACAGCATACGTAACATATATGCGCACGTTCATGAATGTCCAATTACTTTGAGCTTATTTTAAAATTACAAAGAAGGTTTTGTAATTTTATTTTGGCCTTCGTTTACTCAACTCTTAGTTTTCTTTTTCTTTTTTGTTGTACTTTTTACCTAAACGATTGCAGTTGTATCTAAATTGCTTCTTCTCAAGGGCCAGGCCCGACGTAAAAAAAAAGTTCTTTCTCTTCTCGAGCCGAACTGTTAAGTGACGGTCGTCTGTCTGTTTGTTGTTGTTGATAATCAGTCTTTTTCTTCCGCAAACAACTGTGATCACATGACTATGGTCACTCCTTCGCTAAAAATAAGTTTCTTTTTTTTTTTAAGTTATTGTGATTTCCCTTTTTTTCGTTAGATTTAGATTTTATCTTCTATCCTTCCTCTTCTAACAACTATTATAATAACTTGATAGCTAAGAAAAAATCACACATTACTATTAATGTAAATGTTCTTTAAAATAACAACCGCAATAGCAAAACAAAAAAATGAAATAGGAAACGAATTAAAATCTAAAACCAACTGGAAACCGTCATTCAAAATAAACTAGGAATTGCCATGATTGCTCAGATTTTGAATGTTGATTTTTGAAGGATAGCAGTTTCCCAACTTATAAGATTGACACAAAATAACCTTAAGAAAAAAGACAAAAATATGTTGCAATAAAAAAATGAAGAAACTTGTCAAAATGAATGAAATAAAAAAGATCCTTCATATGTAAATTATATAAAAAAAAAAAGAAGACTTTTCAGGATTCAGAGTTTCTAACAAGAAATCAGTTTTCTTCCCCTTTTTAATCATATTCCTTCTTATGCATCATATTTAGTAAAATTGCCGATTAGAAATAAATGAATTCATTTGGGTAGTGAAGAAGACTTCACAAAATGGAACATAACTGTATTGTATTAATTTTCAAGAATTATATCTATTCAGTCAGTGATGGATAGTCTAGGAGACTGGATGGTTGGGTGGTTGGTTGATTGGTTGGTGTACCCAATTCACAAACCGTTCAATGACTACAATACAATCCTGTCCTCAGACATTATGAGTGGCCACTGTTGGCCAACAGGTGGCTCAATTGAATAGTAAAAAAATAGAAAAAAAATAATGATACCAGTTGTCAAATAGTGGCAAGAAAATGAAAGAGAAAATAGAACAAGACCTTGCTTGAAAAGTGTCAGATATGTAGATGTTGGGTCAGTAAAATGGTAATTCTTGTGTGTGAAATTGAGTGAGGGGAGGCTTTTTCTAATTGGATACACCAATCACGTGATGAGCCCAGAAGTTTTGGCGCAAAAATACCAGAAGACTCGAACCAGCTTTGATGAGGCAGCAACTTGAAATCCTCTCAAAGAAATCACCTAACGATACCAGATATCTTCACCAGCACACCGGTAAGTCCCTCAAATCAACTTTATACACAGGAAGGACTTTATATTGTTACTCATTGTTTTATTTGTCTTTAATAAATTGTTAGAATTAAACTAAGTTTGGTTTGGTTGTTTTGTTTTTACGGCATATCAACCTCAGTAGTCATTTAATGCCGATAAAGTTTGAAATAAATCATTCTTAATCGATACTCAATTTTTTATAAATACATTTTTCTATTTAACCTTAATGATGGACCCTAACAGGTACTACCACTCGGGTCAGATGGACCAGGAAGAAATGGTGATGATGAGGGGGCTCTGCATTCCTGAAACCTCCAGAACTGGAACCTCACCATCAGATAGAGTTTAACGTCATTCACTGGACATTGTAGACCCTCTGCCACGCCTTCTAGCACCCACATGATAAAAAGGGCTTGGGGCTTGCCATAAGGGCAATAGTCAGGGCAATTCATATAGGTGCTAGAGCTTGACATGACCAGCCAAAAACTAAGTTTTAATTCATTTATTCTTGCTGTTAGCCTTAGAATTAAATGCTATACTAACACAATATTTGGTGACTCCCGGTGGAAACGAATTAGTATAAGAAGTATCACATTTATTTTTTGTGTTTTAAAAAATAATTATTTCAGAAAAATTCTAGCTTAGATAGAAATTCTTTAAAAAAAAAAAAGAAAAAACTCAAAGGAACTGCATGCTTCCTCCTCTGCCTTGAAAAAAAAATCTATTCATGTCTGAACATTTTATACCTGTCTCTTACCCCTCGTGAAGTTTACTACTAGGTCGTTCAGTTATACTTTTTATTGCCTTTCCTGCTACTCTTCACTTAATTAAAAAAAAAATGGATTCCACATCTATTCTTCTGACCCAGAATTAACATAGCCCATTGGAATTTCACAAAAAGAAAAATTCACACATGTCACCCCATTATTACCAACAGAAATATCCAAACAGGTTCAGGGATATTATCCTAAACAGCCCTTTGGACCTTTTTTAAATTGTCAGACTTACCATTCAGTCTTTGTAATGCTGGTCAAACCTTCCAAGGTTTATTGACCATGTTTTAATGGTTTGGATTTGATGCGCCTACATAAGATAACGTACTAGTAGCGAGTCATTCGGTGGAAGAACACAAAACCACATAAGACAATCTTTTAAAAGATTCAAAATATGACATCATAATAAATCCAATCAACTGTGCCTTCGGCCAAAACCGAAGTTGAATTTTTGGGCCACTGTTTACGTGTAGTTGGTATTTCTCCTTCCCCTACTAAGAATAGTTTGCAACAATTTTTAGATATGGTGAATTTTTATTTACCACTTTATACCTTAACTGTGCAAGTATCCTCCAACCCCCTACTAATCTGTTGACGAACATTAAAAATGTGATATAGTGGTCAGGTGATGCTACATCTGCATTTAGTAAGATCAAAGCACTCTCGCAAAAACTACTGAATTATCTCATGTCTTCCTGATGTTGGCAGTTTGGCAGTGGATGCCAGTGTGGTTGGAGTTGGGGCAGTTTTACAACAAAAAGTTTTTCCGGGGTCTTGAAACTATTCGTTTTTTCCAAAAAAGCTGATAATACCCAGAAGAGATACAGTACCTTTGGAAGAGAATTGTATGCCGCTTATGCACTGTTTGTCACTTCAGGTATTTTCTGGAGGGATTTACATCTTCACCATCACAAACCACTTTTTGGTGTATTCTGGTCAAATTTGGAGAAATATTCCCAAAGAAGTGAGACATCTAGACTACCGTTGCAGTTCACCTCTGACCTTGACATCTGAAAGGATTTGAAAATATACCTGCAGATACTATGTGTAAAACAATAAATGCAATTTTTTTTTATCCATGCACAGACATGACAGAAATTGTGAAGGAGCAGCTAAGATCAGTACCTTCAGAACTTTGAGACAATTCAATTTCCTGCATTTGGCAAAATACATTTTCCGAACAGAACCTGACATTGGTGTGACACCAGTACTGGGAAAATTGCCCGTTTGTTCCTGAGTCATTTCGACGTATTTTCTTCTCCAGTCTTCACAATCTATTTCATCCTGATGTTAACGCTTCCATCATGCTGATAACAGAGAGATATGTTTGGCCTTGTATGAAGTTGGATATTCGACTGTGGGCAAGAACCTGTGAACAGTGTCAAAAGGCTAAAGTTGGAAGACACACACAGACACCCTGTTGATCCTTTCCTGTCTCCAGTATGAACGATTTGAACATGTACACATAGACATTGCTGGTCCTTTACCTCCTTGTGAGGTATAATATTTGTTGATGTGCATTGATCATTTTCTTGTTGGTTCAAAGTCCTCCAATGACTAATATTGACGCCCATACAATAGCAAAACATTCATGGCAGATTGGATGTCTCGTTTTGGCGTCCAGCTGTAATTACCATGGATAGAGGGCTGAAGTTTGAATCGAGTTTATCCACCGAATTGATTGAAATTTTTGGGAGCAAACAAATCCACACAACTGCTATCACTCTGAATCTAATGGCTTGGTGGAAAGATTCCACCATAGTCTGAAGGCAGCCTCAAGAACTATGCTAAATCAATGAAATTGGCTTGAAAACTTACCCCTGGTACTCTTGGGACTACGTCCTGCAGTAAAGGAGGGCATCCAATGTTTTATCTGCTGAGGTGGTATATGCACCACATTCAGACTGCCAGGACAATTTTTTTGCAAGTCTACACAGACACCCCTGGATGTTACTTCTTTTGTTGATTGTCTGACAACCAAGATGGCAAACTTAGCATACAACCTCCTGCACATTGTAAGGAACCAACATATGTTTCAAAACTATTTGAAAACATGTACACATGTGGTGTAGGGACCTTTGTTAGAATAAATTCCCTACAACAACCATATAGAGGACCTTTTAAGACCATAAATAAATAAAAAAATATTTCACCATATCCATTAAGAATTGTTGCACAGAACATTTCCCTGATAGGTTGAAACCAGCCTTTTTTAGACACTGCATGGCTCAATGTGCCCACAAATATCATTAACCGCAGACAGTATAAGATCTGGCCGACATGTTGTATCCCAGACATTTTAGAAACAAAAAAAAAAAAATTTCTGTACCACTGTCAGTTTCAATGTACATTTTATGTATTTGTATTTCAGAGACTTATACTATATTTTCTTTGCATAATGATCTTTCATATATTTTCCTCCAATATACTCCGCATCTTGGGGAGGTGTATCTGTTGAGTCAGTAAAATAGTAATTCCTGTATGTGGAATTGAGTGAGGGATGGGCTCATCATGTGATTGGATATACCAATCAAATGATAGCCCAGAAGTTTTGGTGCAAAATACCAAAATACCAGAAAGACCCCAGACCAGCTCCGATGAGCAGCAACTTTAAAACCTCTTGAAGAAATCACCCTAAGATACCAGATATCAGATAAGTCCCTCAAACTCAACTTTATACAGAGGAAGGACTTTTATATTGTTACTCGTTGGTTTATTTGTCTTTAATAAATTGTTTAGAATTAAACTAAGTTTTAATTCATTTATTTGTTGCTGTTAACCTTAGAATTAAATGCTATACTATACAATATAGATAATGGGCACCCATAATAAAATGAAGTACCAGGATTGATACATTAGACCATTACAAAAAATTGAAAGAATCAAAATCCAGAAGAATAAACCCTTGTACGTCTAATATTTCCGGCAAGCTTATACACCATAAGTCCAATATTTGGGCTCATGGAAATCATGTTGGATACAATGATAAAGGTTAATATAGCAAATATTTGTAGTGTTCTTTTAAAGAATGATGGGATAGATTCAATCAAAGATGTCTGCACCTGTTGTGTACTGCTTGTTGAGTTCTTCATACCAGGTTGATACTATTGGACTTGATAAAAGAGACAACACTTGTATATAAAATATAGTTTATATTTTCATTCTTTGAATTGTAATGAATGTGGAGAGTAAAAGAATAGTAATTAAAACTTAGGGTCCAGATTCAATCTTTATTTGGCCTGAAATGTTTTAATTTGCTCACAAAGTTAGCCTGATTCCATAATGGTATGATATGTTGGGCTATGGTCTCTCGAAGTAAAGTTGAAAAATATGACACTCTGTCATGCTGATACACTGACATTTACATTTATTATTAAAGATTTTAGTCAGAAGAATCACTTAAAAATAAAATTATTCTAAATGAGATAGAGATTCTACATAACTGCAATCTTGTAAAATTGATTCTTGTTATCAGTTTCCTATCCAAGACCTGAGAAAGTGATTTGAAGTATTATATCTAACAATAGTAGTAGTAGTAGTAGTAGTAGTAGTAGTAGTAGTAGTAAGTAGTCTGAATTTCTCAAATATAACATTATTATTTTTTTTACTAGTATTTTTTTCATCTTATTTTTTCCTTGTTTACACCTAGTGGTAGTAATAGATAAAATAATGTTAAGTTGTCAAAATTTTTTAGCTCAAATATTCTTGTTTATATTATTATGATAATCCCAAATTTGAATTCTTTATTTTCCTCTTATTTTATATTGGTGAGAACTAAATGGCACCAGTAGTGACATAGCTAAGGTAGAGTAAGAGGGCTGTCTGCTCTGGGTGACACTTTTATTGGGGTACACTTTTGGGTCAAACTCAAGGGTTGCCCAGGGCAGCACACATTCTAGCTATGCCAATGGACACCAGCCTTCTAAAAAAAAGTATGGTTCACCAGGAAACACCAGAAAAGGGACACATTTTAGGGACAATACAAAGGAGTGTGTCATTGAGGTGAGACAGAAGAGATACCTGTACAAAAAGAGAGAAACACCAGATGAAGTTTCTCTCTTTTTGTTGTGTATTACTGAACTTTGTTGGGATTTGTTATTTTCTTCTTGTACTGTTTCTTTTGAACACTTTACATATGTGTCTACATGGTTCCTGTGTTTGCTTTATTTTCAAATTTCTCCTGTTTGGATTGTCGGGCAGGACTCATCCACTTATTGAATAGGGAGGTTTCTTTTCTTCCTGTTCTAAAACTTTATCTGATTCCCATGTTATTGTTATTGTTTGTCATTGCTCTTAATTTTGCCTGCACATTTTTTAGTTATGAAATTCAGCCATTACGTTTTTTTCTAGTGAGTGTCTGGATTGGAAAGTCAGTAAGCAGTGAAGCTTTGAAAGGTGACTTAACGCTTTAATTCAGTTTGTTACATTATTAATTTTTTATTAGTTTTGTTATTTTATTTTTATTGCTTGTTTACCTATTTTCTATTATTAGTTTTTCTTTCATCTTTTATTGTTTATTTACAGTAGTAGTATGAGGATGTGCTGAAAAGTTCTCCACCTAACTAAGAAAGTAACATCCTTTATTATTTCTATTGATTTTTTCTACATTTGATGTTGTGGCTCCAGTCCTGAAGCTTTAGGGAGTGTAGACTACATCTTATTGCTATTACTACCAGGTCCACTCTGGCTCAGTGTGGCTACTACAATAGTTTATATAGATCTGTTTGAAAATTATTTGTATTAATTGAGAATACTTGTGAATATTTGATAATTGTGAGCAAAAAAAGTAAATTTAAAAAGAAAATGCAATGAAACATTGAAAATACAGTTATATTTACAATCAGACATTTTATTAACAAATCAAATTTTGGCATTAAATAACCGAAATGAAACTAAACAGTTCCCCTAAGTATGATAGTCTTACATTGTCTTAATTTCTTAAAGAATACAATTTCATTATTAATGTTTAATTAGTTTTTCTTTCATTTTATTTTTATTAGATTTTATCAAAACAAGACATTTGAAAAATTAAAATAATAATATTAAATGTAAACAAACAATATAGTAAGAAGAAAACTAAATGAGGAAGAAGAATGTGGTCATATGACTAAATTGAAATTTTACCTGCTGATGTATGTAAAATTGTTTATTTCTTTGTAAATATTTTACTTTGCACCTGTACATTTTCTCCCATGCAATTATGCAAATCTTTTGTTTAATTTCAGTTTTTATAGATACATATGTCAATAAATGGAATAAAGTATCATTTAACATAATTTGACCGATTGTCTGTTCTCTCGACCATTAAATGGAACAATGACATTTATAGGCATCTTTAACAATTATAGAACAACCTGAGTATTATCTTCAATTATATAATTAAATGAAGTATTGTCAATTACTGTTAATTTTTATCTCCTATTTCTTTCATCTTAATAAGAATTGCTTTTAATCAACATTTTGTGGACAAGGCTATTCCAAGTCAAAGCCTAGCAAGCATTCAACTGGAGTGTTTGTCTGACCGTGGGGACTTTGGTGTTCTAAATAAATACTAACCTCCAGATATTGAGAAAAAATTTAATTAGCAACTATACCTATTAGTAAGTAAGTAAATTCGGTCGGGTGGCCTATTGACGGTATCAGCTGGACAGTGAAGGAATGCATCCCTTTTTTGCAAGTGCTAGACCAGGGACATTGTTTTGCTGCGATGGAATGCCACACCTACTGTCAGCTCCCCACTTTACTGCACAGATCAGATTACCCAAGCTGTGCTATTCATGCACTAAGTTATCGAGGACCAGTATTGAACCCAGAACCTTGTGATTCCTAGGAACATGAGTATTATTTCTTATTGATGAGAAAGCAGAAAAAATGTCTAAAATCAGAGAGAAAGTGAGTTCAACTTTTACAAAGGTATTCATCAAAAAAGCATCAAAATATTTGAGAGAAATTTTTTTTTTAAATGAGGTGGAGAAAAATAATAAAAAAATTAAAGGATTTTAAAATAATTAGTTGTTTTTTTTTCTGTTTTGTTTCTTTTTACCACCAGCCTTGAGGGACATTTTTCTCAGCAGCTCCTTGAACTCAAAGATATTGAAATATAGCATATAACCACACTCAGTTTACATGTTGACTTGGACAGGCACCTTTTACCCTAACCCTTCACACAAAGGAACTAGACAATAAATCCAGGATGACTTTCTTCCAATGAATATAGAATAAAACCAGTATATGAAAAGAAACAATGTGTTAGCTTCTTTATTTTGTGAATTTCTTTCATTTTACCCATACACACACACACATGCAACATAGACACAGACAAATCCATGAAGTCTTAAGAAGAGTTCATTTTTATTTTTTATTACCCATCCATGAAGTATATTCATGGGTAGAATCAGACAATCTAAGAAGATTAATTAAAAAGCAACTGTAATTAAGATGTAAGTTAAAAATTAATAAAGATTTTAAAATGATTGAGATAGTAAATTACTTTATTTTAGATAAGGACACTGATTCACATCATTATTTCCAATGATGTATTTTAAATCAGCACCACTTCCATGAATGATAAAATTCACATTATGTAAGTGTGGATAGATACAATGGGGTAATACTTTTTTGGTATGATCAACTGCCACTCGCTCAAGTTCGGCCTATGACATCAGCTTTAGAAACGGCCACAAATCTTAATGTTAACAAATTTCTCTTCACTTACAGTACAGCCTCAATTATTTTACTTTTAAAACGTCATATTTTTAGCTTAGAAAATTGAAAGTTTTAAATTAAAAAAAACAACAACTTTGAATCATGTAAATTTCTGGTTCTACAAATATTTCTTCTTTAGTTACAAATTTTATTTACATTTTTATAGTGCATTTAGAAGTAGAAATTTCCGTAATTTATTTATTTTTTGTTTCGTTTTTTTAGTAAAGTTTTCACTCAAAGATCTTCTTAAAATTTATCAAATGAGGGGAAACATGAAATGATTGTTTGATTTCTAAAAAAAAAAATGTAAAGATTTGTGCATATTAAAATAATTGTAAATAAAAATTGATATAAATATATAGAATCGTTTTATTTATAAATAAAAATGTAAATAAAATAAAATTTGTAACTAAAGAAAAAATGTTTGTAGAACCCTAAATTTACATGATTGAAAGTTGTTTTCTTTATTTAAAACTTTCAATTTTCTAAGCTAAAAATATTACGTTTTAAAAGTTGGTTCTGGCTGTACTGTAAGTGAAGATTATTTTGTTGTCATCAAAATTTGTGGGTGTGTCTAAAGCTGATATCATAGGCTGAACTCGAGCGAGTGGCAGTTGATTGTACCAAAAAAGTATTACCGGATAAAATGAAACAAAATTTAATGCCTGATTTCTTAATTTGGTTTTGTGACTCAAGTGAAACCGGATCACCTTTTATTAGCCAATTCTTGTCAGTTATTTATGATAACATTTTATATTTCCAAAATGACTCAACTGAAAATCTGCTTATGGTTACATGTAAAAGAAATAAATCTTTATTTAATTCAGCGTTGCTTAACTTTTCAATATATCATCACCCCACCTCCATACACACACACCAAAAAAATATTGCTAATAATAAATTATCAATTTTGCTGTAGTATCATCTTTAAATGAAATGCTGATATAAAGGTAGTATTGCCATAGCAAAGGCCAATTGAGCTACCATCTTTCAACAAGACAACATCTATTCCAGAGATTACTCTACTTTATTATATACCCTTATTTAAGCTATGAAATTAGAAGATATGAAGATGGTAAGTTTGTTAATCAAGTGGATTTTTGTTTTTTTAATATTAATTTTGCTAGTAAATTGGGAATATTAAAATTATCCACAGGGTTGTCATGGCAACATAATTAGGAATGTCAATCATTATAAAACTTTAAAAAGTGTGAAACAAAAAAAACATCTGAAATTTTCCTTTTGATTTATTTAAACTATGAATTAATTAAAGGATTTTAAAATATTTATGTTGTGTGTAAAGTAAAATGTTGTTAGAAATAAATTATGATTAGATATTACATTAAAATTAGCAAAATGTTCCCCAATATTTTTCCTAACATTTTTCAAAAGTATTATAATATAAAGCTGATAGAGGGTGAAATATCATAATATATAAACATTTCCACCAAATTAGTTTTCTTATCTGCTCTTCAATATATATATATATACAATTTTTATTTTTTGGTTAGAGATTCTAAACAGATACTACACTTTGATCCTAGGTAGAAGTGTCAATCCCTATGTACATTATTCTGTTATTTTTTATGGGTGCTATGCATATATCATTGTAGTTTTCTTTCAACTGCTTATCTTGTATTTAGAACATAAGCATTAAATTAAGAAGTTTTTATAATTTGAAAGAATTCAAACACTGGTCAAACACAATCACCTAATTGTAAATATTAAAGATTGGCCCTTCAAAATTAGAGATGTATTTTCAGGCCAAATAATAGGCATGCTTCATTCCTTTGTTGTCAAAGGATTATTCTGGTAAATAGGGAAGCTCGTTGTCTCATTCCCCCCATACACCATGACCTTTGTAATGGGAGGGGTGATATTACTATTTAAAAAATTTTACCTTTTTTTTTTTTTTTAATTTTTGAGCAGAAAGTGTTATTTCCCAATTGCTCATGCCTAAAGTAAATTAAAAATATCTATTTTTTCTCTTTTATGAGCTTGGTAATGAAATGTTCAAATTTACTCATTTTCCAAAATATTTCAGTTAAATTCAGTGCTGAGTAGCTGATAGAAAATGTTCTAGAACTTATAAATCATTTTTGTATAATATAAATTTTGATTCAAATTCATATTTTATGTAAATGAAAATTTGCCCATTTTTAATTTGGAAATAGGTTAATTTTTAAATTCCTTAATTTAAGGCACAAAAGTAAAATTTGAAGGGAATAATGGTCATTTTCTATACGTTTAGAACCTATGCAATTAAGAAATAACACATGCTATCCAGAAACAACATTTGTCTTACGTATTTGAAATTCAAGTTTTCAATGCAGGAAATAAGTAACGCTGTTTCAAGGGAGCTAACTGCTATATGAAAAAGTTGAATAAGCTAACTTTCATGATATTAATGTTCCTGACAATTTATGGTTATATTAAGTCAATGCTTATGCATTGTCATTTATTGCTTTCTAAGTGGGCAAAGCAAGTTATGTTGTGCATATAAATTAGCTGAAATTCAACCAAACATTTCAGGTTTTATGATTTGAACAATCATGCCACGAATAATTTCATGAGCCTTAACCATATCTAAAAGGTAAATCTAAAAATATCAATATTTAATTAATTATGAAACAATAAAATGGACATCATTTTGTTTATTATTCATGAAAAAATATATAGATATTAGGAAAATTAACCAAAAAATTTAAAAAATCTATTCTTGGTATCTTTAAATAAATTAAGTTATTTCATATGTCTAAAAATTGATTGCAACAATCTGAATATTTTCACTATTGTAAATAAATGATAAAAATACATGTTCGTACATGTTGAAGGTTTAACTAAATTGAGTATCCAGCAAGGATTGAACTCACTGTTCAGTAGTAATGAATCTGTGAAACTAGCTTGGTGACAATTATACCACAATGGGATGCCTATAAAGTATGAAGTAATTATTTGTTTAAAATGATTGTTAAATTTATTAGTAGATTAACTCTTAAAACATTGATTATTGCAACTAAGTATGAAGTAATTGTTTAAAATGATTGTGAAAATACATGCTTAGCCTAAAGGTTATTACCATACAATATGAACTCAATGACCAGAGTTCAAATACTAGACATGGCTATTTGCATTTCATTATGCACTAATGCCCTTGATGAAGATATGAATCTTTCTCTTCTCACCTCCAGCTATAGTTAAATAATAGGACAGACTAGGCACTTTAGCCTTGGTATGGCAACCAGTCTAGGAGAAGGAAAATTAAAACCAGCTGGACTCCAGTTAAAAATTAACCTTGTGTCACATCTCACTCATGGGGGGGGGGTCTTACCTCTTCGCCGAGGTACAGTCGGCATATTCTATAGCCTCAGCCAACAAGGTGTGGCAGTATATTGATTGAGGTAATAAATGTAAAAACAATTCATTCAACAAGTTTTATTGCTGGAGAAAAACTAAACAGAAAAGCGGATACATAAAGAATGAATGAAAGTGTAGAAAAGTCCTGTTATTAGGGTTACATGAATTTTATTAAATTATGCATAATGAATTTTTAATAAAATGTTTCTTAATATTATAGCAGAAGTACTTTGATAAAAAGGTACTGTGGTAAAAAGCAGTTTGAATTGGAAATATTATTTTTTATCTATTATTTTGGTAATAAGCAAAAATTTACAAAATATGTTTATTTTTTATTTTTTGAGTATTAATTTGTGTATGTGTACAGTGTATGTAAATATTCTTAGTATTCTTTTTTAATTGTTGGTAATTTATGAGGAAGTGCGTCCCGGTCTCCTGCCTCAGAAATTGCTACCCGGTGACTATTAAAATAACGTCCCAGCTATGTCGTCTCGGTGGTGTTACTTGAAAGAAAACAACCAACTTAGGGCATTAAATGTATTGGGGGGGGGGGCTTCTCTTTTTTTGTCGTAATTCTTTTTATTTATCGTAATTTGTCATAATTCTTGTTTATTTATCATAATTTGTCGTAATTCTTGTTTAGATATGAAGATAGATAGTTTGGAATAGACTGAGATTGATAGATAGATAAACAAACAAAATAATATAGATAGATATGAACAAATGGAGATAAATAGATAGATAGATAGATATTTTCGACAAGTAAATGTATTTGGGGGGGGGTGTCACTTCTTTTTTTGTCGTAATTCTTGTTTATTTAAACTAAAAACAAGACATTAAACAAACATGAATAAAAGAAAATCTTAGTATTTAAAGTAATATAGATAAATATGAACAAATTGAGATAGATAGATAGATAGATATGAAGATGGACATAGCTCGAGACGTTATTTTAATAGTCACCGGGTAGCAATTTCTGAGGCAGGAGACCGGGACGAACTTCCTCATAAATTACCTAATTGTTTACTTGCATGTCAGTCCTGAATTCCTTTGAAAATAAATCTTGGTTATTGCCATGAAATTCAGGACTGATATTTTTGGTTCAGTCTGGAGCACCTAATGTTTGTTTTATTTGACTACTGAACTCCTACTGAATAGGAAGGGGATAGCTGGGTATTCAGACCCACTAACTTTTTGGGGGCAGAATAGGGAAAAATTTTGTTTTTAAATTATGACACATATGAGTCTTTTTCTATTTTTAGATTTGATGAAACACTTGCTTGGTCGGTTAGATTTTATGGCATGTCAATCCTTGGGTTATTTTATGCCAAACATGTTTTTGTTTTATTCATTCTTTTTGGATATATAGATGCAGTTTAACATCATATGCAGGACACTAAAACCCTTAGACACTAAAACCCTTAGACACCATCTTCTAGCCCATATATGATAAAAAAGATAATGATAAGAGTAATATGCTTGGGACAATGATATAGGTGCCTGGGCTTAACATAACCAGCCGATTGATCAGATGAGGCCTCTCTTGACTAACCCGTTAGCTCAAGAGCCAAGTGGAGTGTTGCATGTCAGGGACTGCTCAGACACCAGGATTTCATCCTTAAGAATCACAGGTTACCCTCCCCCCATGGCCAACAGGGGGACTCATAGAGGGGTCTTACCCCTTTGCGGAGGTGCAGTTGGCATATTCTAAACCCCTAACTGACAGGGCTGTAAAACACTTGGGTTACGGACAGTTACAGTCCTTTATTATGTGAATAAAACCTTCCATATTTGAAAAGAGTTCCTTCATTTGCTGGTTGTGTAAAATTATAGATAATGTCTGTATGTCTGAAAGTAAGCTTACAACATTGTGTACTGTGTTGACAAACATCCCAGGCAAACAGAAACATACATGTAGATACCAGGCCATGCTGTGAGAAAAGAAGATAATGTATTTACACATTTTGCTTTCTACAAGGTTCTGTTGCTATGGTAATTTTATAATGTTGCCATCTAGCAGCCATTAATAGAAGGCCTTTGGCAGACAAGGGATATAATCCAACACTATAACTAAAGGTTTTCTGTTCTTCTTTTTATTATGCTCATACATGGATAGATAATTATATAGGATGCCTCATTGATTGATTGATTTTGATTGATTTGAACAGCATGTCAACTAAAAGTTATGGAATCACATACATTATATGTTTATATTTACGTTTTTTTATTTAATTGTTTCTTAAGAGTTTTTTTTTGCATCCAGTTATATATTAAGTATTCCTTTCTAAAACAAATGATTTTCACAATTGTATGGTTTCAAGCATTCCTATATAATACTGATAATTTATACGCAATTATATGGTTTCAAGTAACCACTTCTATTCAGTAATTATCATTTATTTGCATACAGTTATATGGTTTTAAATAAATAATAATAATAATCCTTAGTAGGCAATTATAGCTTCAAGTAATTATTTTCTATCCAAATAATTTATGCATTGTTATATGGTACCAAGTATTCCTATATAATACAAATAATTTTCAAACAAATGTATTTGACCTATAGATGGTACCCTAATATGTACTACCACTCTGGTTCAAGGTGGATCTGGGAGTAATGGCATTGAAGAGGTACTTCACAGTCTCCAGATCTCCAGAACTGGGGTCTCACCAATTTAGTATACCTAGAATATCCCACTTTTTGGGGTGGGTAGGTGGGGTACCCTTCTGCAGAGGATACAGTTGATGTATTCTAAGGAGGTGGCTCAGAATGATTTTGTTAAATTTGACAACTCATAATTGTTTATTGATAATAAATGTTATAATTGACTCTTCTATCAATTCTTATCTCTAAAAGAGTGGGACAGAGAGCAATGGTTTGAAAATTATTGCTTTGATCCTTATAAGGTGTTATAACAGAAATAGATATCTCTCTTGATTCATAAATTTTACTAACTCAATATACCCACTCACGAACAAAAAAACAAAAAACAAAACAAAACCCCTCGAAACAGAACCTAAGTTATTTAGAAATGTAAGATCAAACGGATGTTGCTTGAAACAAAATGAACAAAATAATTCTTCTGCACATAGGCTCCACACAAGCTTCCGGGTGAAAAACAAAATTTATAAACAATTAAAAATATCCCCTGTTTAATGTTTTTCAACCAATCATAAATTTTTCCCCAACGTTTGAAACTTTTCAAAGCGATTCTCGAGATTAAATTAAAAATATCCCCTGTTTAATGTTTTTCAACCAATCATAAATTTTTCCCCAACGTTTGAAACCTTTCAAAGCGATTCTCAAGTCTATACCTAATTATAAAAGCGGCTGACTAAAAGTCAAAAAGTCAGTTGACAACTGGTGTTGGTACACAGCGTCACTCCTTTGGACAAGATCAAGGAACTACTGAACCTCCGATCCATACCAGATCCCCATGTCACACAGAACCAAGTCATCGTTCAAGAACAGACTTTCAACCCACACCCAAATCAGCAGACAAAAAAAAAGATTTTCAACCCCACACCAGAGTGAAAGAAAGAAGGACTTATCTTCTCAACATTTTCAGCTTTTGTTTATTTTTAAATAAACAAAATTAATCTAAATTTTTCTCGGACGTTTTTCTTTTGCTACATACATTTGTTTGAGATATTTCAAAGGTGTCCCACTATTGTGAGAATGATTGCTTTGATACAGGCAAAACTGTTGGATTCAATCATTTCTAGACCCATCATTTCCAATCCAATATTTTAGTGTGAAAAAAATAGATACGTAAAGAAGTCACTAGTTATTTTACACATCACAAATTAATCTGGCATGTGTGGGTCACTAAAAAAAAATTGCTGGAGTGGCCTATTGCTGGTGTTAGAGGGTTGTCTATCCCCTTTTCACTAGTGCTAGACCAAGGAGATAGTATTTTTGCTGAAGTGGAGCACTACACCTACCGTCAACTCCCTACTTTACCACACAGATCAGATTACCGAAGTTGTGACAGTTGCAATTTCCTGGCAGATGCCCTACCCACTGAGATAAACCAGCTCCAAGTGGGTCACTTGTTATTGCTAATAAGGAAGATATTCAGTCAGACCAATATTATCATTAGTATCTCCATCTATAAAGGGAAGTTGTTTGTTTGTATGTATGTCGGGATAAAACTATAAAAATAAAACAATTAACAGCAAAGTAAATATATGTACACATTCACTATCACTTGCTTTTTGAGCAAAAATAATGAAGATTTTATTTATATTTGTGAAGATATTTAAGAATTAGAAATTGAATTGTAATAGAAGGGAAGATCATTGGTAGTATCGTAATTAAAACATAAACAAATCAATATGGAAGACCAAAAACAATCAATGGATCTGTGAGACTGACTTTTTTTTTACCCCTCTGCCCTGGCAACACCGGGTAGCCACTTCTAGTGACACACTAAACAAAACAAGAAAAGACAAAATAAACTCAATTACACATACAATAACATTAATATTTCTATATGCACAATATACAAGTAGGAGGCAATACAAAAGAAAGAATACAAATATTTCCCATGGAGGAATCATACACACATAGCAAAAAAATGCACCTTCCTCTGGGCACAAGTATTTAAGGTTAATATGATTAATATTATATTGAATTAGAAAGACTAATGAAATTAAATATGAACACACAAAAGATTACACATATTTTACTTTATTCTAATTGATTTCAATATAAATTATACATAGGATTGCTTTTTAATATATTGAGGATAAAATTATAATATAAGAACAATAACATCAAGTAATTATTATTAAATACGGTTTTGTTAAAAATGGTATGGAAATTATTTACACCATATACTATGTAAAAACATTTATTTCTTAATGGTATATAAGACACATCACCAGGATTTTTAAAGACATTAATATATGGGTGTTTTAAGGCAATTCATATCTCAGATGGACCTTAATAGAACATTGTTAATAAATAAGATGCTATTAAGATTAATGATGATTAAGAATATAGCGAAATCTAACTAAAGAATATAACGAAAAAATAACTAAGGATTTGTGATGTTAGTGTTGATATAGTTTCGTCTACGACAGACACACAATCTCGTTTTAAGATATTAATATAATATATGAAATTTATTGTGTACAGTGCTCAGGTGCACCACAACTCATTGAAGTCTCATGTTAAGTACACAGAATAATGTAGTGTCAGGAACATGAACAGTTTACAGTAGAATATGCATGTATGTGTGTGCATATGTATGTGGAGAAGTGGCATCAGGTATAGTGTCGGCGGACACAGGAAACATGGAGGCTTTGAAAGAATCAGTGATTCGGCAGCCTACAACAGTTTATTCCTGTCTCCGCAATTTCTGAGCGTGAAAAAATGTTTATGCCATGAACAAGTAGTATGTGGAATGGGTACAAAAAATAAAAAGGGTTTACTGACAAGTGTGTTAATGATGTGACTAGACCATTCCCTGTCAGAATCAGAGACAATGTCTCTACTGTTCAAAGAGGTTGAGAATGGTTTGGACTAAACAACCCAATGAGGTTCCTAATGGACATTCCAATTCTTTAAAGGAGATAATTACCTATGTAACCTACAGGTATAGGTAACGATGACAGCCACTAGAGGACGCCACAGTCAAATTAGAATCAAAACTATTTCCGGACCATATGACCTTAGGCACCCCTTTTTGATCTCTATTCAGAAGGACATGTTTTCATTTACACCGTCAATATCTTGTTGTTATGGGTAGGGTTAGGCGTTAGTTTTAATTAAAAAAAACTCTAAAAATCCGTCTGTTAACAAACAACCGGTATTGACGGTATAAATGAAAAACATGTCCTTCTGAATCGAGATCAAAAAAGGGTGCCTTAAGGTCATATGGTCCCTATTCCTCCAAATGGAAAGAAATAATGAGTTAACTATGAAATTTATATGAAAAATGTTCTCAGCCTCACAAATCTAAGAGGGAGGGGCGATTATATTAGTTCTAACCTTTAAGGTCACCACAGAAACATAATTAAACTTTTTAGAGGTGTGAACTTTCTAGAATGCGGTGGAGAACTTTTGTTCCAGAAGGAAGAAAATTTGTTTATATCTATCTAGAGACTTTTTTCCCCAATTATCAGAATACTATTATTATTGGACTATATTATCCTTTGTTTATTTTGTCTTACTTTGATATATGTAGGAATATACACAGTTACCTTTCCGAAAAAAACATCGGATATCCCAGGTAGAAAGATAAAAGTAAATAGGTTGATAACTTGATATAATTTATCGGGTAATATTTTAGCGCTAATAGTTTAGTTATTCACCTGCACATGAGACTAAAACTGTCAACAGTAGCAGTAGCAGTTCATGTCATGCCGTCCCCCATGTAATTACCAGCCGTCTTGTTTTGATATTTATCATTATTTTTATTGATGTCGGTCCGCCACGATGGACAAGGAGATTTGTTACAAAACAATCAAATCTTTAATCGAGTTTTTGTTCTAACCATTAAAATTATTGCTAGCTAATACTCCAGCCATCACTGCTACTACTGTTGGTTCGAAATTAAGGGGGAAAAAGTGCGGATTTTAAACAAGGAAGCTTTTTAAAAATAAGATTTTTTTGGTTGTGGATTTAAGGTTTTAAAAGCTTTTTTCGCAATATCTTTTTTTACTATACAATGGATAGAAGCAGTAAATTTCGCCTCTTACGACCCACACGGAAACGGCAAATCCACAGACTCACAACAACAACAACGATGGAATTTCTTGTGGTTTAAATTACTTGCAAAAGGCTGGTGTTTTGGAGGCTGTGGTAAGTTGCATGAATTATTATTATTATTCATTATTAATCTTCTTTCATAGTCGTATAACTATGAAGAAAAACACAGGTTCATCGGTTTGAAAGAGAAAGTAAATATATGTACCCATTGTACTGTTCTCTAAAACCAAATTTTAAATTAAATTGAAACTGGTAAAAAATACTTTTTTGTTTTTTTAGTTTTTGAAGGTTTTTTTTTTGTAGTTAGTGTTTAGAAGGAAAATAGATATCTCCAAATCGTTAATAAATAATTTCTTTACGTTTGAATGTGTTATTAAAAAATTTGGTTCTTTTGGCACTCGAAGACTTGCAAGAATTGACAATTTTCTTTCAAAAATAATTAATAAACAACAACAACTAATAATAATATAGTAATAATAATAGATAGATAGGCAGAAATAATTGCATTAAACAATTCTATAAATCTTCCTCTCATTAAAAGTAATTGTATTCTTCCAATGAAATTAGTTATTACAAAAATAAAATGTTAATCTAAATCAGAGTAGAATAAAGTATCGATTTTCCTTCTATTTACCTTTTGGATTATTTAATTAAATCTGATTATAAAAATGCGATTTGATTTCTTATTTTGTCGATAATTAGCTTAAAATATAAATATCTTATCTTCATAAATCACGAGTTTTTTTTTCTTTTTTGTAAAGTGTTACAATATGAACGTTCATTTCTTTATGAGAAATTTTTACTTTCTAAGGATTAAAAAAAAAACTTTTCTTTGTTTTATTACATTTCCTTTTTAAAAACACCACTTAAAATTTAATCCCATGAAATTTTTCCACGTTTGCTGTAAAAAAACAAAAACATTTTAAAGAAAAAGTTAATACGCAGAAGAATTGTTTTTTCACTTATGGGGAAAAAAAATCGGTACATTTTTAGTATTTAGTTTTAACCCATTTCATACCCAGACTTATTTTGTGTTATTCTTTATTCTTTAAAGTTCAATGGAATTTGAAAACACAAAAATTTCTATTATTTAAATTAGAATTAAATAAAAGAACAAACACCCTTATAATAAAAAATATTTTGTTTTCTTATTTGATTTTAAAATTTTAATTTTTTTTTGAGACGAAGAAAAGTAAAAAATGTAAAATTTTTTTTTGTTATATTCATTTATTAAAAATATTTAAGTTTATAATGTTTTATGCAATTCCTTAAGATAAATTTGGTATTTTAAACCTTAAAATATTTTTTGTGTTTTTACTGTTTTCATATTTATTTATTATTTTACCGAGAAAAAATCTTTAAGTGACTTTTGTCAATGTTCAAAAACATTAAATTGAATTAATTATTAGGTTTATTAAATAACCTAACTAATAACATTCAATTTTTATTTTATTTTCCTCATTTAATCAAACCAAACATCTTATATATGAACAAAAGAAAATTATGTAATGATATTTTCTATTGTATAAATAAATAAAACAATCACAACAAAAGAATTTTCAACATTTTTTACGGACCATCGACCATTTTGGGAAAAAATCAATGAGTCTTTCTTTCATAATGTATTTTTCTTACATATAAAAGCTATGAACGATCTTTTATTTACTAAATTTCTGAATTTAAAAACCTTCTGACTATCATATATTTTTCAAATTATTAATTAAAAAATAATTCTGCCAGATTTACCCATAAAATATTCAAATTATTGTTTGTGTTTATGATCAATTGGTCTGTTCAACATCGTAGCTGATGTTTCGTTAGTCGTTTTCAAGACATTTTCTGAATTAGGAAGGAAGAAAAAAAATAATAGAATTCGTACCTTTAGAAAATAAATGAATAAATAAATAAAGTTTGGGATTTGAGTGGGGGGGCGGGTCCTTAAAAATAGCTCCTTTGTGGTTTGTCTTAAATATTTCTGGATACACGTATTTGTTGTATGTTGGCCACAAAATACACAGATGATACAGTCTTCCGTTTGATCACACGGTATTTAAACCTGCTTTGCTTTCCAATTAAATTATTGAATTAATTATTAATACAACTTCAAAAGTATTCCAGACTTGAGGAAAAAATAGAATTATTATTGAATTCAATCTGTAATAAAAATAGGTTGTTTTAAATTTTTTTAAAATTAGTAGCTCAAAATCCCCTAGATGCAATGGGTCCTGATAATGACCCTTTCGGGATTAGAATATTCAATTGTATTGATTTGAGAAAATTGCTAAATAAATATCTCCTTATTTACAGCTTGAAAAAAGGAAGAGATGAAATTTTAAAATTGATTGTATTTGCCAGTGATTAAACAGTATTTTTTTTTATTGGTGGCGACTGTAAAATAAAAGTGGATGTTCTCTCTTCTTGGTGATGATTAACAAGCATCACCAACCTGGCATTAATAATGCTACTTCCAGTGAGTCAATATAGATGACCACGCTTTTAAATGACAATTTATTTTATTAATTCATTTTTTATTTCATTTTAATATTATAAAGATGGAGAAAGAGAAATTTGGAGGCCCAAAAAAAAACAAATAGTTGTCGCGTAGAAATTTCAAATTTTTAAAGTTAAAGGTTTTTAAGGTCCTGAATGGGTTTATTTAATAAAATAAAAGGAACATTCTTAAAAATAAATAATAAATAAAATGTGAAAAGAGCTGAGTTACGTTCAATATTGTAGTTGATGTTGTTTATTTCTAATCAGGCGGGCGTGTGTTCTCAATATATGACAACAACAAAATACCTTTTTAATTCAAGTCTCAAAATTTTCGCAATTATTTTTTTAGTTTTGCGTTTGATTTTTTACCACTTTGCTGGGACACATTCCAGATTTTGAAATAAAATATTTGTTTTTGTAAATCATTAATAAAAATGTACTTTCATCATTTTATTTTCTCTATAATCTTCAAAGATATTAATGCTTTGAAAAAAAGAGATGTAAGACTAAAATGCTAAAATGAGCATTTTGTTTTGTTTGGCTTTTAAAACAATAAAACGTGATTTTGATTTCAAAAATGTCGCTCAACTGAAACCATTAAGTTTAAAAAAAGGGCAAAAAGGGCAGTGCATCTTTGCGGCGTCAATTTTGTGAACTTTATCATCTCTTTTTTACGACTTTGATGAAGTTATTTATTTGCTGTTTATTGCAACGTTTACACAATACTTAAGTTGCATAAATGAAGGAACGTTATTTAAGGGAGAAAGAAAAATGTAGAATTCGCATCTCTCCTCTCTTACCATCCCAACAAAAATAGAATAAAGATAAAATCACCAGTCCATTGAGTTGTGGTATCAAGTTTTTTGTTCTTTTCTTCAAAACAGAAAGGAGTTGGAGCAATCTCGGTCGTTGGGCAAAACTGAATATTGATGACATTCAAAAATTAGGACTATAATTGATCATTTTTAGAAAATGTAACATAGTTATGATTAAATATATATAAAATATTTGTACAAGAAGTATATAAGAGTCCTTCTTATATACATTCTGTACATTGCACAAATATTTATGTATTTATTTAGTATTTGTCTTCTCTAGTATAGTTTTCTCAGTAGTAATAATGATGAATATAAAAGATGGATTACTTTGCTCAAGACTACATGCTTATTATATTTTACATATACTAACTAATAAATAATATGTGTGTATGTAGACTGGCATTTTGTCATTCTGCTATGATCTTTAAAAGCGAATTAAAATTATAAAGTGTATTATTTAGCGTCAAACTTTGTCAAAATCATAAGTAGTAACATTAAACCATCACTTAAAAAAAAGAAAATATCATTACATATGCAGTATTTAATAGAATATTAAAACGATTTATTGGTCCAATTTCGACGCGATCCGCCATTTTGTCTATTTCAATGGTTTTATGTCTGCTTGTTTTCGATTTTATGTAACATCTCGCGCATTTGCAAAAAAAAATACAAAAAATACGGTAATTATCGATCTTTGATGAACAATTGTTCAGTATTGACTTTATCAATTAATGAATTTATAATGCCTCAGTTATTTTATTTTCAATAACTAAATTTTGAGGTATATTTGCCTATGAACAAATTAAATATAGTAAAATTCATTTAGATGTGAAAAGTCTGATGTTAAGTTTAAAATGTTATATTTTTAGATTCTAGAAATAAATATCTATTTAATTGCAAACCTTATTTTAGATTTTTTTTTTTTTTTTTTTTTTTTTTTTTTTTTTTTTTTTTGTTTTTTTTTTTTTTTTTTTTTTTATTTTATTTTTTTTGTTTTCTTTTTTTTTTTTTTTTTTTTTCTGTTTTTTTTTTTTTTTTTTTTTTTTTTTTTTTTTTTTTTTTTTTTTTTTTTTTCGACACATAAGTAATAAGTTTGAGAAAAACTCTATTGAAAATGTACCCCCTCCCCCCTCTTTAAGCATAAAAATATAATGTATAATTTTTTCTTTTATTAAGATGATAGAACCAATTACCTCCTCTCTTCTCCTCTCCAAAAAATATTATTATTTTTAACATTTTTTTCAATTTTCGAGTACTTATTTTCTCATTAGCCACCGTAAAAATTTTTTTTGTTTCTATTCATAACTTCAGTCTTTTATCTCTTTATTTATACTGTAGTATCGAAAATGACCATCGCAAATGTTACGCCCAACATAAGGGGGTCAAAATTAATGACCTGAAAAAAATGAGAAGTTTTGAAATAAAATAATAAGGGCCATCATGTCAGTGATAAATAAACACTGAAAATTTCATTAACAAATCGATAATTCCCTCGATTTTGGTAAATTTATTTATCTGAATAGGGGCTAATAGTCATTTTGCGTCCAAAAGACGCATGTGTGTAGGCTCATTTTACCAGTAGCTAGGTGTATTGTAATACAAATATTATTTATTAGTATGTGAAAGTGTGTGACATCTCTCTCTAAGATGACACAATTTTTTTCGAAACTTTATCATAATTTTGTACAGAATTGGAAACTAAAAATCATCCTATTTATGAATTACCGGATTAGTTTCAATAACCAAATGAACGGAAATTACCCTAAATGACTATTATTTTTCTATTATCTATTCGGATTTTGACACTGGAGGGTTAACATTGTTGTCGCGAGCGAGTTGACAAGACTTAAGAGTATCTTGTGTGTTTCAAGCTAGACTGGCAGATCGTGCAGGTGTGCTCATGAGTGTCATCGCCTGGCTCTGTACCCACAACTAAGCAGAAGCCCCCCTTAGTATTAATAACTAAATTGAACAGATTAAACTTTTCACATGGGAGGAATTGCCCACCCACCCTTTTTGTGTTGTTTTTCTCCTCTCTTGATGTAAGTTGATCTGTTTTAGGGTTTGGAGTGTGTGCATTTAGGTTAATTAAAATGAATTTTGATGGTGAGTCACACTGTATGTTTTTTGTTGTTTTTAATTTAATTTACTTACTCCGTAAATTTCATTCTTTTTGATCTGCTGTCTCCAACTAGTAAATTATTATCATATAGTTAGATAAAGTTTTATTATGTTCAAATTGAATAACAACGACAAAGATAACATCATTGACTTGTTAACACTTGTTTTGGATGACTTAACAAAACGATCTTTTCTTAATTAATTAATCTGCCGTCCTGATTCGATCTGTCTCATCTTTTAACGTCTGGGTAGAGGCCTACCTGCTTCCAATGGAGATGATGGAGTGAGAGAGTGTGAGGTGTAGAGCGTGTGCGTGGTTATACTACTAGACTGGCAGTTCAATTCACTGCGTCAAGGCAGCAGTAAGATAGAATGAGATAATTACCAGACTTCAACGCCTCTACCCCAACTATGGTTTAGCGGAATAGAACAGCGATACCCCATGTTGGACTGAATAGAAGGGTTAGCGTTCAAAGGTCCATGATGGCCCCCGAGTCTGACAAGAAGGTTCCCGAGTTCTGACAAGAAATACCTAAAGAAGCCGGAGGCATATCGGCTGAAAGGTCTATAACATGAATAGATGAGGACAATAGTCAAATAACGCAGATAATACTAATCATTAGCCTCATCTGAAAAATTACAGAGAATCTTTTTATTATTAATTTTTCCTGTTCTCAAAGCCAGAGACCAATCCAAGCAGACGTGCACATTGACCTTATTTTTTATTTTCTGATTGCCAGACTTACTGCGTGTGCATAAACTGTTAAGGATCTCAAGAAGAGTGAGTGTGATTGGAGAGAGAGAGTGTGACATTAGATGTTTTTAAAATTTGTCGACAGAAAACCGCTATGACATTTAAATATTAGCTATCTTGTAATAGTTTCTCTTTTTTCTTTTTATCTTTTTAATAATAATATATATAACAGAAGTACAATATAGTATTGAGCGAGTAGTGTCGACCTCCCCGAATAAAATAAATAAACAAATATAAACATCTGCATACCGTGTGCTTACCTCATGCCCATTTTTTCTACGATTCAGATAGTTGACCATTGCTGATTAGCTTTGGATTAATGATATCTTTGTTAATACTTATCCTTTAGAGTAAATTATTAATATTGTCTGCGTTGTGCTATATTGCATTAACTTTCTTTAAATTTAGACATGATGAGTGTATTTTGGTCATCCTCACCCTGCGGATTTCCCACCTGGCCTGAGTTTTTCTTATGCTTTTTCAGGTTTTAGTTTTTTCGTTATTTTGTATAGAGTTTAGTGAGAATTTGGCTCCTAACAACAAAGCCACGGACGCCTAGCGATGATGTGATGATGATGCTGATGATGAATATCAGCATCTTGTCCATCTTGTCTAAATTCTGACTAGCATATGTAAACTGAATAATCTGATATATCCTCATTACTCTTGTCACATGTTGTAACAAATAATTTCAATATTTGTGCATGTCTGTCTTTACTCTTATTTCCATTTATGTCTTGTCTATCTGCCAATCTATTTACTATTTTCTCCATCAGCTTCCCTGTGAAAACATAAAAAAAATCACTTGGTAATATTGACTTTATTTGAAAGACAAGCAACAAAAAATAGGATTTTATCAAAATCATGTTCATTTACATTTTTATTAATAAAAAAGATATGAACTTGTTGCCCTCAGTAACCCTGTTGATATAAAGAATTCTTCTAATCTAATGTGTATTGGGCAGATTATATGTATATGTTGTATATATATATATATAATATATATATATCTCACATGATGTATCTTTTGCCATCAGTGCCAGTGTTATTGTCTCTCTAACCATCATCAGGCACTACTTTGTTTCCTGTTTTATCTGAAAAAATATTTTCAAATGAAAAAAAACAATGACGGATTTATCATCCAATCAACTTGTATTAAATTTAGGTTGGCATAGACACAGTCAATAACACTTGGTGAGTGCTAGTTTCTCCCTATCACCAGACCAGATGATATTGACCCCCTTTATTTATAAGTAACCAAACTACAATATATATATATATATATATATTTATATATGAACAGATGGTGGTTATAACCAAAATAACGATTTTTTTTTTTTTGTTCCATCTGCCAACTGGAAAGCTACAAAAATATTTTATGAAACCAAAAACCATTTGGTGTGGTGCTATTTACTACTAAACGACCAATATCCAAGAAACACAGTTGAAAAAGACTTTTCAAATTAATAAAATTAAATTTTATTCATTGTTTTAATCTCTTCCTCTACAATAGTATAAATATTGATAAAATTTAATTATTAAAATTTGAAAGTCTTTTTCAACTGTGTTTTCTTGGATATGGTCGGTTTAGTAGTAATAGCACCACACCAAATGGTTTGGTTTCATAAAATATTTTGGTAGCTTTCCAGTTTGCAGATGGAACAAAAAAAAAAAAAATCAGTTATTTGGTTAAACCACCCATCTGTCATATATATATATATATATATATATAATATTGTAGTTTGGTATCTTATAAATAAAGGGGTCAATATCATTCTGGTCTGGTGATAGGAGAGAAACTAGCACTCACCAAGTGTTATTGACTGTGTCTATGCTATCCTAAATTTAATACAAGTTGATTGGATGATAAATCCGTCATTGTTTTTTTTCATTTGAAAATATTTTTTCAGATAAACAGGCAAACAAGTAGTGCCCTGATGATGGTTAGAGAGACCAAAACACTGCACTGATGGCAAAAGATACATCATGTGAGATTATATTATATATATATATATATCTATATATATTTAAACATAATTATCTGCCAAATACATTAGATTAGAAGAATTTTTATATCAACAGGTTACTGAGCAACAGTATCATATTTTTTAATTATAAAATGTAAATGAACAATGATTTATAAAATCCTTTTTTGTTGCTTCTTTCAAATAAAGTCAAATAAACCAAGTGATTTTTTATGTTTACAGGGAAGCTGATGAGAAATAGTAATAGATTGCAGATAGACAAGACATAAATGGAAATAAAGAGTAGACAGACATGCACAAATATTTGATATTATTTGTTACAACATGTACAAGTATGAGGTATATCAGATTATTCAGTTTACATATGCTAGTCAGAATTTAGACAAGATGGACAAGATGCTGATATTCATCATCAGCATCATCATCATCATCGCTAGGCGTTCCGTGGCTTTGTTGTTAGGAGCCAAATTCTCACTAAACTCTATACAAAAATAAACTGAAAACTAAACTGAAAGAAAAAAAAACTCAGGCAGGTGGGGAAAATACCCAGAGGTGAGAGATGACCAAAATACACTCATTCATGTCTAAATAAAGAAGTGAATATAGACAACCAGACAATATGAATAATGAATCTAAGGATAAAGATTAACAAAGATATCATTAATCCAAAGCTAATGCATGTCACTTTCTGATCTAGAAAAAAAAATGGGGCATGAGTAAGAACGGTTGCAGATTTTATATATTTATTTATTTATTTATTCGGGGAGGTGAACAGTTATGGGGGTAATACTATATTTATTTGTAAAAAAAAAAAAGATAAAAAAAGAAAAAAAGAAGAACTATTACAAGATACTAATATTTAAATGTCATAGCTTTTCATTCGAAAAATTTTAAAACATTTCTATTTAGTAATTCTTACAAATAGATATTTCTTGAGATCCTTTGACAGTTTATGCACACTGCAGTAAGTCTGGCAATAAAAAATAAAAAATAAGGTCTAAATATTGTGCACGTCTGCTTGGATTTTGCTCTGGCTTTGAGACAGGAAAAAATAAAATTAATAAAAAAGATTTCTCTGAATGTTTCAGATGAGCTAGATGATTAGTATTATCTGCGTTTTTGGACTATTGTCCTCATCTTCATTGTTATAGGTACAACTTTCAGCCGATATGCCCTCCGGCCTTCTTTAGGTATTTCTTGTCAGACTCGGGAACCTTCTTGTCAGACTCGGGGGCCATCATGGAACTTTGAACCTAACCCTTTATTCAGTCCACATGGGGTATCCTGTTCTTATTCCGCTAACCATAGTTGGGTAGAGGCGTTAAGCTGGTTAATTTCATTCTATCTTACTGCTGCCCTTGACCAGTATTGAACCTGCAGTCCAGAGATAACTGTCACTTAGAACTGTCTTAACCTAACTCTTTTTATCCACTAGGCCATGTGTCCAATTGGACACATGGCCTCTACCCCAAAACGTTAATGAAGATGAGGACAATAGTCCGAATAACGCAGATAATAATAAAAAAAACGTTTGTTAAGTCATCCAAAACAAGTTTACAAGTCATATGTTATCTTTGTCGTGTTATTCAATTTGAACATAATAAAACATTTATCTACTAATCAGATAATAATTTCCTAGTTAACAGCAGATCAAAAAAATGAAATTTACATAAGATAAAATTAAATTAAAAAAACAACAAAAAACATACAGTGTGACTCACAATCAAATTCATTTTAAATTACCTAAATGCTAAATCCCAACCCTAAACAATCAAATTACACAAAAGAGGAGAGAGAAAAACAAACAAAGGTGTGGGGGCAATTCTCCCCATGTGCAAAAGTTTTAATCTTGTGTCAATTTAGTTATTTACTAAAGCTTTGCTTAGTTGTGGGTACAAGGCCAGGCGTATGAGACACTCAGTGAGATTCGAACTCACTGATCTGCCAGTCTAGCTTGAACACACAAGATACCTAAGTCTATGTCAATGTAAGGACACAATGTTAACCCTCCAGTGTCAAAATCCGAATTAGATAATAAAAAATAAAGTCATTTAGGGTAATTTCCTTCATTTATTTCTTGAACTAATCAGGTAAATTATAAAAATAAATGATTTTTAGTTTCCAATTCTGTACAAAATTATGATAAATATCGATGACATCAAAAATACGACCATAATTGTATCATCTTAGAAAAAAATGTAAACAGTTTCACATACTAATAAAATAATATTTGTATTCAATACACTAGCTACTGGTAAAATGAGCCTAAAATGCGTTTTTGACAAAATGACTTTAGCCCCCCTACAGAAAATAATTTACCAAAAATCAGGGAATTATCGGATTTTAATGAAATTTTCAGTGTTTATTTATCACTGAATGATGCATTATTTATTTTATTTCAAAACCTTCTCATTTTTTTCAGGTCACTTAATTTTGACCCCCCTTATGTTGGGGGCGTAACATTTTTGCGAGTTGGTCATTTTCGATACTACAGTATAAATAAAGAGATAAAAGACTGAAGTTATGAATAGAAACAAAAAAAAATTTTTACGGTGGCTATGAGAAAATAAGTACTGAAAATTGAAAAATAAAATGTAAAAAAATAATAATTTATTTTTTGGAGATTTTTTTTATTACTCATTTCGATAATTATTTAATTGGCTATCATCTTATAAAAGAAAAAAAATTATACATTGATATTTTTTATGCTTAAAAGGGGGGGGGGTACATTTTCAATAGAGTTTTTCTTCAAAACTTATTACTTTATGTGTCTAAAATAAGGTTTGCATTAAATAGATATTTATTTCTAGAATCTAAAAATATAACATTTTAAACTTAACATCAGACTTTTCACATTCTAAATGAATTTTATATATTAATTTTTCATAGCAAAAATACTAAATTAGTTTTGAAATAAAATAACTGAGGCATTATAAAATTCATTAATTGATAAATCAATACTGAAAATTTCATCAAAATCGGATAATTACCTGATTTTTGGTAATTTTTTTTGCAATCGCGAATGTTACATAAAAATTGTAAACAAGCGCATAAAACCATTGAAAAATAGACAAAATGGCGGATCGCGTCGAAATTGACCAAAATAAATCGTTTTAAATCTATTAAAAATAAACTGCATATGTAATGATATTTTTCTTTTTTTAATGATGGTTATGTTACTACTTATCGATTTTGACAAAGTTTGACCTTAAATAATAGATTTAATTATTTTTAATTCGCTTTTAAAATCATAGCAGATGACAAAAATGCCAGTGCCTACAATACACACATATTATTTTATTAGTTAGTATATGTAAAATATAATAACATGTAATTTACAAATATAATCTTTTATATTATCAATTATTACTAATGAGAAACTATCTAAGAAGACAAATACTAAATAAATACTAATAAATATTTGTACAATGTACAAGAATGTATATAAGAAGACTCTTATATACATTCTTGTACAAATATTTTATTAGTATTATTTATCAATAACTATGTTTACATTTTTCTAAAATGATACAATTATAGTCCTATTTTTGATGTCATCAATATTCAGTTTTGCCAACCACCGAGATTGCTCCCAACTCCTTTCTTTTCTGAAAGTTAAGAACAAAAACTTGGATACCACACTCAATGACTTATTTTATCTTTATTCTATTTTTGTTGGGATGGTAAGAGAGGGATGCGAATTCTACATTTTTCTTTTCTCCCTTAAATAACGTTCCCCTCATTTATGCAACTTAAGTATTGTGATAAAGTTGCAATAAACAGCAAATAAATTAACTTCATCAAAGCGTAAAAAAAGGATGATAAATTTCACAAAATTGACGCCGAAAATGCCACCCCCTTTTTTCTTTTTTTAAACTTAATTTTCAGTTGAGCGACATTTTTGAAATCAAAATCACGTTTTATTGTTTTAAAAGCCAAACAAAACAAAAATTGCTCATTTTAGCATTTTTAGTCTTACAATCTTCTTTTTTTCAAAGCATTAATAATCTTTGAAGATTATAGAGAAAAATAAATACTGAAAAGTACATTTTTATTATGATTTAACAAAAACAAATATTTTTATTTCAAAATCTGGAATGTGTCCCAGCAAAGTGGTAAAAATCAAACAAAAACTAAAAAATAATTGCGAGAAAATTTTGAGACTTGAAATTTAAAAAGGTATTTTGTTGTTGTCATATATTGAACACACGCCTACGCCTGATTAGAAATAAACAACATCAACTACAATATTGAACGTAACTCAGCTCTTTTCACATTTTATTTATTTATTTATTTTTAGAAATGTTCCTTTATTTTATTAAATAAAACCCATTCAGGACCTTAAAAACCTTTAACTTTAAAAATTTGAAATTTCTACCGAAAACAACTATTTGTTTTTCTTTGCTTTCCCTCCAATCTTTTTTTAATTTTTATAATAAAATGAAATAAAAAATGAATTAATAAAAATAAAATCTGTTCATTTAAAAGCGTGGTCATCTATATTGACTCACTGGAACAGTAGCATTATTAATGCCAGGTTGGTGATGCTTGTTAAATCATCACCAAGAAGAGAGAACATTCCACTTTTATTTTACAGTCGCCACCAATAAAAAAAAAATACCTGTTTAATCACTGGGCAAATACAATCAATTTTAAAATTCATCTCTTCCCTTTTTTCAAGCTGTAAATAAGGAGATATTTTATTTTAGCAATTTCTCAAAATCAATACAATTGAATATTCCTAATCCCGAAAGGGTCATTATCAGGACCCATTGCATCTAGGGGATTTTGAGCTACTAATTTTAAAAAAATTTAAAACAACCTATTTTTATTACAGATTGAAATTTCAATAATAATTCTATTTTTTTTCCTCAAGTCTGGAATACTTTTGAAGTTTGTATTAATAATTAATTCAATAATTTTAATTGGAAAGCAAAGCAGGTTTAAATACCGTGTGATCAAACTAGGAAGACCTGTATCATCTGTGTATTTTTGTGGCCAAACATACAACAAAATACGTGTATCCAGAAATATTTAGACAAACCACAAAAGGGAGCTATGTTTTAAGGACCCCTCCCCCCACTCAAATCCACAAACTTTTATTTATTTATTCATTTATTTTCTAAAGGTACAGAATTTCTATTATTTTTTTTTTCTTCCTCCTAATTCAGAAATGTCACTTAAAACGACTAACGAAACATCAGCTACGATGTTGAACAGACCAATTGATCATAAACAAAACAATAATTTGAATATTTTATGGGTAAATCTGGCCAGAATTATTTTTTATATTAATAATTTGAAAAATATATGATAGTCAGAAGGTTTTTAAATTCAGAAATTTAGTAAATAAACAGATCGTTCATAGCTTTTATATGTAAGAAAATACATTATAGAAAGAAAGACTCATTGATTTTTTCCCCAAAAATGGTCGATGGCCGTAAAAATGTTTAAAATTCTTTTGTTGTGATTGTTTTATTTATTTATACAAATATGAAAAAATATTATTACATAATTTTTCTTTTGTTCCATATATAAAGATGTTTGGTTTGAATTAAATGAGGAAAATAAAATAAAAATTGAATTATTAGTTAGGTTTATTTAATAAACCTAACTAATAATTCAATTTAATGTTTTTGAACATTGAACAAAAGTCAATTAAAGATTTTTTCTCGCGTAAAATAAATAAATAAATACTGAAAACAGTAAAAACACAAAAAATATTTTAAGGTTTTAAAAAATACCAAATTTATACTTAAGGAAATTGCATAAAAAATTATAAACTTAAATATTTTTAATTAAATAATATACAAAAAAAAATTAACATTTTTTACTTTTCTTCGTCTAAAAAAAAAAATTAAAAAATTAAAATCAAATAAGAAAAACAAATATTTTTTATTATAATTGTTGTTCTTTTTATTTAATTCTAATTTAAATAATAGAAAATTTTTTGTGTTTTCAAAATTCCATTGAACTTTAAAGAATAAAGAATAACACAAAATAAGTCGGGTATGAAATGGGTTAAAACTTAAATACTAAAAATGTACCGATTTTTTTTCCCCATAAGTGAAAAACAATTCTTCTGCGTATTAACTTTTTATTTAAAAATGTTTTTGTTTTTTTACAGCAAAACGTGGAAAAATTTCATGGGATTAAATTTTAAGTGGTGTTTTAAAAAGGAAATGTAATAAAACCAAAGAAAAAAGTTGTTTTTTTTAATCCCTTAGAAAGTAAAAATTTCTCATAAAGAAATGAACGTTCAATATTGTAACCACTTACAAAAAAGAAAAAAAAACTCGTGATTTATGAAGAATAAGATATTTATATTTTTAAGCTATTATCGACAAAATAAGAAATCAAATCGCATTTTTATAAATCAGATTTAATAAATAATAAAAAAAGGTAAATATAAGGAAAATCGATACTTTATTTCTACTCTGATTTAGATTAACATTTTATTTTTTGTAATAACTAATTTCATTGGAAGAATACCAATTACTTTTAATGAGATAAAGATTTATAGAATTGTTTAATGCAATTATTTCTGCCTATCTATCTATTATTATTACTATTATTATTATTAGTTGTTGTTGTTTATTAATTATTTTTGAAAGAAAATTGTCAATTCTTGCAAGTCTTCGAGTGCCAAAGAACCAAATTTTTTTAATAACACATTCAAACGTAAAGAAATTATTTATTAAACGATTTGGAGGATATCTTATTTTCCTTCTAAACACTAACTACAAAAAAAACCTTCAAAAACTAAAAAAACAAAAAAAGTATTTTTTACCAGTTTCAATTTAATTTAAAATTTGGTTTTAGAGAACAGTACAATGGTACATATATTTACTTTCTTCTTTCAAACCGATGAACCTTGTTGTTTTTCTTCATAGTTATACGACTATGAAAAGAAGATTAAATAATGAATAAATAATAATAATTCATGCAACTTACCACAGCCTCCAATAACACCAGCACCTTTTGCAAGTAATTTAAACCACCAAGAAATTCCATCGTTGTTGTTGTTGTGAGTCTGTGGATTTGCCGTTTCCGTGTGGGTCGTAAGAGGCGAAATTATACTGCTTCTATCCATTGTATAGTAAAAAAAGATATTAGTCCGAAAAAAGCTTTTAAAACCTTAAATCCACAACCAAAAAAATCTTATTTTTAAAAAGCTTTCCTTGTTTAAAATCCGCACTTTTTCCCCCTTAATTTCGAACCACAGTAGTAGCAGTGATGGCTGGAGTATTATGCTAGCAATAATTTTAATGGTTAGAAACTAAAAACTCGATTAAAAGATTTGATTGTTTTGTAACAAATCTCCCTTGTCCATCGGTGGCGGACCGACATCAATAAAAATAATGATAAATATCAAAACAAGACGGCTTGGTAAGTTACATGGGGGACGGCCATGACATGAACTGCTACTGCTACTGTTGACAGTTTTAGTCTCATGTGCAGGTGAATAACTAACATATGTAGCGCTAAAATATTACACCGGATAAATTATATCAAGTTATCAACCTATTTACTTTTATCTTTTTCTACCTGGGATATCCGATGTTTTTTTCGGGAAAAGGTAACTGTGTATATTCCTACATATATCAAAGTAAGACAAAATAAAACAAAGGATAATATAGTCAATAATAATAGTATTCTGATAAATTGGGGAAAAAAGTCTCTAGAGTAGATATAAACAAATTCTTTCCTTCTGGGACAAAAAGTTCTCCACCGCATTCTAGAAAGTTTCACACCTCTAAAAAGTTTAATTATGTTTCTGTGGTGACCTTAAAGGTTAGAACTAATATAATCGCCCCTCCCTCTTATGATTTGTGAGGCTGAGAAACATTTTTCATATAAATTTCATAGTTAACTCATTATTTCTTTCCATTTGGAAGGAAATAGGGACCATATGACCTTAAGGCACCCCTTTTTGATCTCGATTCAGAAGGACATGTTTTTCATTTATACCGTCAATATCCGGTTGTTTGTTAACAGACGATTTTTAGAGTTTTTTTTTTAATTATAAAACTAACGCCTAACCCTAACCCATAACAAACAAGATATTGACGGTGTAAATGAAAAACATGTCCTTCTGAATAGAGATCAAAAAGGGGTGCCTAAAGGTCATATGGTCCGGAAATAGTTTTGATTCTAATTTGACCTGTGGCGTCCTCTAGTGGCTGTCATCGTTACCTATACCTGTAGGGTTACAATAGGTAATTATCTCCTTTAAAGAATTGGAATGTCCATTAGGAACCTCATTGGGTGTTAGTCTCATAAACCCATTCTCAACCTCTTTGAACAGTAGAGACATTGTCTCTGATTCTGACAGGGAATGGTCTAGTCACATCATTAACCACACTTGTCAAGTAAACCCTTTTTAATTTTTGTACCCATTCCACATACTACTTGTTCATGGCATAAACATTTTTTCACGCTCAGAATTGCGGAGACATGGAATAAACTGTTGTAGGCTGCCGAATCACTGATTCTTTCAAAGCCTCCATGCTTCCTGTGGTCCGCCGACACTATACCTGATGCCACTCTCCACATACATATGCACACACATACATGCATATTACTACTGTAAACTGTTCATGTTCCTGACACTACATTATTCTGTGTACTTAACATGAGACTTCAATGAGTTGTGGTGCACCTGAGCACTGTACACAATAAATTTCATTATTATTATTATTATAATATCTTAAAACGAAGATTGTGTGTCTGTCTGTAGACGAAACTATATCACCACTAACATCACAAATCCTTTAGTTATTTTCGTTATATTCTTTAGTTATTTTCGCTATATTCTTAAATCATCATTTAATCTTAATTAGCATCTTATTTATTAACAATGTCTCTATTAAGGTCCATCTGAGATAGAATTGCCTTAAAACACCCATATTATTAATGTCTTTAAAATCCTGTGATGTGTCTTATATACCATTAAGAAATAAATGTTTACATAGTATATGGTGTAAATAATTTCCATACCATTTTTAACAAAACCGTATTTAATAAATAATTACTTGATGTTATTGGTTTCTTATATTATAATTTTATCTCAAATATATTAAAAGCAATCCTATGTATAATTTTATATTGAAATCAATTAGAATAAAGTAAAAATATGTGTAATCTTTTGTGTGTTCATATTTAATTTCATTAGTCTTTCTAATTCAATATAATATTTAATCATATTAAACCTTAAATACTTGTGCCCAGAGGAAGGTGCATTTTTTTGCTAGTGTGTATGATTCCTCCATGGGAAATATTTGTATTCTTTCTTTGTATTGCCTCCTACTTGTATATTGTGCATATAGAATATTAATGTTATTGTATGTGTAATTGAGTTTATTTTGTCTTTTCTTGTTTTGTTTAGTGTGTCACTAGAAGTGGCTACCCGGTGTTGCCAGGGCAGAGGGGGTAAAAAAAAAGTCAGTCTCACAGATCCATTGATTGTTTTGGTCTTCCATAATTGATTTGTTTATGTTTTAATTACGAACACTACCAATGATCTTCCCTTCTATTACAATTCAATTTCTAATTCTTAAATATCTTCACAAATATAAATAAAATCTTCATTATTTTTGCTCAAAAAGCAAGCTCTGGTGATAGTGAATGTGTACATATATTTACTTTGCTGTTAATTGTTTTATTTTCATAGTTTTATCCCGACATACAAACAAACAACTTCTCTTTATAGATGGAGATACTAATGATAATATTGGTCTTTGACTGAATATCTTCCTTATTAGCAATAACAAGTGACCCACTTGGAGCTGGTTTATCTCAGTGGGTAGGGCATCTGCCTGGAAATTGCAACTGTCACAACTTTGGTAATCTGATCTGTGTGGTAAAGTAGGGAGCTGACGGTAGGTGTAGTGCTCCACTTCAGCAAAAATACTATCTCCTTGGTCTAGCACTAGTGAAAAGGGGATAGACAACCATCTAACACCAGCAATAGGCCACTACAGCAATTTTCTTTTTAGTGACCCACACATGCCAGATTAATTTGTGATGTGTAAAATAACTAGTGACTTCTTTACGTATCTATTTTTTCACACCTAAAATATTGGATTGGAAATGATGGGTCTAGAAATGATTGAGTCCAACAGTTTTGCCTGTATCAAAGCAATCATTCTCACAATAGTGGGACACCTTTGAAATATCTCAAGCAAACGTATGTAGCAAAAGAAAAACGTCCGAGAAAAATTTAGATTAATTTTGTTTATTTAAAAATAAACAAAAGCTGAAAATGTTGAGAAGATAAGTCCTTCTTTCTTTCACTCTGGTGTGGGGTTGAAAATCTTTTTTTTTGTCGGCTGATTTGGGTGTGGGTTGAAAGTCTGTTCTTGAACGACGACTTGGTTCTGTGTGACGTGGGTATCTGATATGGATCGGAGGTTCAGTAGTCCCTTGATCTTGTCCAAAGGAGTGACGCTGTGTACCAACACCAGTTGTCAACTGACTTTTTGACTTTTAGTCAGCCGTTTTTATAATTAGGTATAGACTCGAGAATTGCTTTGAAAGGTTTCAAACATTGGGGTTGGGGAAAAATTTATGATTGGTTGAAAAACATTAAACAGGGGATATTTTAATTTAATCTCGAGAATTGCTTTGAAAGGTTTCAAACGTTGGGAAAAATTTATGATTGGTTGAAAAACATTAAACAGGGGATATTTTTAATTTAATCTCGAGAATCGCTTTGAAAGGTTTCAAATGTTGGGGAAAAATTTATGATTGGTTGAAAAACATTAAACAGGGGATATTTTTAATTGTTTATAAATTTTGTTTTTCACCCGGAAGCTTGTGTGGAGCCTATGTGCAGAAGAATTATTTTGTTCATTTTGTTTCAAGCAACATCCGTTTGATGTTACATTTCTAAATAACTTAGGTTCTGTTTCGAGGGGTTTTGTTTTGTTTTTTGTTTTTTTGTTGGTGAGTGGGTATATTGAGTTAGTAAAATTTATGAATCAAGAGAGATATCTATTTCTGTTATACACCCTTATAAGGATCAAAGCAATAATTTTCAAACCTTTTGCTCTCTGTCCCTCTTTTAGAGATAAGAATTGATAGAAGAGTCAATTATAACATTTATTATCAATAAACAATTATGAGTTGTCAAATTTAACAAAATCATTCTGAGCCACCTCCTTAGAATACATCAACTGTATCCTCTGCAGAAGGGTACTCCACCTACCCACCCCAAAAAGTGGGATATTCTAGGTATACTAAATTGGTGAGACCCTAGTTCTGGAGATCTGGAGACTGTGAAGTACCTTTTCATTGCCATTACTCCCAGATCCACCTTGAACCAGAGTGGTAGTACATATTAGGGTCCCATCTATGGGTCAAATACATTTGTTTGAAAATTATTTGTATTATATAGGAATACTTGGTACCATATAACAATGCATAAATTATTTGGATAGAAAATAATTACTTGAAGCTATAATTGCCTACTATGGATTATTATCATTAGTTATTTAAAACCATATAACTGTATGCAAACAAATGATAATTACTGAATAGAAGTGGTTACTTGAAACCATATAATTGTGTATAAATTATCAGTATTATATAGGAATGCTTGAAACCATACAATTGTGAAAATCATTTGTTTTAGAAAGGAATACTTAATATATAACTGGATGCAAAAAAAAAAAACTCTTAAGAAACAATTAAATAAAAAAACGTAAATATAAACATATAATGTATGTGATTCCATAACTTTTAGTTGACATGCTGTTAAAATCAATCAAAATCAATCAATCAATGAGGCATCCTATATAATCATCTATCCATGTATGAGCATAATAAAAAGAAGAACAGAAAACCTTTAGTTATAGTGTTGGATTATATCCCTTGTCTGGCAAAGACCTTCTAATAATGGCTGCTAGATGGCAACATTATAAAATTACCATAGCAACAGAACCCTGTAGAAAGCAAAATGTTTAAATACATTATCTTCTTTTCTCACAGCATGGCCTGGTATCTACATGTATGTTTCTGTTTGCCTGGGATGTTTGTCAACACAGTACACAATGTTGTAAGCTTACTTTCAGACATACAGACATTATCTATAATTTTACACAACCAGCAAATGAAGGAACTCTTTTCAAATATGGAAGATTTTATTCACATAATAAAGGACTGTAACTGTCCGTAACCCAAGTGTTTTACAGCCCTGTCAGTTAGGGGTTTAGAATATGCCAACTGCACCTCTGCAAAGGGGTAAGACCCCTCTATGAGTCCCCCTGTTGGCCATGGGGGGAGGGTAACCTGTGATGCTTAAGGATGAAATCCTGGTGTCTGAGCAGTCCCTGACATGCAACACTCCATTTGGCTCTTGAGCTAACGGGTTAGTCAAGAGAGGCCTCATCTGATCAATCGGCTGGTTATATTAAGCCCAGGCACCTATATCATTGTCCCAAGCATATTACTCTTATCATTATCTTTTTTTATCATATATGGGCTAGAAGATGGTGTCTAAGGGTTTTAGTGTCTAAGGGTTTTAGTGTCCTGCATATGATGTTAAACTGCATCTATATATCCAAAAAGAATGAATAAAACAAAAACATGTTTGGCATAAATACCCAAGGATTGACATGCCATAAAATCTAACCGACCAAGCAAGTGTTTCATCAAATCTAAAAATAGAAAAAGACTCATATGTGTCATAATTTAAAAACAAAGTTTTTCCCTATTCTGCCCCCAAAAGTTAGTGGGTCTGAATACCCAGCTATCCCCTTCCTATTCAGTAGGAGTTCAGTAGTCAAATAAAACAAACATTAGGTGCTCCAGACTGAACCAAAAATATCAGTCCTGAATTTCATGGCAATAACCAAGATTTATTTTCAAAGGAATTCAGGACTGACATGCAAGTAAACAATTAGGTAATTTATGAGGAAGTTCGTCCCGGTCTCCTGCCTCAGAAATTGCTACCCGGTGACTATTAAAATAACGTCCCGAGCTATGTCCATCTTCATATCTATCTATCTATCTATCTATCTATCTATCTCAATTTGTTCATATGTATCTATATTACTTTAAATACTAAGATTTTCTTTTATTCATGTTTGTTTAATGTCTTGTTTTTAGTTTAAATAAACAAGAATTACGACAAAAAAAAAGTGACCCCCCCAATACATTTACTTGTTGAAAATATCTATCTATCTATCTATTTATCTCCATTTGTTCATATCTATCTATATTATTTTGTTTGTTTATCTATCTATCAATCTCAGTCTATTCCAAACTATCTATCTTCATATCTAAACAAGAATTACGACAAATTATGATAATAAACAAGAATTATGACAAATTATGATAATAATAAGAATTACGACAAAAAAAGAGAAGCCCCCCCCCCCCAAATACATTTAACGCCCTAAGTTGGTTGTTTTCTTTCAAGTAACACCACCGAGACGACATAGCTGGGGACGTTATTTTAATAGTCACCGGGTAGCAATTTCTGAGGCAGGAGACCGGGACGCACTTCCTCATAAATTACCAACAATTAAAAAAGAATACTAAGAATATTTACATACACTGTACACATACAAAAATTAATACTCAAAAAATAAAAATTATACATATTTTGTAAATTTTTGCTTATTACCAAAATAATAGATAAAAAAATAATATCTTTCCAATTCAAACTGCTTTTTACCACAGTACCTTTTTATCAAAGTACTTCTGCTATAATATTAAGAAACATTTTATTAAAAATTCATTATGCATAATTTAATAAAATTCATGTAACCCTAATAACAGGACTTTTCTACACTTTCATTCATTCTTTATGTATCTGCTTTTCTGTTTAGTTTTTCTCCAGCAATAAAACTTGTTGAATGAATTGTTTTTACATTTATTACCTCAATCAATATACTGCCCCACCTTGTTGGCTGAGGCTATAGAATATGCCGACTGTACCTCTGCGAAGAGCAAAGACCCCCCCCCCATTCCCAATAGAGCTACCTGTTGGCCATAGATGGCAACCTGTGATGCCTAAGGATGGTAAACTGGTAGCTGAGCAGTCCATGACATGCAACAGTATCTATCCCATAAACAACATTTCTGTTTATTTCAGTGGCATCATCACCTTATATAAACTCATCTCATTGGTTGGTTTTGTAGTATGTCAACTTTTGGTGGATTATTTTATGCCAAAGTCAATTTAACAGTTATGGTCTCCAATTACATAAAGTACAAAAATGTATGTATTTACCTAATTCCTCGGTCATGAGTGAGATGTGACACAAGGTTAATTTTTAACTGGAGTCCAGATGGTTTTAATTTTCCTTCTCCTAGACTGGTTGCCATACCAAGGCTAAAGTGCCTAGTCTGTCCTATTATTTAACTATAGCTGGAGGTGAGAAGAGAAAGATTCATATCTTCATCAAGGGCATTAGTGCATAATGAAATGCAAATAGCCGTGTCTAGTATTTGAACTCTGGTCATTGAGTTCATATTGTATGGTGATAACCTTTAGGCTAAGCATGTATTTTCACAATCATTTTAAACAATTACTTCATACTTAGTTGCAATAATCAATGTTTTAAGAGTTAATCTACTAATAAATTTAACAATCATTTTAAACAAATAATTACTTCATACTTTATAGGCATCCCATTGTGGTGTAATTGTCACCAAGCTAGTTTCACAGATCCATTACTACTGAACAGTGAGTTCAATCCTTGCTGGATACTCAATTTAGTTAAACCTTCAACATGTACGAACATGTATTTTTATCATTTATTTACAATAGTGAAAATATTCAGATTGTTGCAATCAATTTTTAGACATATGAAATAACTTAATTTATTTAAAGATACCAAGAATAGATTTTTTAAATTTTTTGGTTAATTTTCCTAATATCTATATATTTTTTCATGAATAATAAACAAAATGATGTCCATTTTATTGTTTCGTAATTAATTAAATATTGATATTTTTAGATTTACCTTTTAGATATGGTTAAGGCTCATGAAATTATTCGTGGCATGATTGTTCAAATCATAAAACCTGAAATGTTTGGTTGAATTTCAGCTAATTTATATGCACAACATAACTTGCTTTGCCCACTTAGAAAGCAATAAATGACAATGCATAAGCATTGACTTAATATAACCATAAATTGTCAGGAACATTAATATCATGAAAGTTAGCTTATTCAACTTTTTCATATAGCAGTTAGCTCCCTTGAAACAGCGTTACTTATTTCCTGCATTGAAAACTTGAATTTCAATTACGTAAGACAAATGTTGTTTCTGGATAGCATGTGTTATTTCTTAATTGCATAGGTTCTAAACGTATAGAAAATGACCATTATTCCCTTCAAATTTTACTTTTGTGCCTTAAATTAAGGAATTTAAAAATTAACCTATTTCCAAATTAAAAATGGGCAAATTTTCATTTACATAAAATATGAATTTGAATCAAAATTTATATTATACAAAAATGATTTATAAGTTCTAGAACATTTTCTATCAGCTACTCAGCACTGAATTTAACTGAAATATTTTGGAAAATGAGTAAATTTGAACATTTCATTACCAGCTCATAAAGAGAAAAAAATAGATATTTTTAATTTACTTTAGGCATGAGCAATTGGGAAATAACACTTTCTGCTCAAAAATTAAAAAAAAAAAAAAGGTAAAATTTGTTAAATAGTAATATCACCCTTCCCATTACAAAGGTCATGGTATGGGGAATGAGACAACGAGCTTCCCTATTTACCAGAATAATCCTTTGACAACAAAGGAATGAAGCATGCCTATTATTTGGCCTGAAAATGCATCTCTAATTTTGAAGGGCCAATCTTTAATATTTACAATTAGGTGATTGTGTTTGACCAGTGTTTGAATTCTTTCAAATTATAAAAACTTCTTAATTTAATGCTTATGTTCTAAATACAAGATAAGCAGTTGAAAGAAAACTACAATGATATATGCATAGCACCCATAAAAAATAACAGAATAATGTACATAGGGATTGACACTTCTACCTAGGATCAAAGTGTAGTATCTGTTTAGAATCTCTAACCAAAAAATAAAAATTGTATATATATATATATATATATATATATATATATATTGAAGAGCAGATAAGAAAACTAATTTGGTGGAAATGTTTATATATTATGATATTTCACCCTCTATCAGCTTTATATTATAATACTTTTGAAAAATGTTAGGAAAAATATTGGGGAACATTTTGCTAATTTTAATGTAATATCTAATCATAATCTATTTCTAACAACATTTTACTTTACACACAACATAAATATTTTAAAATCCTTTAATTAATTCATAGTTTAAATAAATCAAAAGGAAAATTTCAGATGTTTTTTTTGTTTCATACTTTTTAAAGTTTTATAATGATTGACATTCTAATTATGTTGCCATGACAACCCTGTGGATAATTTTAATATTCCAATTTACTAGCAAATTAATATTAAAAAAACAAATCCACTTGATTAACAAACTTACCATCTTCATATCTTCTAATTTCATAGCTTAAATAAGGGTATATAATAAGTAGAGTAATCTCTGGAATAGATGTTGTCTTGTTGAAAGATGGTAGCTCAATTGGCCTTTGCTATGGCAATACTACCTTTATCAGCATTTCATTTAAAGATGATACTACAGCAAAATTGATAATTTATTATTAGCAATATTCTTTTTGGTGTGTGTGTATGGAGGTGGGGTGATGATATATTGAAAAGTTAAGCAACGCTGAATTAAATAAAGATTTATTTCTTTTACATGTAACCATAAGCAGATTTTCAGTTGAGTCATTTTGGAAATATAAAATGTTATCATAAATAACTGACAAGAATTGGCTAATAAAAGGTGATCCGGTTTCACTTGAGTCACAAAACCAAATTAAGAAATCAGGCATTAAATTTTGTTTCATTTTATCCGGTAATACTTTTTTGGTACAATCAACTGCCACTCGCTCGAGTTCAGCCTATGATATCAGCTTTAGACACACCCACAAATTTTGATGACAACAAAATAATCTTCACTTACAGTACAGCCAGAACCAACTTTTAAAACGTAATATTTTTAGCTTAGAAAATTGAAAGTTTTAAATAAAGAAAACAACTTTGAATCATGTAAATTTAGGGTTCTACAAACATTTTTTCTTTAGTTACAAATTTTATCTTATTTACATTTTTATTTATAAATAAAACGATTCTATATATTTATATCAATTTTATTTACAATTATTTTAAATATGCACAAATCTTTACATTTTTTTTTTTTTTTAGAAATCAAACAATCATTTCATGTTTCCCCTCACTCGATAAATTTTAAGAAGATCTTTGAGTGAAAACTTTACTAAAAAACGAAACAAAAAAAATAAATTACGGAAATTTCTACTTCTAAACGCACTATAAAAATGTAAATAAAATTTGTAACTAAAGAAGAAATATTTGTAGAACCAGAAATTTACATGATTCAAAGTTGTTGTTTTTTTTTATTTAAAACTTTCAATTTTCTAAGCTAAAAATATGACGTTTTAAAAGTAAAATAATTGAGGCTGTACTGTAAGCGAAGAGAAATTTGTTAACATTAAGATTTGTGGGCGTTTCTAAAGCTGATGTCATAGGCCGAACTTGAGCGAGTGGCAGTTGATCGTACCAAAAAAGTATTACCCCATTGTATCTATCCACACTTACATAATGTGAATTTTATCATTCATGGAAGTGGTGCTGATTTAAAATATGTCATTGGAAATAATGATGTGAATCAGTGTCCTTATCTAAAATAAAGTAATTTATTATCTCAATCATTTTAAAATCTTTATTAATTTTTAACTTACATCTTAATTACAGTTGCTTTTTAATTAATCTTCTTAGATTGTCTGATTCTACCCATGAATATACTTCATGGATGGGTAATAAAAAACAAAAATGAACTCTTCCTAAGACTTGAACTCATATCTTCATGGATTTGTCTGTGTCTATGTTGCATGTGTGTGTGTGTATGGGTAAAATGAAAGAAATTCATAAAATAAAGAAGCTAACAAATTGTTTCTTTTCATATACTGGTTTTATTCTATATTCATTGGAAGAAAGTCATCCTGGATTTATTGTCTAGTTCCTTTGTGTAAAGGGTTAGGGTAAAAGGTGCCTGTCCAAGTCAACATGTAAACTGAGTGTGGTTATATGCTATATTTCAATATCTTTGAGTTCAAGGAGCTGCTGAGAAAAATGTTCCTCAAGGCTGGTGGTAAAAAGAAACAAAACAGAAAAAAAACAACTAATTATTTTAAAATCCTTTAATTTTTTTATTATTTTTCTCCACCTCATTTAAAAAAAAAATTTCTCTCAAATATTTTGATGCTTTTTTGATGAATACCTTTGTAAAAGTTGAACTCACTTTCTCTCTGATTTTAGACATTTTTTCTGCTTTCTCATCAATAAGAAATAATACTCATGTTCCTAGGAATCACAAGGTTCTGGGTTCAATACTGGTCCTCGATAACTTAGTGCATGAATAGCACAGCTTGGGTAATCTGATCTGTGCAGTAAAGTGGGGAGCTGACAGTAGGTGTGGCATTCCACCGCAGCAAAACAATGTCCCTGGTCTAGCACTTGCAAAAAAGGGATGCATTCCTTCACTGTCCAGCTGATACCGTCAATAGGTCACTCGACCGACTTTACTTACTTACTAATAGGTATAGTTGCTAATTAAATTTTTTCTCAATATCTGTAGGTTAGTATTTATTTAGAACACCAAAGTCCCCACGGTCAGACAAACACTCCAGTTGAATGCTTGCCAGGCTTTGACTTGGAATAGCCTTGTCCACAAAATTTTGATTAAAAGCAATTCTTAATAAGATGAAAGAAATAGGAGATAAAAATTAACAGTAATTGACAATACTTCATTTAATTATATAATTGAAGATAATACTCAGGTTGTTCTATAATTGTTAAAGATGCCTATAAATGTCATTGTTCCATTTAATGGTCGAGAGAACAGACAATCTGTCAAATTATGTTAAATGATACTTTATTCCATTTATTGACACATTGTGACAGAGAACACGAGGTGAGTGGCGAACGTCAGGGCCCGCCGTATTCTCGAAGGAAGCGGGCTAGGCTTTGCCTGACATGTCGGACTGTAGAATCGAACCCGCTTCCTTCAGAATGCAAACATTGTCACCAAAGTCTAGAAGCTACAGTCCCGGATGTAAGCGCCAGGTGCCCGGATGATGGCTATGATGATTCCGGCGGTCGGGTTTGGCTCGAGAATCTCGTGCGTGGGGTGCAGACACCCAGATGTTGAAAGAAAAATTGTATAAGTAGAAGTGGGGTGACGACAGCAGAAGTTGCAATATTTTTCAGCTGCTGAAGATGTTTGAGTTGGTGGTTTTGCGACGACGACAGATTTTGTGACGGCGACGACATTGTTGACCCCCCCCCCTCTCTTCAACAAGTCGAATTTATTTTTCCACTCTATTTTCTTTTCTTTTTCATACTAGACATATGTATCTATAAAAACTGAAATTAAACAAAAGATTTGCATAATTGCATGGGAGAAAATGTACAGGTGCAAAATAAAATATTTACAAAGAAATAAACAATTTTACATACATCAGCAGGTAAAATTTCAATTTAGTCATATGACCACATTCTTCTTCCTCATTTAGTTTTCTTCTTACTATATTGTTTGTTTACATTTAATATCATTATTTTAATTTTTCAAATTTCTTGTTTTGATAAAATCTAATAAAAATAAAATGAAAGAAAAACTAATCAAACATTAATAATGAAATTGTATTCTTTAAGAAATTAAGACAATGTAAGACTATCATATTTAGGGGAACTGTTTAGTTTCATTTGGGTTATTTAATGCCAAAATTTGATTTGTTAATAAAATGTCTGATTGTAAATATAACTGTATTTTCAATGTTTCATTGCATTTTCTTTTTAAATTTACTTTTTTTGCTCACAATTATCAAATATTCACAAGTATTCTCAATTAATACAAATAATTTTCAAACAGATCTATATAAACTATTGTAGTAGCCACACTGAGCCAGAGTGGACCTGGGAGTAATAGCAATAAGATGTAGTCTACACTCCCTAAAGCTTCAGGACTGGAGCCACAACATCAAATGTAGAAAAAATCAATAGAAATAATAAAGGATGTTACTTTCTTAGTTAGGTGGAGAACTTTTCAGCACATCCTCATACTACTACTGTAAATAAACAATAAAGATGAAAGAAAAACTAATAATAGAAATAGGTAAACAAGCTAAAAATAAAATAACAAAATAATAAAAAATTAATAATGTAACAAACTGAATTAAAGCGTTAAGTCACCTTTCAAAGCTTCACTGCTTACTGACTTCCAATCCAGACACTCACTAGAAAAACGTAATGGCTGAATTTCATAACTAAAAAATGTGCAGGCAAAATTAAGAGCAATGACAAACAATAACAATAACATGGGAATCAGATAAAGTTTTAGAACAGGAAGAAAGAACCTCCCTATTCAATAAGTGGATGAGTCCTGCCCGACAATCCAAACAGGAGAAATATGAAAATAAAGCAAACACAGGAACCATGTAGACACATATGTAAAGTGTTCAAAAGAAACAGTACAAGAAGAAAATAACAAATCCCAACAAAGTTCAGTAATACACAACAAAAAGAGAGAAACTTCATCTGGTGTTTCTCTCTTTTTGTAGAGGTATCTCTTCTGTCTCACCTCAATGACACACTCCTTTGTATTGTCCTTGTGTCCCTTTTCTGGTGTTTCCTGGTGAACCATACACTTTTTTTTAGAAGGCTGGTGTCCATTGGTATAGCTAGAATGTGTGCTGCCCTGGGCAACCCTTGAGTTTTGACCAAAAAGTGTCACCCCAATAAAAGTGTCACCCAGAGCAGACAGCCCTCTTACTCTACCTTAGCTATGTCACTACTGGTGCCATTTAGTTCTCACCAATGTAAAATAAGAGGAAAATAAAGAATTCAAATTTGGGATTATCATAACAATAATATAAACAAGAATATTTGAGCTAAAAAATTTTGATAACTTAACATTATTTTATCTATTACTACCACTAGGTGTAAACAAGGAAAAAATAAGATGAAAAAAATACTAGTAAAAAAAATAATAATGTTATATTTGAGAAATTCAGACTACTTAAGACTACTACTACTACTACTACTACTACTACTACTATTGTTAGATATAATACTTCAAATCACTTTCTCAGGTCTTGGATAGGAAACTGATAACAAGAATCAATTTTACAAGATTGCAGTTATGTAGAATCTCATTTAGAATAATTTTATTTTTAAGTGATTCTTCTGGCTATAATCTTTAATAATAAATGTAAATGTCAGTGTATCAGCATGACAGAGTGTCATATTTTTCAACTTTACTTCGAGAGACCATAGCCCAACATATCATACCATTATGGAATCAGGCTAACTTTGTGAGCAAATTAAAACATTTCAGGCCAAATAAAGATTGAATCTGGACCCTAAGTTTTAATTACTACTCTTTTACTCTCCACATTCATTACAATTCAAAGAATGAAAATATAAACTATATTTTTATATACAAGTGTTTGTCTTCTTTTATCAAGTCCAACAGTATACAACCTGGTATGAAGAACTCAACAAGCAGTACACAACAGGTGCAGACATCTTTGATTGAATCTATCCCATCATTCTTTTAAAAGAAACACTACAAATATTTGCTATATTAATCCTTTTATCATTGGTATCCAACATGATTTCCATGAGCCCAAAATATTGGACTTATGGTGTATAAGCTTGGCCTGAAATATTAGACGTACAAAGGGTTTATTCTTCTTTGGATTTTTGATTCTTTCAATTTTTTTGTAATGGTCTAATGTATCAATCCTGGTACTTCATTTATTATGGGTGCAACCATTATCTATATTGTATTAGTATAGCATTTAATTCTAAGGTTAACAGCAACAAATGAATGAATTAAAACTTAGTTTAATTCTAACAATTTATTAAAGACAAATAAACCAACGAGTAACAATATAAAGTCCTTCCTGTGTATAAAGTTGAGTTTGAGGGACTTATCTGATATCTGGTATCTTAGGGTGATTTCTTCAAGAGGATTTAAAGTCACTGCCTCATCGGAGCTGGTCTGGGGTCTTCTGGTATTTTTGGTATTTTGCACCAAAACTTCTGGGCTCATCATTTGATTGGTATATCCAATCACATGATGAGCCCATCCCTCACTCAATTCCACATACAGGAATTACTATTTTACTGACTCAACAGATACTCCTCCCCCAAGATGCGGAGTATATTGGAGGAAAAATATATGAAAAGATCATTATGCAAAGAAAATATAGTATAAGTCTCTGAAATACAAATACATAAAATGTACATTGAAACTGACAGTGGTACAGAAATTTTTTTTTTCTTTTTTTTTAACAATATAAATGTCTGGGATACCAAACATGTCGGCCAGATCTTATCACTGTCTGCGGTAATGATATTTGTGGGCTCACATTGAGCCATGCAGTGTCTAAAAAGGCTGGTTTCAACCTATCCAGGGAAATGTTCTGTGCACAATTCTTAATGGATATGGTGAAATATTTTTTATTTATTTTTATGGTCTTAAAAGGTCCTCTATATGGTTGTTGTAGGGAATTTATTCTAACAAGGTCCCTACAACCACATGTGTACATGTTTCAAATAGTTTTGAAACATATGTTGGTTCCTTACAATGTGCAGGAGGGTTGTATGCTAAGTTTGCCATCTTGGTTGTCAGACAATCAACAAAAGAAGTAACATCCAGGGGTGTCTGTGTAGACTTGCAAAAAAATTGTCCTGGCAGTCTGAATGTGGTGCCATATACCACCTCAGCAGATAAACATTGGATGCCCTCCTTTACTGCAGGACGTAGTCCCAAGAGTACCAAGGGTAAGTTTTCCAGCCAATTTCATTGATTTAGCATAGTTCTTGAGGCTGCCTTCAGACTATGGTGGAATCTTTCCACCAAGCCATTAGATTCAGAGTGATAGGCAGTTGTGTGGATTTGTTTGCTCCCCAAAAGTTTCATCAATTCGGTGGATAAACTCGATTCAAACTTCAGCCCTCTATCCATGGTAATTACAGCTGGGACGCCAAAACAAGACATCCAATCTGCCATGAATGTTTTCGCTATTGTATGGGCGTCAATATTAGCCATTGGAAGGACTTTGAACCAACAAGAAAAATGATCAACGCACATCAACAAATATGTATATCCCTCACAAGGAGGTAAAGGACCAGCAATGTCTATGTGTACATGTTCAAATCGTTCATCTGGAGACAGGAAAGGATCAACAGGTGTCTGTGTGTGTCTTCCAACTTTAGCCTTTTGACACTGTTCACAGGTTCTTGCCCACAGTCGAATATCCAACTTCATACAAGGCCAAACATATCTCTCTGTTATCAGCATGATGGAAGCGTTAACATCAGGATGAAATAGATTGTGAAGACTGGAGAAGAAAATACGTCGAAATGACTCAGGAACAAACGGGCATATTTTCCCAGTACTGGTGTCACACACAATGTCCAGGTTGCTGTTCGGAAAATGTATTTTTGCCAAATGCAGGGAAATTGAATTGTCTCAAAGTTCTGAAGGTGCTGATCTTTAAGCTGCTCCTTCACAAATTCTGTCATGTCTGTGCATGGATAAAAAAAAATTGCATTTATTGTTCTACACATAGTATCTGCAGGTATATTTTCAAATCCTTTCAGATGTCTAATGTCAGAGGTGAACTGCAACAGGTAGTCTAGATGTCTCACCTCTCTTGGGAATATTTCTCCAAATTTGACCGGAATGCACCAAAAAGTGGTTTGTGGATGGTGAAGATGTAAAATCCCCTCCAGAAAATACCTGAAGTGACAAACAGCTGCATAAGCGGCATACAATTCTCTTCCAAAGGTGCTGTATCTCTTCTGGGTATTAGTCAGCTTTTTGGAAAAAAACGAAATAGGTTTCCAAGACCCGGAAACTTTTTGTTGTAAAACTGCCCCAACTCCAACCACACTGGCATCCACTGCCAAACTGCCAAACATCAGGAAGGACATGAGATAATTCAGTAGTTTTTGCGAGAGCTGCTTTGATCTTACTAAATGCAGATAGTGCATCACCTGACACTACTATATCACATTTTTTAATGTTCGTCAACAGATTAGTAGGGGGTTGGAGGATACTTGCACAGTTAGGTATAAAGTGGTAATAAAAATTCACCATATCTAAAAATTGTTGCAAACTATTCTTAGTAGGGGAAGGAGAAATACCAACTACACGTAAACAGTGGCCCAAAAATTCAACTTCGGTTTTGCCGAAGGCACAGTTGATTGGATTTATTATGATGTCATATTTTTGAAATCTTTTAAAGATTGTCTTAATGTGGTTTTTGTGTTCTTCCACCGAATGACTCGCTACTAGTACGTTATCTTATGTAGGCGCATACAAAATCCAAACCATGTAAAACAGGGTCAATAAACCTTTGGAAGGTTTGACCAGCATTACAAAGACTGAATGGTAGTCTTACAAATTTAAAAAGGTCCAAAGGGCTGTTTAGGATAATATCCCTGACCTGTTTGGATATTTCTGTTGGTAATAATGGGGTGACATGTGTGAATTTTTCTTTTTGTGAATATTCCAACTGGGCTATGTATAATTCTGGGTCAGAAGAAATAGATGTGGAATCCATTTTTTTTTTAATTAAGTGAAGAGTAGCAAGGAAAGGCAATAAAAAAGTATACTGAACGACCTAGTAGTAAACTTCACAAAGGGGTAAGGACAGGTCATAAAATGTTGCAGACAATGAATAGATTTTTTTTTCAAGCAGAGGAGGAAGCATGCAGTTCCTTTGAGTTTTTTTCTTTTTTTTTTTAAAGAATTTCTATCTAAGCTAGAATTTTCTGAAATAATTATTTTTTAAAACAACAAAAAATAAATGTGATACTTCTTATACTAAATTCGTTTTCAGCCGGGAGTCACCAAAATATTGTGTTAGTATAGCATTTAATTCTAAGGCTAACAGCAAGAAATAAATGAATTAAAACTTAGTTTTTGGCTGGTCATGTCAAGCTCTAGCACCTATATGATTGCCCTGACCCTATTGCCCTTATGGCAAGCCCCAAGCCCTTTTTATCATGTGGGTGCTAGAAGGCGGTGGCAGAGGGTCTACATGTCCAGTGAATGACGTTAAACTCTATCTGATGGTGAGGTTCCAGTTCTGGAGGTTTCAGGAATGCGGAGCACCCCTTCATCACCATTTCTTCCTGGTCCACTCTGACTCGGAGTGGTAGTACCTGTTAGGGTCCCATCTATAGGTTAAATAGAAAAATGTATTTATAAAAAAATTGAGTATCGATTAAGAATGAATTTATTTCAAAACTTTATCGGCATTAAATGACCTGCTGAGGTTGATAAGCCGTAAAACAAAACAAACCAAACCAAAAACTTAGTTTAATTCTAACAATTTATTAAAGACAAATAAAACAATGAGTAACAATATAAAGTCCTTCCTGTGTATAAAGTTGAGTTTGAGGGACTTACCGGTGTGCTGGTGAAGATATCTGGTATCTTAGGGTGATTTCTTTGAGAGGATTTCAAGTTGCTGCCTCATCAAAGCTGGTTCGAGGTCTTCTGGTATTTTGCGCCAAAACTTCTGGGCTCATCACGTGATTGGTGTATCCAATTAGAAAAAGCCTCCCCCTCACTCAATTTCACACACAAGAATTACCATTTTACTGACCCAACATCTACATATCTGACACTTTTCAAGCAAGGTCTTGTTCTATTTTCTCTTTCATTTTCTTGCCACTATTTGACATACTGGTATCATTATTTTTTTTCTATTTTTTTACTATTCAATTGAGCCACCTGTTGGCCAACAGTGGCCACTCATAATGTCTGAGGACAGGATTGTATTGTAGTCATTGAACGGTTTGTGAATTGGGTACACCAACCAATCAACCAACCAACCAACCATCCAGTCTCCTAGACTATCCATCACTGACTGAATAGATATAATTCCTTGAAAATTAATACAATACAGTTATGTTCCCATTTTGTGAAGTCTTCTTCACTACCCAAATGAATTCATTTATTTCTAATCGGCAATTTTACTAAATATGATGCATAAGAAGGAATATGATTAAAAAGGGAAGAAAACTGATTTCTTGTTAGAAACTCTGAATCCTGAAAAGTCTTCTTTTTTTTTTTATAATTTACATATGAAGGATCTTTTTTATTTCATTCATTTTGACAAGTTTCTTCATTTTTTATTGCACAATATTTTTTCTTTTTTTCTTAAGGTTATTTTGTGTCAATCTTATAAGTTGGGAAAACTGCTATCCTTCAAAATCAACATTCAAAATCTGAGCAATCATGGGCAATTCCTAGTTTATTTTGAATGACGGTTTCCAGTTGGTTTTAGATTTTAATTCGTTTTCCTATTTCATTTTTTTGTTTTGCTATTGCGGTTGTTATTTTAAAGAACATTTACATTAATAGTAATGTGTGATTTTTTTTAGCTATCAAGTTATTATAATAGTTGTTAGAAGAGGAAGGATAGAAGATAAAATCTAAATCTAAACGAAAAAAGGGAAATCACAATAACTTAAAAAGAAAAAAGAAAAACTTATTTTTAGCGAAGGAGTGACCCATAGTCATGTGATCACAGTTGTTTGCGGAAGAAAAAGACTGATTATCAACAACAACAAACAGACAGACGACCGTCACTTAACAGTTCGGCTCGAGAAGAGAAAGAACTTTTTTTTACGTCGGGCCTGGCCCTTGAGAAGAAGCAATTTAGATACAACTGCAATCGTTTAGGTAAAAAGTACAACAAAAGAAAAAGAAAACTAAGAGTTGAGTAAACGAAGGCCAAAATAAAATTACAAAACCTTCTTTGTAATTTTAAAATAAGCTCAAAGTAATTGGACAAAATATTCATGAACGTGCGCATATATGTACGTATGCTGTGCGCGTCACACCGTGTGTACAAATGATAGGTAACTTTAATTTTACCACGACTGACCCAGGCAGCTGCAATCAAAATTAACTTGTCAGTTCTGGTTAAACAGTGATTCAAATCTCAGAACAAACAACTTTTTTTTTAAATTAAAAAAACAAAAAAACTTTTACTTAGAAGACTTACCTGAAAAGAAAGAAAAAAGAAAAAAAGAAATGGCATACAAATTGCCTTTGAAGGAAATCGTTTCATTTTGGGATGCTGGGGTGAAGGCTTATGCAAGTGGTGATTATGGAAAAGCCACTGCAAACTTTCAGAAAATCGCTGAGGATGGGACGGCAAGGATATCCTATAATTTGGGATGTGTTGCAAAAAGGATTGGAGAACTCAATATAGCTCTTGAGGTAAGTAAAAAACAAAGGGATAAAAAAAATATTGTTATCACAAATATAATTCTTTTTCAATTTTTCTTTAATATTTCAAAACTACCGGGTAAGTCACGTGTTTCAAGTGTGTGACAAAAACTAGGGAAAAAATGAATAAAATAAATATTGGGTGAGTGATTAGTTTAAATGGGTTTTTTTTTTATTAGCAATTACAAAAATGACTAAAACCTAAATTCCACAAATCAAACCAGGCACAAGGCACAAGTAACTGAATGTGCTTGAATGAATAAAGAAAATGTTATTTCTATACCTGATTAATAAATGTTCCGTGAAATCAGGATATTCATTTTTCGACTGAAAAAATTTAACTTTTTATTTAAAAGATACTAAATTTTCTTCCCTGTTCCTTTTTCTGTTTCTTACAGGGTCATTGAAAAATAACTCCCTATTTTGATACAATATCTGGCCAATACTTGGAAGAATATTGGCAACTAGCCTAAATTTAATGTATTAAAATAGCGAGTTACTTTTCAATCACCCTGTAAATATAAATAATAATATAAAATAATATTCTATGTATACCCAAATTGAGGCTAAATTGCGTTTTTGACAAAATGACTTTAGCCCCCCCCCCCAGAAAAATAATTTACCAAAAATCAGGGAATTATCGGATTTTAATGAAATTTTTACTGTTTATTTAATAAATAAACAGTGAAAATTTCATTAAATGCATTATAATGCATTATAAAGATCATTCATGCATTAATGCATTATAAAGATCATTCATTGATAAATAATATTTATCAATGAATGATCTTTATAATGCATTATTTATTTATTTTATTTTAAAACTTTCTCGTTTTTTTTTCAGGTCGCTTAATTTTTACCCCCTTATGTTGGGGCGTAACATTTTTTCAAGTTGGTCTTATAGTTTTCTAATTACAGTATAAATAAAGAGATAAAAGACCGAAGTTATGAATAGAATAGGGATAGGCATTTTTGTCATCTGCTAGGAATTTTAAAAGCGAATTAAAAATAATTAAATCTATTATTCAAGGTCAAACCTTGTCTAAATCGATAAGTAGTAACATAATAACCATCATTAAAAAAAATATATATATATCATTACATATGCAGTTTATTTTTGATAGATTTCAAACTATTTGTTTTGGTCAATTTCGACGCGATCCGCCATTCAGCCTCTTTTTCAATGGTTTTAGGCGCTTGTTTACAATTTTAAAATAACATTTGGGATGGGAAAATTTTTTTACCAAAAATCAGGTAATTATCTGATTTTAATGAAATTTTCAGTATTGATTTAACAATTAATGAATTTTATAATTTTATTTCAAAACTTGAATTTAGTATTTTTGCTATGAAAAATCAATATATAAAATTCATTTAAAATAAAAGTATTCGGATTTTAAGTTTAAAATGTTATATTTTTAGATTCTAAAAATAAATATCTACTTAATGCAAACCTTATTTTAGGCGCAAAAAGTAATGTTTTGATAAAAAAAAACTCGATTGAAAATGTACCCCCTCCCCTTTTTAAGCAGAAAAATCATCGATGTATAATTTTTTCTTTTATAAAATAATAGCCAATTAAATAATTATCGAAATGAGTAAAAAAGAAATCTCCAAAAAATAAATTATTTATTTACATTTTATTTTTCGATTTTCGGTACTTATTTTCTCATTAAACAACAACCGTAAAAAAATATTTTTGTTTCTATTCATAACTTCGGTCTTTTATCTCTTTATTTATACTGTAATTAGTATCGAAAATAACCAACTCGCAAAACATTTTACGCCCTCAACATAAGGGGGGTCAAAATTAAGTGACCTGAAAAAAATGAAAGTTTTTAAATAAAATAAATAATGCATTATAAAGATCGTTCATTGATAAATAAACACTGAAAATTTCATTAAAATCCGATAATTTCCTGATTTTTGGTAAATTATTTTCTGTAGGGGGGCTAAAGTCATTTTGTCAAAAACGCATTTTAGGCTCATTTTGCCAGTAGAAACAAAAAAATAAATTTACGGTGGCTTTTCTATGAGAAAATAATATATCGAAAATCGAAAAATAAAATGTAAAAAAATAATAGATAATTAATTTTTTGGAGATTTTTTTCTTTTACTCAAAGAAAAAATTATACATCGATATTTTTTCTGCTTAAAAATGTAAAGAAAAAATATATTATTATATAACTATGTAAAGAAAAAGTTTCGGTGTTCAAGGTACACCTTCAGGTTTCTAATAAGAACAACTAAAAGATCCTGTATGGAAAATATAGAAAGGATGGTTAAATCGAACTTAACGGACCTAAATTCCACCCTCAAAAAAAAAAAAAAAAAATCTCAGTGTTGATATATTAATGAATAAAAGATATAATTCACCAGTTATTTTATTTAAAATCTTTTACATTTTTTCACGTGAGTTAACTTTGAACCACGGATCTTTGAGGTGTAACACAGATTCTCAAAACAATTAACCACACAAATGATAGAAACAAGGAAAAGGATAGAAAAATTACAACTGCTGAAACCCGGATATGTGTTCTGTAAAAGGAAAGGTTTAATTTATTTTGCGTCAATGTCTTCACAGAAACCAGACCTTACTAAATTTTACATGGGTTGTACAAAATCAGAATTTAAAACTAGATTTGCAAATCATAAACACCCGTTTTCAAATATTAAGCTAAAAAATGTAACAACCTTAGCTAGCTATGTTTGGAACTTAAAGAATCAAAATATAACACCAATTATCAAATGGAAAATTTAAAAAAAATCGAATATTTACAGAGGCTTGAGTGACCCTTGCTTCTTGTGTTTACAAGAAAAGTTAGCGATGATTAGATTCACAGATAAGAAAAATTTCCTCAACAGTACAAATGATTTTTTAGGGAAGTGTCATCACAAGAGCCATAATTCATTAATGCATTATTAAGATTACCCCCCCCCCGTCACTTAACATATAATAAAACACAAACTACAACTAAATAGATTTACGAAAAGACTTTAACTCCAGAGTTAAATAAACAAATTATCATAGTAGTATACATAAATAAGATATAAACAAAATGAATAAAGAAAAAAAAAGTGGAGAGAGTTGAAGTAGGGATAGAAGATGAGAAATAGAATTACAAATTACTTTTGCCTTAATGAAGGAGACATGTAAATTCACAGACAACAACTTTTGACTTCAAAGAAAAAAAATGAGTAGACCTAGAAACTAAAATTTATACAAAATGATTAAAAGACAGAAAGAGTAATAGAAATAATTCCAAACCAGACTAATTCCCACAGTGGCTTCGACCTCTGGACCATTGCTATAATTAATGGCGTCGATCCCAGGGGGCCATCCCCCCAGGCAACACCTGCCCCCTCGATTTAAAGGGGCAGGGCTGCGTTTATTGCCCAGTGCCTGAGGCGCCCCCCTTGAGGGGGAATGCCGACGGGATCGACGCAATTTTTCACCCGCCACCCCATGAGTCTCGGCTTGTGGGTGGTCCCACATAAATAGGGCCTTTGTGCCTGACCCGTACAAGTGGGGTACGTGGAAAATATCAAGTATATATAAAATGTAGCAAATTAACCCTTTTTTAGTTCTCCTGAAGAAGGTGTACCTTGAACACCGAAACTCTGGTAGAGAGAAACACTTTTTTCTACAACTATAAATGCTCTATATTTCATGAAATATATTGAGCACTTTTTGGCTTAACTACTAATGTTACTACAGCATTTGAAGGTTATATATATATATATATATATATATATATATATATATAATATATACTAGCAAAAGTACCGGTCCATGACCGGACGAAAACATTTTTAGGAACACCAGGGGGTGTTCATAAAAATATTTTCAATGTTTAAAAAAATCAGCGAAAATTTATGTATTACAGTGTTTATTTTAGGGATTTTTTTTTAAACATTGAAAATATTTTTTAAAATGCAATCCTGAATTTTTGAGTGTTTTGAAATAATTTTATATCATAATATTGACATTTTTTTTTTTAGGTAGAATTCAGAATTATGTTTTTTTTTTTTTTGTTTTTAAATATCAATTTAAAAAAAAAGTTATTCAGACTATTATCTTTATAGAAAAAAAAATCGTGGTGGACCTGAACATCTGGACCACCCCCCATCTAATTTTTTTTTTTTTTTTTTTTTTTTTTCTTCAATGGATTATTATTGATTACACACCAATCTATCAGTTTGTAAAAAAAAAAAAAAAAAAAAAAAAAAAAAAATTCTTAAAAGTTCTTTATTTTTTGAGTTTTCTGGGGTGCTCATTTCCCTGTATAAGTTTATAGTAAATCGATCCCCCATATTGGAACCGCTCTACCTTATCAGTTGGGCTGAACTTGCACAAAGGTGTCAAAATTGAGGTGACCCAGAAAAAACAGAACCCATAAATTTTGTAATAAAACTATTAATTTTAACTATGGGGATCTAGGGTTGGGGTTTAGGGTTAATTTAATGAGAAAACGAATAAATAATTTGGATTCTGTTTTTCTGTATACCGTTGACTCAGAAAAAACAGAATCCACAAACTGTTAATTTTAACTAGGGGGGTTTAGGGTTGGGGTTAGGGTTTATGGTTGGGGTTTAAGGTTAGTTTGATGGGAAAATAAATAAATAATTTTGGTTAGGGTTAGAATATTTAAATATGTATTTTGGTAAACCTGTAATGTCTTTTCTGGGAGTTGTAAGGGACATCCGTTCGAGTGGTTCCGATATGGGGGATCGATTTACTATAAACTTATAGGAGGAAATGAGCACCCGTAAAAACTCAAAAAATAAAGAACTTTTAAGAATTTTTTTTTTACAATCTGATAGATTGGTGTGTAATCAATAATAATCCATTGAAGGAAAAAAAAAAAAAAAAATAAATTAGATGTTTTCGTCCGGTCATGGACCGGGTACTTTTGCTAGTATATATATATATCCTTGTCTCTTTTTCTTTCCATATTTGTATTGAATATTATTCAGAAGCTACATCACATATTAACAATGCACTAATGATGGTTTACTATACAAACCAAAATATTGGCTAATACTTCTAACTATAATAAAATCATCCATATTTACATACCATTGGATTTATTTCTATTTTCCCTGATAAACTGAATTTTAACAAATTTTACTTACATGTAAAAAATTTACTTTTGTGTTTTCAAATTAATTTTCCTTTTTTTTTTCTTACACAGTCCATAAAATTTTTCAGGTCTCGTATTTTGAAATTTTTATATCAGTCAATGAAAAATAAAAAGTTTCTGGTCGACATTGATGCTTGTTGATATTATTTTCTGTCAGTATTTCCAATACAAATACATTATGTATCAGTTACCTTTTTTTTTTTTCACCAGGCAGCGGCAGTGTGTCCCCCCCCCCCGAAACCCCCAGCTGGGTAGCCTAGAGAGCCCCAGAAGGGAGGATTTCAGAAATACTCTGGGGACCTCAGCCCTTTAATCAACATTTAATTTTCTATATAGAAGCCTTATTTGTTTTAACAGTTACCAAACAAATTTTACATTTTATACAAATATTACTTTATGAAAATTGATAGCCCTGTAGGCGGGGCTTAGAAAACACCGACTATTTCCCCTACAGAGAGGGTAAGACCTCCCTCAAAAAAAAAAATGTATTCTCAGTATGACACTAAACTACATCTGGTGGTGAGTTCTGTGGAGTGTGGAGTACTCGTTCATTGCTATCACTCTCAAGTCCACTCTGACCAGGAATGATAGTACCTGTAAGGGTCCCATCTGTGAGTCAAATAAATCTGTTTGAAAATTGTATTGGTTAGGAATATACATATTGTCAACATATTAAATAGGAATAGTTACTTTAAACCATAATTCTGTATACATTATTTGTATTAGATAGGAATACCATAGAACTGTGCAAATGATTATTATTGTCAAACTGCAATTAAAAACTTGATTGCAATGGAACATTGAAAGTATCATTATTATAAGCAAATTTACAAATTAATCAATTTTTTCTATCAAATAACCCTCAAGGGGTTGATATGCCATTAAATAAACTAAACCAAGCAATTTATGAAAATTGTCATGTAGCAGTGTAGAGAGGGACCAAGAGTTCCAAACAGCAGCAATAGAACCAGGTAGAGCAAAATTTGGATGTTATCATTTCCAAAATTTAAGTTTGGCACAAGGCCAGGAAGTATAGGTCATATGAGTGTAAGCTTTATGTGCTTGTTGCCTAATGTTTGCTGTGGCTACAGCCATTCTGAAAAAGACCTTCTAAAATGAGAAGCAGTTTTCATCAGTGGATGACTGTGTAGACAACTTTTCTATAATATCTGTTTATATGCAGGTAGGTAGACCTGACAAAATTAACTACATACCTATCGTCAATAACTTTGGGAAGAGTCATTTACATACCAGAAATTGTTTGAACAATTCAACCTCTTCTTTTTGGTTTTCATATTCTTTATGTTATTAATATAATGTTTATTAACTACATGACATTTCATTCAATCTGTGAGAAAAAAAAGTTACTTTTTCGATTATGAAACTGATAATGGCTGTTAAATAAATTGGCTGAGATGTTGTATTAAGAGTATCAAGAAAAGGCTCACAAGTCCAAACAATTTTGCTTAATTAGACAGATTTATAATCAGGTTTTCCTGTCTAAAAAATTTAAGAATATTAGGAAAATTGAAATCTGGCCTTGTCAGGAATAAATTTCAATGTTTGTTCAAAAACTATTAAGACTCAAGCTGTATTTACCAAAGCAGAAATGAACAATGAACAAAACATTGATTTTCTTGTTCTTGACTTGGCTTGAGCAATTGTGCAGTTTCTGACTGAAGGGAAAATTCCAATTTCTATGCCAGCGCAGGGATACAATAAATAACTATCTCCCTTAGACAATTGGTATGTCCTTTAGGGATCTTGTATGATACCACATGACAGTTCAGAAGCAGATTCTCAACCTCTTTTTACCTCTGTTTTTTGAACAGTAGAGACATTGTCTCTAACCCCTTGCCAATGAATTGTGACACATGGCCATCCTCCTACCTACACTCATCAAGCCTTTTGCTATTTGTACTCCTTCCACATGCTATTTGTTCATGGAACAATATTTGTATAATTCTAGCTATTGGGACATGTTTATATATTCTTTACTTTTAATACAATGTGTAGGAATAGTGTGTATATAAAATGTTGAATGTTCTTGGTATATAGAAATGAGTCTTGTGTTTCCTTCTCATTACTTGTTACTGCTCACTGGTTCATTTTGAGAAACGGGATAGTAAGTCCTGAAAATCAGCCTGTTTTTCAGCTTCGGTGTTGAGTACCTGTATGACCTTGACTTCAAGATCTCCCACCAGTAATTCTTTGGCTCCTTGCTCTGGCCTTATTTCACTGTTCCACAGAAACTTTGGTCCTGTAAACCAGTTGGAACTGCTCAGGTCTGCTACTGTTATACTCCTAGAGGCATGGTCAGCTGGATTGTCTGCTGTGGCTACATAGAACCATTGTGCTGTGTCTGTAGTTGCCCGGATTCTCTGCACTCTGTTTGCTACAAATACATGGAACCTTCTTGCTTCATTGTTGATGTAGCCCAGGACAACTCTAGAATCTGTCCAGAAATATTCCGTGTCGATTTCAAGCTCCAGCTCTTCTTTCAGCATGTTACTAACAGCAGCGGATATTACAACTGCAGTCAGCTCCAATCTTGGTATCGTGACAACCTTTGTGGGGGCAACTCTAGCTTTGCCTATAACTAGTGTACAATAGACCTTGTTTTCACCTATTATTCTGATATAGGTGTATTGACCATAGCCCTGGCTACTAGCATCAGAGAAGTAATGCAGTTCCACACTCACGATCCTGCCAAAGTTCTCTGGTTTGAAGCATCTGGGTATCTGAATTTTCTCCAAATTCCTTAGGTAGTGGTTCATCCCAGTTCATGCCTCTTTGACACATTTCCTGAAGAATTCTCTTTCCCACTAGTGTGAATGGAGCCAAGAACCCCAGGGGGGTCATATATAGCAGCAACCATTGAGAGAATTCCCCGTCAGGTGGTTGGTTTGTCCATAGATGACATCCGGAATGAGAATGTGTCACTCTCAGTATTCCACTCCACTCCATGTACTCTCTGTGTGAGAAGAATGTCTATGTTGAGATCTACACTCCTCATTTCGGTGGCACGTTCAGATACATCAATTGAAGCTAGCACTTCCCGACTGTTGGAGACAAACTTATGGAGGTGAAGATTACCCTGGGCGCATATAGCTTGGGCTTCTTTTACCAATTTTCTAGCTTCCTCGATGGACTTGACACTTATGAGTCCATCGTCCAAATAGAAATTCTTCTGGATGAAATTAGCTGCTGCCGGGTGCTCTGTTCTTGCTTGGTTTGCCTGGGGATGATGCTGTTCCAAAGAGATGCACTTTCATGCGGTACTCCTCAGGTTCAGAAGCTGTGTCACCATCTTTCTGCCAAAGGAAACGTAGAGAGTCTCTATCCTCCTTGTTGACCTGGAACTGATTGAACGTTTTTTCTATGTCACACATGATAGCTACTGGATGCTTACGGAATCTACATAAGACCCCAGTAAGTCCATTAGTTAGATCAGGTCCTGTGAGGAGATAGTCGTTTAGGGCAATACCCTGGTATCTGGAGGATGCGTCGAAAACTACCCTAATCTTTTCCGGTTTCTTGGGATGGTATACCCCTTGATGAGGAATGTACCATACGTTACCCATTTCTGGTTGTCTGTCGATGTTTTCCACATCTCCATCTTTGAGGATACTCTCCATGAATTTGATATAATCCTCCTTAAATTTAGGATTTCTATGCATTTTCTTTTTTAACTGTTTAAGTCGGATGATGGCGAGCCTCCTATTGTCTGGAAGGGTTGGTCGAACTTTAAATGGGAGTGGCATTTCAATGTGACCACATTCATTTTTATAGGTATTAACCTTTAAAACATTTAGAAACTGGATATCGTCCTGAGATACAGTTTTCTCTCCAGGTCCTGTGTCTGAAAAATCAGCTTCAAGTGCTTTGATGCAGGTCCATGGCGTTACAGATGGAAGTTCCTTGATGGATATCCGGTGACACAGGCCAGTAACACTTGTGTTTACACAGTCTGTTGCATTTCCCACAATGCTCCATCCCAGATCAGTTTTGATAGCATAGGGCTCTTGATCTGACCCCGCAATGACCTTCCGGTGGGGGGGGGGGTAGTGCTCTTACAGTCATATCCAATCAACAGTCCCACACTACAGGTCCATTGTGTGATTGTGGCAAGGTGCTTCCGGGAATGTGAGAGTGTTCAAGTGGTATGAATTCTCTCGTGTAAGCTGGGGGAAGATCAATGCAGACATCTGAGAAGAACCCTCTCACTTTTAAACCGGTGACTCTGTTGCTTGGTATGGCTGACTTCTTTCCCACCAAGGTGGAAAGGCTCAGTTTCACTGGCTCCATTTTTGTTTGTAATCCTTGGCAGACATTCCTGATCAGCAAAGGTGTGGCTGCTTTGTGTATCTAGTAGGGCATATGCCAGAGTCTCCGAAGTAGAGGTACTGGGTGATGAGATCCATACTGGGACTATCATGGAAGTGCTCTCTCCACCACTTCCATCCGTGGAGCATGAGAGCGATGAAGTACTTTCTTCACTCCGTAATTTGCACTGCGAATCAGTTGCTGAGGGACGATCTTCATGAAGTGAGGTTGGGTGCTTCCTTTTACACAATTTGCACATGGCTCTTTTTCTAGTCTTTAGAATGGTGTCCCTTCCTCAGACATGCGAAACACAGATTATTGGCTAACACAAACTTTTTTTTCTCTTCGGTAGACTTCTCTGCTAACTTTTGGCATTCGTGTAGAGAGTGATCTTTTCCACAACATGTACATCTCACGTTCGGGTTGGATAGTTCATAGCCTGTACGACCAGTTAGTAGTGAAGGTGTTTGCTTTTGGGCGTTTTGGTTTTCCTGCTGGCTTTCCTTCCGAGTACTTCATTGCGAGGGGTGATGACACTGGATTACATACTATTCTAGCTTCTTTACTTATAAATTTACTGAATTCACTGAAGCTGGGATAGTCTCCCGTTTGGTCCAGCAGCTTTGTTGCGTATCTATTCCATCGACATATTAGCCACTCTGGAAGTTTGGACAGCAGCTTTTGGTTTTCTTCGCAATCATTCAATTTATCCAATTCCTTAATGTGAGGCATAGCTTTGCTGCTATGACTGCAGGAAGTCGCCAAAGTCTCGGAGTTTGAGGTTCTCGTTAGGACAAATTTTCGGCCACTTGTGCAGTTTTTGCCTGAAGGCGCGCTGTAGCGTAAAGGGATGTCCATATCTCTCGTTGAGCTTGTCCCACACTTGGCTGTATGCTTCATCGTCTCTTCTATAGGAGCTTCCCTCGAGAACAGACTTGGCCTCTCCACTGATATATCTTTGTAAATAAAACAGCCTGTCTGTGGAATTCAGGCATCTTCTCTCGACTATAGCTTTGAAGCTCCTGCTCCACTCAACAAAATGTAGTGGATCCCCATAAAACATTGTGAGTTCTGGGGCTGGAAGTCGCAAAAGAAACATGGAATTCTGTAGCATTTGTGTAGAATCTTCCTGTTCCCTTGTGCTTGTAAGGGGGCGAATTTGATTCTTTGTCTTGAGCCTGACAGAATCACATTTGCTTGATACACGTGATGTCGCTATTGAGTATGCTCTCAGTTTAGCCTCAATAATCTCCACATCTCATTTATTTTCCAGCTTTCTAATTTGCTGACAATGAGTTTCAATTGCAGTTTGCGTTTCAATTTCTGATTTCTTTGCAGCCAACTCTGCAATTGCCTCTGCTCTCTTTGATGAAATACTGTGCACTTCGGAGTGATGGTCGGAGCGTTGGCAGAATGCAGTGACTGTGGATCCATATTGTTACGACAGCCTGAGATGATAAGGGACGATCAAACACAGGGTCGCAAAGAAAAGATAAAAAAAAAAATAATAATAATACGACAGGTCCCTGGCTGATGAGTTCGATACAGTGTTTCACTCCCCCGCTCCAAAAGGTAGAGAATACACCAAGAAAATATAGAAGCATAACATTGGCAATGCCAAAAGACCACAGACGCAGTATCGTTTATATCAACAAGAAAACAAATGAAGTTTTATTAAAAGTATAAACATCAATGACTTTCGATCTTGTGAGTTAATTATGCGTCTATCCGCATTCAATATTTCTTTTTTTCTACTCTTAAAAGTCTCTGTAAAATTACTAGCCACTTGGCAAATGTTCAAACAGAAAATGACCTTAGTCAAAAGTTCATGTGAAAGTAGTTATATTCAAAAGTTCGAAGTATTCCCGACGTCACAGATGCAAACAAAATATGTGAGAGTGAAATCATAATCAGAGAGGAACTTACATTTTTTTGATGAAATACCTTTGGAGAAATTCTGCTTTGTGCCTCAGATATACTTTAGTGTCCATGAGAAATTTTCTCTTTCTTTCTCTCTCTTTTTTTCTCTTTTCAATAATATTGCAGATCTCTTTAACAAAACTGGGGTCTTTTTAAAAGTCAGTTGATATCATAACAACATCATCACTCGCTGAACTCTAGTTGTCTTGTGTCAAGAAAATATTTCTTTTTCTTCTTCTTAAAATTGGCGGGAATTTATTCAAATGCTATCTGGGGAGAAGGGGTCACAGGGTGTGTTAAAAGTACATTATGGGTGGGGAGAATTCGGGTCAAAAGTTCATCGTCTGTCTTGGATATCGGTGCAGGTGAGAGGGAGGAAGGGGGGACACGTTATTGTTCTTGGTTGATAGTAATAAAAATGTTAACTATTTATTCGTTATGAACTCGTCGCTAGTTCAATTTTTTCTTTCTTTCATTCAACCGTCCGAACTTTAAATAAAAGGTGGAATGCACTTTTACACATTCATGACAATATATAGACCTTGCGTAGTCACAGTCTAGCAACGCACGCAACCTATGTCTTCCAGCTTCCGCATCGAACTCTCCCTCACGGCGAAACCTCATTAATTTCATCAATTCTGCAGTCACTGCTGTGCATGCGTCCATATCTCTGCGAGTTTTCTGACTAGGTGTCACTCTTTTTTGCAATTGTGCATACAGCCCTCCCATCTCTGACTCAAGTCTTTCAGTTTCGTCCATTATGTTGCTTATGTCATTTTTCGGAGCACGCAATTTTGTGCGAGCTTCCTTGACATATGCCTTCCATTTTCCGTAGGCCACTGTGAACCTTCCTTCTATTTTCTCCGCCTCGTACTCAAGCAGCTCCGTCATTTTCTGTGATGGGCGTCTTTGACGACAGGATTTTCTGGCTTTAGGCCTTGTTTCAGCAACATGTGCTACATTTCCTTTCTCTATGGAGTCTAAAAATCCTGACGTCTCCTCCAGAAAATTGGTTTGTCCTGGCAACCACCCACTCTGAGAAGAAATTCCGCTTTTCGCTGACATTTTATTTTTATTTATTTGTATAACAGTCGTTGATAGAGTCCTTTCAAGAGAACAAGTAATGAGCAGTGGTAATGTTGTGTGTGTGTGTGTGTTTTTTTTTTTTTTTTTTTTTTTTTTTTTCAAAGGCATAATATAAAAGCTGGTTTTAATAGTATTTTCCTTTCAATAAACAAAAACAACAAGTGGCCACTAATACAATTCGTTCGGCAAACAAAAATGTACACGTACGGATGGAATAAAATTCGTTTTGGGTTTGTTTTTTCTAAGAAACTTGCAATGTATACTTGAGTTATAATAGAATGAAACAAGTTTGATTCATTAAAAGGAAGACTTCCATACACAATTGTTTAAACTTTTACTCACAGACAGGATGCACTTTGACTGCACACCCCTAGGCTGGAGTACGTTTCACTGTTACTGCTCACTGGTTTTTGAATAAAAAAGGGGACACTCCTGTACTGATGTCATTAAGTTTATTTAATAAACACCGTGAAACTACAAACAAAACAAATAATATTTAATGACAGTGAATTCTTTGCCAAATAAGAAGTAATGTATAACAGCAAATACATTTTTAAGAATCAAAAAGACTTGAAGAATGTCGGAATACTCACCGTGTCATCCGTCTTGGCCAGTGGCAGAATCTAAAGGGACCTTGTATAAGTCTTCTCCTTACCACTTTCCAGGTTAGGGGAATAGCAGCCCGCAGAAAATGGGAGTGATGAACCCATCAAACTATTAAAATTGGATACTATGGTTACAAACAAAAATTATCTATATAAAATAAGATCTGATTAATTGTCCAGTTTAGCGGCAGTTACATTACTAGCAAGTTCAATTCTCACTGGGTGCTCTATATCTTGTTCTAGACTAAGCTAAGCTTAGTAAATGACTAAAGTTTATGGAATTAAGCAAGATACAGATGCTAAAATGTCTGGGCAAATAAATTCTAACAGATATCTAAACTTAGATTCCATTGGATCACTAAAGTTAAGGAACAAAGATCCTATTTAGTACTTAGATGGGTGACCAACTTAGTAACAACAAGTACTATAAATAACCTAAGGCCTGTGTGTCAGAGTAATGTAATAAACAGGGTTAGTATGAAGCGTATGGTGGCAAGGAAGAACACAGATTTTAAGTTTAAAAATTGTATTGGAAAAAGGAACATGAAAAGTGACGAAAAGCTGAAAGTGAATTTAAGAGAGTCTGATTTTGGTGATAGTTGTAAAGTGAATAATAAAGTCAGTAAAATATCAGGATGGCCGTGGTAATGTTGTAGTGGGGTGGTGAGGTAGGCAGAATTTTGTGTTTTGGTATTCTGAAGTCGATAGCTGATTGTATCATGTATGATAGTTGGTATCGCTGAATAATGTTTGCCCCCTTTAAGTTGCTGGTCGGTCAGAGTAGGGGTAGAGGTAGGTGAGGATGTAAGTCGGCCGCCTGTGATGTGCTCCGCTGCTGTCGCTGGTGATGTCTGACTTGTCGGTTCTTCAAAGTCGATTTATATAGGCCTGTGTGATCTGGAGTCGTATCACACAAGCCTTTCTTATTTTTTGGGAGGAGCGTTTTCGATTGGACGAAAATGTGAGTTTATTTACAAAATTATTTTCTTTAATGTTTAGGAATTCTAATTTTCCAAATGGAAGTTCAATTTGGAGCCTATGCGTAAAAACGTGTTAATTTGGTCACTTCTTTTTTGGCTATCGTAGAGTTTACTTCCGTTTTGGCATCAGCAACTTATGTTTTGTTTTGTTGGCAAGTGTGTGTATCTTTTTATTGCGGTGTGTGTGCGAATTGAATTGCTAAATTAGTGAATCGGGAGATATCTATATTTGCTTATGTAACAGTAAGAAAAGCTTAGTAAATAACATGATCACTGAAGTTAAGCAATGATGAGCCTATTCAATAGCCAATTTGTAACAGCACATACTGTAGGCAACCTATGGCTTGTGTGCAAAGATTATGTTATTAACATAATATAACCAGATCATGGATGCTAAGCTTAGTAAATATAATACCTAATCTTCAAACATTGGGAGATATTTCTTTAGTCATTTTATTTTGGTGGAAGACAGTAGGTCTTGTATGTCTTTAAATACAATAAATATTTAAAATAAAAAAGCAGGTTAATATTTATTGGAAGAGTAAACTAGGATCCCCCCACCCCTGAAATATTCTGGGAAATCCCTTTAGTGAACTTAAATAGTTTTGCTTTCTGTCCTAGTAACCTAATTTGGATTTCCTCAGAACAAGGCACACAACAGGTTTCATTTCTTAAATTCAAAACATTGTTCACATACTTCTTGAAAGGAATATATTTTCTAACAGGTGCTTGTATCAATTTAAGTGTCTTGCTAATTTGATTACACTTCAATTTATCTGCTGTTTAATATTAAAATCTTAAAAGCTATATAAAATATTGGCTAAACTTGCAAACCGGTCGGAAAATTAAAACATATTACAGGGTGACCCAGAAAAAAAAAAACCCCAAATTATTTATTTATTTTCCCATTAAACTAACCCTAAACCCTAACCCTAAACGGGGGCTTTAGGGTTAGGGTTTAGGGTTAGTTTAATGGGAAAATAAATAAATAATTTGGGTTCTGTTAAAATTAAGTTTTATTACAAAATTTGTGGGTTGTTTTTTCTGGGTCACCCTAATTTTCCGACCGATTTGCAAGTTTTGCCAAAATATTATAATATTTATGTCATCATTAATTCCGAGTTGCATCGATTGTTTACACTTATTTTTGTACCCAAGAAGTAAATGAAAAAAGAGATTCATATAATATTTAGAGAATAATAACATCAATTATAAAATACAGTATACATCATAAAAGAGATACACATTTGTTTAAAAACATAAGCATTAAAAGTTACCAGTTTATGGTAATACAAATTGGAACAAGTTCACATGATTTCCAAAAATTCAGATAGCACTTTGGCGCTAGCATGCACATTTTTAAAAAACTTTTCCATCATTAGAATTTTCTTTTCTAATATAAGACTAGCCTAGGCTTACATCATACTTTACTGCAATTTACCAATTCAGTAGGCTAACATAAAACCAAACTAGGCTGGCCTAGGCTAAGCTTCATGATTTACTGAAATATACCAATTATGTAGATGGACATAAAAAATAGGCTAGGGGTAGGTCGGACAATTGCATTTTGATAATGGCTATTTCGACTTGAGTCATTTTTCGATATAAGTCGTATCCTCTGGAACCAATTTAACGATGTAGGGTGAGACACAAAAATAGATTTAAACTAATATGAATATGTATGGTTTTTTTTTTTTGTTTTTTTTTTGTAATTGGTATTATATTTTTATAAGGTTACAAGTAAAAATTAACAAAAATCAATAAATATCATTTGGATATGGTAATGTGGTGATGTTGAAACTTATTAGAATTAATAATAATAATAATAATAAATGTATTAATAATTTTGAAAATTATAATAATATTAAAATTAGATTTTAATTTAGTAATTTTATTTTAGAGCTGAATACAATACTTATATAATTTAACTATAAATAAGAATAGTTTTAATGTGATATATTAATAGTGTTGTTTTATTTTATTTTACATTAATGATTTATAATTAATTTTGTTATAAGTACTTAATAATTCTGCATTGATCATAGTTAAATGAATTTTATAATTGGGATAATTATTGTAATCGTAACAGTTTTGAGATTTAAATATTTATAAAAATTGAAATATCATAATCTATAAATAGATTTTGAGTTATGAATAAGTTTGCTGCTCCATCCAATTGTTAAATGATGTCTAATTCATGGATATTCATGGGTAAGTCTGCTTGCTTTAATGAAGATTACTATTGTAAATTGATATTGGAGAGAATATGTAATAGGTTATTTATAATAATAATAATAATAATAATAATAATTAATATTAGTTATAGTGATATTGATAATAGTAATATTTAGCAAACTGCTTCCTGCAGGATATCGGTGGTGCCGAAACCCGGGAATGAACCATGGACCTTCAGATTATCAGAAAGTTGTAGTCGTCGTAATCGCTTTGCTCTCCCAGCAGTTCTAGTCTTCTCACTAGCACTATCCAACTATATCTTCTCTTCCACTCATTTCGACAGCCAAAATCCTACTGCAGACTTTCTCCCCGGTCTGGGAGGGGAAGGTCCCTAAATATCCCATTGCTGTGTTTCATCCGGGCTCCTCACTCTGAATTGCACGTTCGACATTCATCAGCACGTGTCAATCCTTATGACGAGACTCCACATCCGGGCCACTCTGCACTGCTTGTGCAGAATTTCACCGGCATTTCAGCAACGAAGAGGTGACTAGTTCAATTTCCATGGTCACTCGCTACACTCCTCCCCCTTGCACAGGCCACACATATCCGGACTCGTTTCAGTCGTGGGGGCTGGGAATCTGCTCGTCCACACTCCTCCCTGATCTCTAGATCATATAAATTACAGTGTGGAGCAGATATAATGTTATTTAATCACCAATAGCCTGCTACTTCGTCTAAGCGGGACACGCTCGGCGGTATCTTCATCCTCGGTTGTATCATCAGATGTGTCTCTCTCGGTGGTATCTTCGTCCTCAGTTGTATCATCGGATGTGTCTCTGGGCCCATTCTGGCCACACTCATTGTGATCACTCTCAGATGCTGCTGAATCCTCCCGCGTCAAATCCTCATACAGCATCAGCGCTTCATCGTCAGAGGAAGTGATGCGGCAACTAGTGGCGTCTGCTCTATGCTGAGGACGAACATCCTTTATGTGGCGGGGTGTCCCATTGACAAGGACCGAATGTGGGCTGTAGACATTAGTTATCTGTCTCTTTCCAAACTGAGTCATACATCGCCCATGAGGGATCTTAAACCAGATGATATCCCCCACTTTATAACTACTGGGACCAGTGTCTTCTGGTAGCAATGTAACATTGATGCCCTTTATACGGGCTGGGTATGTGTGTTTCACATTAGCTGGTGCAGTTGAAGCTGTTATATCATCCTTGGCAGTCACATTGTACCAGTACACTGCTTCCATCACCGAGCACTGTGTTCTTGTGGCAATGCGCTTGATCGTACAATGGGATCTCTCTGCAATCCCATTACCCGATGGCACTTTTGCACATCGGACACCCCAGTGCTCGGTGAAGTTAGTGAACGTCTCTCCACTAAAGGCTGTGGCATTATCCGTGAGTAATTGGGCAGGCGCCCCCCTTTTGTAGAATACAGTCTCCAGCTGCCGGATGATGCTGGCAGAGTCCTGGAATAGTAACGGCCTCCAAATGGCAAATCGACTGGGACCGCAGTAATGCCGACCTCCAAGGTGGGTCATATCCATTCCGACCCTGCTCTAGTTCTCGCATACATCCAGTCTACCCCTCTTCCACCTTACCGGATCTATGGATTGGCACTCCTCGCAGTCTCTGACTACGTCCCGCATGGCTGCCTTAGAGACCTCGGGACTAATGAATATTGCGAAGTAGAGTGTGCGCTTTACGCCGGGATGTCCACAAGATCAGTGAATAGTTCGAATGCGAACGGGATCCAGTTCTTCTATGGACGCGGCACACACTGGCTTGCTGGGGTACTCTGGTGAGTGGATCAGCTCAGTTTGCGTGAGATTTGACGAGCACCACATCGATTGTCAGTCATCTTATTAACATCTCTGATGCCGCCTTGTTCCGTACCCTTATTTTCCCGGACAGAGTGTCCGAAATCCACCTATGCACGCAGGCTGAGTCTGTCCGCAGGTGAATCACACTTGCCTTCCATTGTAGCATCAGGTTAATACCCCTTAACACTGCATCAAGCTCTGCCAGATTTATGTGCTGATCTGAGTGTACTGGTCGTAGCCAACTTGCGTCTTCAATTATGGCTTCGCCATATTCAATAGCCACACTGGTGGCCAAGGAGCTTGCATCCACCCACACAGTGACATCCTGACCATTCACGCACCAGTCATCGTGTGCTGGATTAGTTTGTGCTGTTCTCGCAATAATCTCCTCCAGCATCCGACGTAGTAGGGGGTCTTGAACTTTGTCATCCCATCCTGTTGTTACGGCGTTTGCTCTCTGTTTCAAGAACGCTGCTGCAACACTGAGCCAGTCGCACACTGAAAAATGCCCGGTCAGCCGCCCACAGTACCTTTGTTTGAATGGTCCTGCAGTAATTCAGAATACTTGGAATTACTGCAGGACCATTCAAACAAAGGTACTACACCCACAGACATTCTTTTAACAATCCCGCACTAACCAAATGGAATTATCCAAGTATTACTGGTCAATCAAGAACTCAAACAACGAACCTGTGGTTAAATGGAAAATAGTCCGAACCTCAAACTCAGCCACTAATTTCAAAGGTAAATGCACACTCTGTATATCAGAAAAAATAGACATAATACTGTTTAAGGATTCTAGAAAACTGTTGAACAAACAATGAACTGATAGCCAAATGCAGGCACAAAGGAAAATTCCAGATATAATGGTATTTAATCACCAATAGCCTCTTGTAACCCCTAGTATCTTCATCCTTTATCTTTTTTATCTTATTGTTGTTTTTACTATTGTTTATATTAGAAAAAAATATTATATACATATATATATATATATATATATATATATATATATATGTGTGTGTATGTGTATGTATGTATGTTTTTATGTATTTATATCTTCCTTTATTGTCATTATCTTTTTGTCTTAGAATAATATGTACATATATGTATGTATGTGTTTATATATGTATGTCTGTTTGGATGGATAGATGGATTTATATATATATTGTGTATGTGTGTATATGTATATATATATATATGTATGTATGTTGGATGTATGTTTGTGTTTGTATATGTATGTGTTTAGGGGTATGTTGATAAATGTATTTATTGGTGTATGTATAGGTGTGTGTGTATATGTTTATGTATGTGGTATGGATATAGGTATGGGTGAATGTATTTATATGTATGTATTTGTATATGTGTTAATGTGTATATATGATTATATGTATGTGTTGGCTCAGGTGTAGTAGCCCCCAACTTTGATTAATATAATGCTTACTACTGTTAGAATTTTCTGAATATATTTGTATATGTAGTTTTTTTATATATGTATGTTGTGTGTATGTGTGTAGATATATATATTTGTGTTATTATATATGTATATGTATGTATGTGTGTATACATATGTATATGTATTTATACGCTTTTGTGGGTTTATATAAGTAATTTTACTGAGCAGGATAGTTGTATTGATGTATGTATATGTGTCTGAATGTTGAGGATATCTTTTAGATTAACCCTGGCCATTATAATTGAAATAATATAAATCTATTCCATCTCACGTATGTCTTTTTGGATATGTAGTTGTTGATATATTGAGGTATTAGTACTGGTGTGTGTGTGGATACATGCGTGTGTAAGGACGTGTGTGTGTGTGTATGGATGTATAGGTGTGTATATATATATATATATATATATATATATATATATTTGTTTTTGATTTAGTTAAATTACTAAGTAGATATAACTGTTTTTCTTGGATCTTCATATATGTATGTATGTATGTGTATATGTATGTATTTCTATATGTTTATGTACATTTGTGTGTGTATATATGTGTTTGTATATATATATATGTATATGTGACTTAGAAAGAAAAATATTATCAAATAAAATAGATTAATTTATATTTCACATTAAATTTAAATTTCACTTTATCCTAAAAATTTAAAACCTTACATTCTTTCTTAACCCTCTTACTTTATATATAATAAAAAATAGAAAATTAAAGATATTAAAAAATTTATTACAAAAATAAAAAATCCTTCCTAATTTCCATTGCTGGCTTACTGTCAACGGTTAATATTCATATTGTTTGAATAAGTGAATTTGTCTGGTGATGAATTTTGAATATGTCTTTCTTTTTCTAATTCTGTTACAACAAGAGATACATTAAGAGATACATCGATTGTTGACCGAGATGTTTGTGGCGGAAGTGCTCATATTTGAAACTATAACATTAAATTTTTTTTTTTTTTTTTTTTTTTTTGCAACATCAAGGATTTCGTTTGGAATTCATATCACAGGACTATAAAATTTAAAAAATAAAAAAAATAAAAAAATAAAAATCTGTTTTTAAATGCCTTTAAAGTAATAAAATATTCATCATTCGCATCTGATGAGTCGGGAGAGTTAGACACTTTGTCTAAGCTCCCTGAAATAGATTATAATGCTAAATCTCTAAGTCTTTTGTTATTTCTTTACTTATATATTTGCTTTGTGACTCTAACATTAAGAGAAGACATTGAGCTCTCAAACTGCAACAAGTTTTTTAAATAAAACTCTTGTGTTGTAAGGAAGATTTCTTCTCTGGACTTTTAGATTATATATATATAATATATGTATATATATATATATATATATATATATGTATATATTTATGTGTGTGTATATTTTTGGTATTTCTTATTGTCTGAATGATTGGGATGAACGAGTAATGTTTTTTAATTTAAAATGTTGTACGGAAGAGGGAACGAGGGGTTCAAACTTACCCAATGCTAAATGTCTTCAATGTTTAATTTGTTCTGTCACAACCGCCATTTGCAATTCCATCACTGCACATGGGTGGAACAAGCCGTTTTAATAAAAAGCAAGCCACATGAATGGAGTATATGGTGAATTGTGAAATGAGAAGAGCAAGACGGTGAGCTCCAAGAATCAAACACTTTCAGCAATGTGAAGTTCCTCCACTTTGTTTTTTGTTTTTTTTGTGTGTTATGGACAGAATGTTTGACTATTGATTTATTCCAGAATGTCATACAGTGGATTCAGCATGTTGTGATGACCTTTTCAAGAAAATGGATGGCAAGTTGATACTGTTGTTGCACCTGCGAGGCGGCACTCTCGCTGTGAACCAGCAATTGAACAAAGAGGAGAAAGCGAATTTGAAACATATAAAACTGGTTCTTCTTATACTCCTGATTTGTTCAATGCATACAATTAATTTGTAGAGCTGTGATCTTGTCCAGAGGAGACAGCAAATGAATATTTTACGAATATGTAGTGACTTGATTTGGTTATCGGAGATTAGCAGATGGCCTGTGCATTCATTTTGGGACTGCCACTGCATGTAAGATGTCTGCTATGAGCATCATCATGAATAGATATTCATGTGGAACAACTAGTGGCTGGGTACGAGCCATCATGACTGACACTGACAAACCTGAAGAGATTGCTGCTGCTGCTCAACCAGTTGGCTTGCTGATTTGGACTTGAAAGCAATAAGATCATCTTTTATAAGTGCTCCAGACCCCCAACTCCTTGTCCAGAAATTGCTTGAAGGGACACTCTGACATAACTACTTAATGACCACAACAGTTGCACTGAATGGTGCAATAAGACAGGGCATGTTGTCTTGGAGTGTCAGAGAAATGCCTCTGGGGAGAAGTCATCAGTGTCAAATCACTTCCCAGGGAAAAGAAGAACGAGGCACTGCCAATGACTGACATATCTGTGAATGGAAGAAATAATGGTATTAGTGAAATATGGATGGATGCAGATGCTAGTCAGCAGATTTCTGAGCCACTCTTGGAGGCTTGGAGAAATGAGCATGTTAACACCTGATGGAAAGACACTGAAATTCTGTGGGCAAAGCTGAATCCAGTTGTGTATAAACAGCAACTAAACCAGTACACATTGAGACCCTGGTCGTGGACAGGTGGTTGTTGGGGGTTCAACCTCATAAAGGCAACAGGTGGCATTACTATGATGCCAGCAAAGATTTTTGACACTCCTTCGACCAATTCCATTTTGTTTTCAATAATAAAATAATAACTATTGATAAATAACTATATATAAAACATAAATATGAACATATGATGAATGCAATTCCCTAACCTCTAAATAAATTGATTGATAAATTTTAATGGCATGTCAACCTATCTATGCCTTAAAATAATCCTAGATGGGTTGACATGCCATTAAAATTCATCAATCTACTTTCTCCCCCCCCATCCACTATCTTCAATGCACCAGTTATTTTCTCTATTATTTAAAATTTTTATTACATTATTGAGGCGTTTGTAGCACAATGTTGATTGTCATAGGAAGTGAACCTGGCTACCAGATTTTAATTCCTGAATTAGGCTGTTTGCATTTCATGTAACACTATAGTAGGGCAGACTGGGCACTTTAACGTAGGTGTGGCAACCAGTCTAGGAGAAGGAAAACTCTGAATTCAAACCAGTTGTAAACCTGGAGAGAGATGGGGTCTATTAGGTTATTCCTGCTTAAGACATGCTATAAAGTATCACCCCAAAGACTAAACAAGGTTACAGGATGTCTAGTCTATCATAGTTGCAGTTAAGGAAGTGAGAGGAGGGAGATTATTAAGAACACTATCCCAATACATTTATAAATAGTAGTTCACCTACTGCATTTCTATCAACCACCAGAACAAATCCCACTAAATGTTGGAGAGGAGCTAATCTCTCTCCCCTGGTCCCCAAATCTCTAGCTAGGTCCCTGAATATTTACCCAACCGTCAGATTCCAAGGTGGAGGTATCCTTTAAATCATGGCCTGATTTCAATTTATTTTGTATGTTGCAGAATGAAAAGGAAATTCTTTGACATTTTATAGTTGTCATTTAACAAGTTAACTTAGTTTGGCATAAGGCTAGAAGCATGGAGCATTCAGTGAGTTTTGTTTTTAATCAAAATAGCTTTATATATTAAATTTAATGCATTATTTATTTCATTTGTATTATACACTCTTTTAGGGAGACTTGATGAATTTCTACTGATTGTAATAAATATTTAAAACTTCTAAACTAACATTTGCCTTTCAAAATCTTTGCCTATGAAATACAAAATTCTATTTGTAATAATCTTTTTCCACAATAAAATATGATACCAATAAAATAGAAAGTGAATTTGGGTAAATACCTTACTAAGCTATTTGATAGAGTATTTAGCTTCTGCTGATTTAGTAACAGTAATACGCACAACATTTTTTGTTTTAATAATTCTTTATTTTCCCTTCAATAAATATCTTGTCTTTTTTTTGTTTCAGTTGAATTAATTTCTTATTGTTCTTGAATGATGACATTAACTTAAATAATTTAATAATGCAAAATTCAATGATACTGTAGCGTTAGTTTCATATTTGCCTGGGAGAGTTGTCTGCTCAGTTTAGTTTGCTGGTGCCCGCTAGGGGCTAGAGTATTTAAGCGCCGGGTTCAAATCCTTCTGTCTTTTTTCCTGTTCCAGTAACCATGAGACACATGGGGTAGATTTTGGTCTAACCCTTCTCGTTGGGGCTTCGCCCCCCCCCTTACATTACTGTAAGTGAATTAACACAGCATGGACTATCCCTAGTCTCATGTCTGTGGCTTTTATATGTTATCTTGTACCATTCATGAATGTGTATTTATCTTTTTACCTATGTACTTTGTATCTCGTCATATCCATGTGCTGTACTATATTAAATGTTTTGTCTGTTAACCTTCGTCGGAGTCATGTATCCAATATATATAACTTTGAACCTTCCTTACAATACAAACTATTTCAAATAATTATTTACAAGGGATTATTATTATCATTAGTGACTTGAAACCATATAACTGTGCAAAATATGACTATTATCCAGTAGAAATAATTATTTGAAACCATATAGTTGTCTATAAATGATTATTATTAGATAGGAATACTTAAAACCATATAACTTCTAACCAACCAGCTATAATGTTTTTCTGGCCAAGAAAGAAGGATTTGGTATTTTCAATGGTCTGTAGGTAATTACAAACACAATGAATTTTTCTTTTATAAAAGTCTCTCCGTGCCAGCGTGAGGTAAACCCCGTTTATTTTTTAAAAGTCTTCCATGTTGACTTGGAGTTCTTGTAGATACGTGGAAGGTTTTATATATATATTTTTTGTTTGAACTTGTCCTTAGATATTCACAACCCAATTCTCAATACGATTTTACTCTTGCAAAGTATAAAAATTAAAAGTGCAGACAGAATACAGGGGTATATGAAGTCAAGGAACAAGCAATACAACGATAAATGATGCAACAAGTTTAATGATAAAAGCACATTAAAGTGGGTTACAAAGCCATGTTATGGTGAATGTTCATAGTTTAGGTCGGACAAGCGTCCAGGTAGTTTGGTTGAGTTTAGTTAATCCAGTTAAACAGCACCAAAGAGAGGTATGGTATAGCCGTAATTAGTTTAGTTATTTAGTTTGGTTTGGTTTGGTAGATAATTAGTTTGCAAGAGTAAATCCTGCCACAGTCTATCGACCGAAGGTATCAAGTGGGGAAGCTTGTCCGAAGGTTGCATCTTATTGAGGGCTCCTCTAATTCATCCTGGGCAGAATGAAGGTAATTACTATTGGCCTTCAAGGGTAAAGATAGTAAACTCTAGTCTAGAAGCCGGGGACGTGTTAGAATCCTTCAAGGGTTAATATTCTGTAAATTGTCCAAACTTGTAGAAAGAGAGAGTGCTTAAATGCACTTACCTTGTAGCTGACCACATGGGGCTGCCTGTGTTAGCCAGCAGTCGACCCCCAAGGAGATGCGGGTAGAAAAGGAGTGTTCCCCTTAAGGGATGATATCAGAAGAGGAGTAGTCCCCTTAAGGGATATTACTAGAAGAGGTGTGATCCCCTTAAAGGATTTTATCAGAAGAGGAGTGATGCCCTTAAGGGAAGCTGTTAGAAGAGGTTGAGGAAGCCAGTGAGGGCCTTTTATAAAGAACATCACGTGACCAAAATGTTAGGACAGGCTGCTGCTGATGTGTGTTGGTGAAACCCAACGCCTGTCCCCTAAGGGCTAGTACCGGTGAAGACCGAAAATAGTAACATAATAAAATTCCAATACATAAGGTACCCAATTTGATATTATATAACTGTGCAAAACCTCTTAAGAAACATTTACACAAAGAATTTAAATATAAACGTACAATGAATGCAATTCTCTAACCTTTAGGTATAAAATAACCCTAGATGGGTTGACATGCTATTAAAATCAATCAATCAAGATGTTCTACAAATTCTTTTAAGCATAAAACATTTTGGCTGAAGTGCTTCTCCTAAAATTTAGAGAAGAGAAGAAAGCCAACCATTTTATTCTAGAAATGATTTTGCAGATTGTCTAAAAAAAATAAAAATATCCTACTACACATGTTTGGACTTAAACAATACATGGACTGATTCTCTCATTATTCTTTAGAATCAGTGAAATAAACTCCTTGACTGTCAGTTCTTATTAATGAACCTCACTCACCCTGCTATTTAGTCCTTCAATGAGGTCAATATTATTCAGGGTTTTCATCCCCTTTTTCAAAGAATGATGACTTATTTGAACTTGTTGACTTGGAAATAAATACAAGATATTCTTATTCAAGTTTATTTTGAATACTTTTAAGCAAACTCCTCTCACTGAATCGATTAATAATAAGGTAAGGCTGTTTTTCTTTTCAATGTACATTGTTATTAATGCTGTTCCGTTTGCCACCTGACTACTGCTTAGGAATGTTTAAATAACTATAATCATTAAAGATACATTCATATATACATATATACATATCATCATCAAGTCATGCTGATACTAGGATTTCCTTCCCTGTCAGCCATTGCTCTCGGCAGGTCTCCTAGACCAGTGCTTCTTATAGCCGCTCCCACCAGACCAGTTCTAGTCCATGGAGTACTACCTGCCAGTCCGCAGATACCACATATGCTTTTTTTTAAATGTGTAGTTTTGAATTATGGCAACCATACATATAAACTAAAATTGGAAATATATATTTCTAAAAAATATAAACTTTGTTCAGTTTCTGCTCTTTACCATGATGGCTATTTTACCATTTTTTTGCCTACGTTGTTTTATAGAAACCTAATTTCCTTTTAGTAAATTTCAGTACTGCACCCTTGATCTCCAAAGGGAAGGACAGCTATTGAGTGCAAGTTCTTCTCACCACTTACTGAAACAAACCTAACTTATGTGCATTATACTCTGAACTTTGTTCTCAATACAAACTTGTATGAATTTTTATTATTTGGATTATTCAGACTATTGTCCTCATCTTTATTGTTATCTATACAATGTTTCGGACAATGTGCTCCCTGGACTTTTTTAAGTGTTTCTTTGGGAACCTTCTTTGACTTGGGAGCCTTCATGTTGTAATTGGGAGATTTCCCGGAACTTCAAACTGAACCCTTATTCAATCCCCGGGGATAGACTTTCATTCTGTTAACCATGACCAGGTACAAGTGTTAAGCTATGTTAAATATCCTATGTTATTATTGCCCTTGGTGAGGATTGAACCTGCAACCTAGAGATGATTGTCACTTAGAACTGTATTAACCCTTATATCTGTTGTGCCATTTCTGTATTAAATAAAGCTAATTTTAACATGCCTGTATAAATACTTTGTATTGAAAGTTTAACTTTAATTTTATAAACCAGTCTGCTGTATATTGATCAAAAAATATCAACCAGTCTGTAACTTCCAAAAGTTTGAGAAGAATTATTCTAGACGACATCTATTGTTCAGAGTTGAGGAATGTAAATATTTTCTGGTTGACCAACACTGGCGTATTCATGCATATGAATCTACAGAAGAATGTCACTTAGCAGTTTAGCACATTGTATAAAAGATTTGGGATATTGTATATATTTACCCAACCCCTCTGCGTGAGTAGGATGTGACACAAGGTCATTTCTTTTAAGTGGAATTTAACAGATTTCAATTCAGAGTTTCCTTTGAGACTGGTTGCCATATCAAGGTTAAAGAGTCCAGTATCCTCTACTATTTACCTATAACTGGGGGGGGGGGAGAATAGTTGCATTTATCTCTTTCCCAAGATTATTAGTGCTATATGAAATTTAATCACTCAGCCAGGATTTGAACTCTGGCCACTATGTCCATTTCCTACAACAGTAACCATTACTCAACCAGTGCCTCCACATTTGGGATATTGTAGTTAGGCAAAGGAATTTTCTATATAATCAAATACATCATTTAAAAATTTAAGGCTACAAAATCTAAGGGATCTAAGATTAAACTATGATGAATCCATTTGGGGGGGGGGGAGGAGGTATTATCCTATAAATAAAAATAGTCATATGGTCATTCTTATTTGTAGATTTTTAAATTCTAATTTTTTTATTATTCATCTTTCAATAATAAATGCAAATGCCAGTGTATCAGTGTGTCACATTTTTCAACTTTACTCCTAGAGGCTATAGCCCAACATATCATACAATTTTGGAATCAGGTTGACTGTGAGCAAATTAAAAACATTCGGTGATGAATAAAATATAAAAAAATAATCTAATTGTTTGAAAAATATTGTTCAATAAAAGTTAATATGTACTCAATGCATAAAGTGTCATTGTTGGACTGAAAGGGTCCAATGAAAAATCCTCTGCACAAGTTAGTTTAATTACTGCTCAATAGGCCAAGCTAGTTAATAATATATTTAAAAAAAGGTAAGGGGTTGTTAGTTTCTAGATCATAGGTAAAATCTATGGTACGTTCTATTTTATTTAATTCAGCTGTACTTATATTATTCATTTTCAACTATAAAACTGAAAAAACAGATAAAAACTCGTGAGTTTCATGTTGATCTATCAGTATAGACATGTGTTGATACTGATGACTTGAGGAGAACATTTGAAAAAGTTCTAATTCTGTTTTATGAAATTCTATTTTGCTCTGTTGGTAGGGCTTAGTTTTGGAGCTCTGGGGATTGTGGAGTCCTTCATTGTCATCACTCCCAGGTCCACCCTGACTAAGAGTGCTAGTACTTGCTTGAATCCCACCTATGGGTCAGATAGATTAGTTTGTTGAATATGTTTTGATTTTTTTTACTCTTAAAACATTGATATAACAACTAAGTATGAAGTGTTTACTAGTTTAAAATGATTGTGAACTTTATTAATTATTACTTGAAACCAGCTTGCAAATTGTATTAGATAGAAACACTTGAAACCTTATATCTGTACAAATTATTTATTAGCTTAACATAACTGTTATCCTCATAGGGGGCATGAATCCATCTCTTCTCCCCACAACAGTAGAACATAGCAATTTAAAAGAAAGATTCAGGCAAAATTGAGGCATTATTTTTAAACTGAGCCTCATGCAGAATTTAGGAAGTGGAAAGAAATGATACAATATCTGACTGTATTGCCAAAAACTGGTTTAAGTTTTTTTAAAACCTTTTTACTACAAAATTTATTTTGTTGTTGTTTTAAAAGAATGCATATAACTAATAGTTATGGTGCAGCCAAAGATGGGTGAGTGAACTATGATTTATTTTAGATTTTATCCTGCTCTACTGGCCAGTAATTAGCACTTTTTTTATTTAAAAAAATAATGTTTTAAGGGTTAAAATGAAATTCGACTAGGACACTGGTGGGGGTGGGGGTGAGGAATGAACACCTATAAGATGTAAGGTAAATAACCTGACCAGAAGTACTTGAAAGAATTAGGATCCCTGAAATATAGACTATGTAGAAAACTGTATAAAATAAACAGGATCCTTTGAGAAGTTGCACATAAACTTTCAGTTGATTAAAAAATGAAAATACTTTTGATATATCGTCATCACGAAAAAAAAAAAAAGATAAAAAAATAAACCCAGAATACATACAACTGCTTCTATTAAATTTTCACTCTTGTACATGTAGAGGCCATGTTGTAGAGGTTCTCAAAGAATATTAAAATGACGAATAAAAATATGACACAGTTTAGGCAGAGAATACGGAGAAATGATAAAACAAATGCATATAATTATAAAATAACAAATAAATTTATTCAGAGAATAAATTTGCAATAATCAACAAAATTGAAAAAGAAATAGCGTAGATATGATGTAGAAAGGTTTGCTATGAAATGTAAAATGTGAAAGTACAAGAAATGTGTAATGGTAAATGTGAAATGTTCGATTAGATGTGGACAGAAATGAGAATCAAGTTTGTATATATGACCTGCTGAAACGGATTCTTGATGTAGAACAAAGTTTTAAGAATAATGGTAGTAGTAGGAGCGTCGTAATTGTGTTGACTTGGTTGTGTTCTATCTGGCCGCGAGATGGGATTTGTGTGTTTGTTTGTTTGTTGTCCAGTCGTGTCCTGTTTGACAGCGAGATGAAGTCTGTGTGTTTGTTGATTTCTTCTCTGTCTTTTTATAATTAGAAGATGGGATTGAAAAGTAAATAATTTTTGGCACAAACGTAGTTGAAAGCAATGCTGACCTATCCAATCGATTCTGATCTTTATGTAAACATTTGTTTTAATCACTTTTCCTTAAGTTTAGGAAAAGGATTGTCTTCTTGTCTTTGTTTTTAATCTCTTTTCCTTAAGTTTAGGAAAAGGACTGTTGTGTGTTTGTTTACATTTCTTTTCCTTAAGTTTGGGAAAAAAATGTGTATGTGTATTTATTTAAAAATATAGAATTGTATTCTATATACACAACAAAATCAATGAGGTGTTGATTTTTTTAATCATTTGTTTAGTTTGTGGTAAGATTTTATCAAAATCAAAGAAAGAGTTTCATGCAAGTCATATTTACAATTTATTATATTTTGTGGATTTCAATAAAGTCAGCCAAGCAAAAATTTGAAAAACATCCTTTATAAATGTAAAATCTTGTTTAGTAAACTTAAAAAACAGATGATTGTCAGTTTTCTGATTTCATGTCCAGTTGAGTACAATGCAATGTAAAATATATTGGAACACTCATTTTTTTTTTGTAGCTAAAATCAAAATATATTTGATCCTCTTCTATAATATGATCCCTAAATACATTGTTATTTTTTAAAAGAAATTTTAAAACCTAAAAAGTCAGCTGACTTTATTAATAAACTGGCTTTATTGTTGGTTTATTTATCAACCTAAAAGGAATAAATGAAATGCTACTTATCTTTCTGTGCTGTATTGTTTCAATCAAAAAGATATGAAATATAAAATAACATGGCCCTACCTTCCCCATTCAATATCTGATCTCTCTGTATTTTTATCTCTTAATTCAGGATTAAATCTTCCAATTCACTCATGACTGCTAATACACAAAATCTTTTATTAATTTCTGTAGGAGTTTTGAAAAAAAGTAAAAATCTATTTCTTTGTCAGCAATTTGCTGTTACAATGTTTTGTTAAATTTAAGTTAAAATTTGTTTTGAATTTAATTTTCATAATAAAAATTCAAATTCTATATGATTGTTATTATAATACATGAAAAATGCTATCCTATTTTTTTCCATTTGCATATAATGCTATAATGAGATAGATGACTAGTTAATAAGATCAGGTGCTATTAGCAACCTGATACCTGTTGTGTCAGAGACTAAAAGCTTAGTACATAAGATTACAATGATGAACCTGTTCATTACCTAGGGTTTTGGGTAGGGGCTCACTGCACATACCAACATGTTCCTCTTCCTGCAGATACCTTTAAAGCACTTCCCTGAGGTCAAGGGGGTTCACATACCAAGTTTCATCAACCTTGAAGTCCATAGGCAACAAGCACAAGAAACACCTAGAGTTCATTTCCACGCCACCCTAACATATATATAAATTTTATAAATTTTGGGGGGGCTACAGAATTTTATTAATGCTTTAAACAGACCTCGTAAAAGATTCATTTTTTTTAATACAATAGAGGGGTAAAGGGAAAATAAAAAGGAGTTGCTAGCTAACATGTTTCGTTCCTCGCTCAACAGATCTAAATATCGAGGAAAATAGAATAACCAGTAAATGGGACGAGTAAAAAATTTTAAAAAATAACAAGAAGAAAAGAACAATTTCTTTTCTATACCTCAAACAGAGGGGGGGGGGAGAAGATCTAAAAATTGATGATATTCAAACCAAGTAAGCCTTCTCTATGTTTACAAAGAGCAGGCTTACTGGTAAGAATATACAATGTCTCCAAAATTTTGAGGTGATAAAAAGAGTATGACTTGCTCTCAACTGAGAACCAGTTAACACTGAATGAGTTGGCACAATTGGGGTTATTTATGAGGTGCTCGCCTATAGAGGAACCATAAGTGTTCCTCAGTACATCGTTCGGACTGACGATTCCATTTCTAATCTTAGTGGGGACGTGTTGCTTAATGCGGGCATCCAATCGCTGGTTTGTTCTTCCTATGTATTGCAAACCGCAAATACATTTGTATGAATAAATTATAGTTATTATGGTGGGTGGGTGGGTGGGGGGGAGAACATCCTTGCCATTGGGTACCAACATAGGTTTTGTTTTAAAAACAACACGCAGATTAGAGGAAGGGTAACAATCTTGTACACACCGGGAAATTTGCTTAGAAAATCTCTCACTTATATCACCTAACCAAGGTAGGCGTAGATATACCGGACATTTTTCTACCGTGGCCAGCTTAATTTTTTTAAAGTCTGTTATTTTATGTTGAATAACGGATTTTACAATATCTAAAGGAAATCTGTTATTGTATAGAGTTTCAGAAATAAATTTAATCTCTTCATCCAATTTGGAATCGGAGCAGATCATTAAAGCCCTATGTGCAAGGGTCTTGATTAAATTGATTTTTCTTTTAGTGGGACAAAAAGAATCCCACCAGGTGTAGAGACCAGTGAATATAGGTTTGCGGTATACTGTGGTGAGAAAACCTAATGGTATCCTACAAACTAATACATCTAGAAAAGGTAACATCATTTCCTTTTCTTTTTCTAAGGTGAATTGTAAGGCCGGATGTAAATTGTTAAGAGACAAGAAAAAAGCCTCGGCTTCATCTTCACCATTAAACATACAAAATGTATTGTCAACATAGCGAAAATATACTGCTGGTCTATTGGGATCAGACATTATTTTCTTCTCCCAAAAACCCATAAAAATGTTCGACAGTAACGGACCAAGAGGAGAACCCATACTTACTCCGTCTATCTGTCGATACATAATATCATTGAAACTGAATTCTACAGACGTGGTGGCAAATTTCATGAGTTCAATGAATGTACTCTCTGGTATATCGGGGGGGGGGGACAAATGGCTACGGTACAATAAATCAGTACAGATATCGATAGTTTCCAAAATAGGAATGCAAGTAAAAAGACTACAGATGTCGAAAGATACCATAAACTTATCTGTACTAGGATAATTTTGAATGAATTTCACAAAGTCAAAAGAATCTTTTATACAGTAATTACTGTAAAATTCATAACAATGTATTTGCGATTTGCAATACATAAAAAGAACAAACCAGTGATTGGATGCCCGCATTAAGCAACACGTCCCCACTAAGATTAGAAATGGAATCGTCGGTCCGAACGATGTACTGAGGAACACTTATGGTTGCTCTATAGGCGAGCACCTCATAAGTAACCCCAATTGTGCCAACTCATTCAGTGTTGACTGGTTCTTAGTTGAGAGCAAGTCACACTCTTTTTATCACGTCAAAATTTTGGAGACATTGTATATTCTTACCAGTAAGCCTGCTCTTTGTAAACAAAGAGAAGGCTTACTTGGTTTAAATATCATCAATCTTTAGATCTTCTCCCTCCCCCTCACTTGTTTGAGGTATAGAAAAGAAATTCTTTTCTTCTCTTGTTATTTTAAAAAATTTGTTACTCGTCCCATTTACTGGTTATTCTATTTTCCTCGATATTTAGATCTGTTGAGCGAGGAACGAAACATGTTAGCTAGCAACTCGTTTTTATTTTCCCTTTACCCCTCTATTGTATATTAAAAAAAAATGAATCTTTTACGAGGTCTGTTTAAAGCATTAATATAAATTTTAGTTCTTAGCCTGCATATTATTCATTGACGAGATGACTCCACCCCCATTGTGTTTGTTGTTAAGACACAATCTATTGGTCACCAGTTTTTGTAGAAACTGTATAAGCCACGGGTCAGCTCCAAAAAGAGAAAAAGAAGCAAAAACTCTAGAATACACACGTATGGTGATCTTTGTTGATGACAAATTCTCTTCTGTTTTTTTAAATTTTTTAGTGGATGCATGTGACACTTTGCAATATGAACTTGTGCATTGGGCAGTTTTCTATCCGATTCTGTGGTTAAACAGCTGACTAACATTTTGTTTTCTGCTACTTCCTTACCCTATGCTTCAAATTCTCCTTGCTCTGCAACTCCTCTGATTCACCCCTATATTGTTCTCTTGAATATATGCACTTCTGAATTCTGGAAATAAAAACAAACTGTTCCTTCAACTTGAACATCGCAGAATTAAAGGACTCAAAAAAAATGATATCCTTGTATACTGACCTATGACCTCTAACTATATTCTAACTCCTAAGACATGGACATAAAAAAAAAACTAACCCTCTCATCTGCACTGAGAAGTACTTTGCTTTCTATTTTATTATCTATTAAAATCTGCTAACTCCCTAACTTGTTTAGCTATCCTTTTGATTTTTCAACACACACACACATCCATGTAAATACATACCTACCTACCTACCTACCTATGGGCATACCATCATGGTGTAATGGTTAGCAAGCTAGTCTCGCATATCTTTTACTACTTTATAGTAAGTTTGATCCTCACTGAATGCCTAATATTTGTGACCTTGTATCACATCCTAGCTGTGACAAATGGGTTGGGTAAATACTTACATATCTACTACCTATGCATACTTGGCATAATTGTTGTAGAAAATGGAATCAACAACCCAAGTTCAAATCCTGAATGAGGCTGTTTGCATTTCACTTCCATGCTTATAGTGTCACATACATATACATATATATGTGTTAACAAATCGGGTGGATGAATAGTCAGTCGGGTTTCGCTCCTGGTCAGAGGTAGACACAACGTCTAGCCACACTGAAGAGATGTGAAACGTCGAAACACAGTGTCTGTGGATGACTTATATATATATATATATATATATATATATATATTCTTTATTTATGAAAGTTTTTAATTGATTTAGATAATAATCATAATTACTATAAACAAAGTATGTATATATCAAAAATTGTTCAGGTAATTGTACCTCTTTTCTGTATTCTTGATGTTGTTAACATGAAATATATTTACACTCTTAAAAATAGACCAAAATATTGTGTTAACATCAATAAAAAGAAGACATTCAATTGTCTCAACAATTTATGCTATTTTAATGACACTTCTTAAAGTTATAAACAAAGTGTGTCTCTGTGTGTGTGCAAGGAACTCATTCTGTGTGTGTGTGTGTGTGTGTGTATTTAGGCAGCAAATTTGTTTCATTAAATATGGCATACAAGGAATGTTGATTCAGTTTTTTATTCTTTTTATTAAGTTTTCTTTCTGGTAAATAAGATGCTGCAAATGTGAACTAAGGCTGTAAAAAAAATAAAAATAAATAAAAACTGTCCAAAGCATTTTTTAAAATTGTAGTTTAAGATTCTCTCAATGACCATTGGCCATTATTAAGAATGCAAATTGTTGTTGTGTTTGAAATCCAGAAAATTGTGTTAACAAGGAATTTTATGAATTTTAAAATGTTTTCGTCGCATGTTACTGATGCTAATATATAAACAGTTTAAAGTGTAATGCTGAGTTAGTTTAAAAAAACATCTGTTAAGGGTTGTGTGACTGAAACTTTACCAGGTTGTTACTGTGTGTTAGATGCATTTTAAGACACTCACTGCTTAGGCAAAAGGAATTTTGTTTAATATAGGTTTAGGTTTTATAAAAGTACAAGATCATCTGTGAACACATTGGGTTCCTCTTCTAACAGCTATCCATGATGATATTGATGCTTTGGTTTAGTAATGAATTAAGGAATTTCATATTTATTGCCATTATATTAAGAAAAAAAAATTATTCAGTGTGAATGCAGACCCCCATAGAATTGTCATTCAGTTACAAATTTGGATTGGAAATTGCTTTACTCTCTAAATGTGAACTGTCCTATTGGCAGGGGATTAGATTATGCTAACTGTATCCCCTGCAGATGAACCCCCCCCATCCATACACACACACACACACACCAAAGGTATGTCTTGGCTATGACACTAAACTGCATCTGATGGTGAAGCTCCAGTTCTGGATATCTAGAAAATGTGGAGAACTCCTTCATTACCATTACTCCCAGGTTAATCCTATGGGACAATAGATCAGTTTGAAAATGATTCTACGGGAATATCTGATGCTATGTAACTGTAAATTGTTTCTATTAATAATAATTACATGAAACTATAAATGCTATTATAAAACTGTGTGCAAAAAACTTTAAAGAAACAACTCCACAAATTTCTCTGAATTTTTGAGATGGGAGTTTGATAATTTGTATTTGGACATCTTTATTGTTATCTGCACAATGTTTTGGCCGATGTGTCCTCCTTTTTAGGTATTTCTTGTCCGACTCAGGAGCCTTCATGGAACTTCGAACCAAACCCTTTATTCAATCCATTGGGGTAGACTGTTCTCATTCCATTAACCATGACTGGGTACAATTGTTAAGCTGTATCAATTATTCCATGTTACTGTCGCCCTTGATCGGGATTGAACCTGCATCCCAGAGATAACTGTCACTATAGAACTATTAATGCTCATATCCACTATGCCATGTGTCCAATTGGATAATTCAGAGTGAATTTTGGGAACTTATAAACCTATAATGTCCTATTTTACCTAGAATATTCACCATTTATACTTATGTAGGATTTTTTTTACCTTGACTCATATGGCGTTTTTTTTTTTTTTTTAACCTAATCTAGCCTATTTAATTATAGGTTCCCATATTGTATACTTGGTCAAGAGGTCACTATAATCTATCATATGAGCTGATTCTTTGAGGTGTCTTCTCTTTTAATGTTCTTCCCTATCTATTAATTTCATCCCATAAGGACAGATGGTTTCCCTTTTCATTCCATATATTAGTGAAATAAACAAATTGTTATAAAAAACTTTTTTCTTAAATCATAAAAGTGCAGGATAAAACTTATAATAAATAAATGTTTTCTCATTTCCTCATGTCAGTCTCATGACTATTAGTTTCATGGATTTGGAAAAAAAACAAAACAATCTTCAGATGAAACATTGGAGTTGAATGGATAAAGAAGGACTAATAAATACTTGATATTATTCACAGAATTCAAAAAACATCTACATTGCATGTATATATGTATATATATGTATGTATATATATATATGTATATATATGTGTGTATATATATATATATATATATATATATATATTATGTGAGATACTGCTGGGGCGTTCTGGGTTAGTAGTAATGATACTTTGGACCTCAAACCATGCCTGAACCCAGAGTCATCATCTGATGAAGGCTTTGTTAGTTGCAATTCTACTGTGTAAATAGCAGTCATTGTATGAAGATTATATATACTAGCAAATATATGCACCCTCCGGGTGCAAGTATTTAATTTTTAATGTAATGAAATATCGTATTAAATTAGAAAGTCTAATAAGAAGGCAGATAAAAAGATTGAAACAGAGTGGGGGTATAATAGAAAAATAGAAATGAAACTTACTCTTCCATCACTGCCATCTTTCATTGCTGAATTTTACTTATTTAACTATTTAGTTAAATTAGGATATAATGAATAAAATGACAGTTATTTTTTCTTGTTAATGGATTTCATTTAAGATTCATTGAAGAGATTTTTGCTTATATTCATTAAAATAAAACCAAACAATTAGAAATCAATAATACTAAGCACATATTTAATAAAATCACATTTTTAATATCAATATGCAAATTAGCCTTCCCATTCACACTGCAAACCGCTATTTTTTGTATATATAAAGACAATTGCATGTTATTTGTATGTAGATATGGTAACACTAATAAAAAGGTGAAGCAATTTTATTAATAATTGAGGTTTAAATATAAATAAAACCATGGAGAATGTGATATAAATTACGAAGGGAATTGTGACTTGAGTAGTAATATAGTTTCGGTTACAGACAGAAAAACACACAATCTCCATTATAATAAGATATATATATATAATGATCTAAACTACTTGAAAATTGTAAGAAAATAAAAGATTATTATTAGCAATAAGACAGTTTTTCATGTTCTTATAATTTTCAAATTTTGATTTTTTTTTACTGTTGTCCTCATCTTTATTGTGATATGTTTTGGCTGCTGTATCCTTCATCTTTCCTCAGACAGTTTCCTGTCTATCCAATCATAACAATGATCCAACTTGGGAAATCATTTTGAATAGTTTGACTGTTGATCAAACAAAGCATTGAAGAATTTTTGAAGATCTAATTCAAATAATGACGTCATTGTTTTTTGCATACTTATCATTCCAAGATGCATCACAAGAAGCATCATGATCATTTAAAAAAACAAATTATTTCTTGCCATTTCCTGCAAAACTTGAAGCATAAAATCCAATGACATCAGTTATTTTCGATATTTTAAAAATAATTTACTTTAGAAATAATTGGATTTAGCCTTTTCAATGATTGGTTCCCATATTGTATTCATCTCTCTACTTGGTCTACTCAAAAGGTCTCTATAGCCTAGCATAGAATATGTACTGATTTTTTGGAATGTCTTCTTTTCCAATGTTCTTCCCTATCTATTATTTTAACTTTATTTCACAAAGGTAGATTGTTTTCTTTCATATATGGTCAGCCATACCTGACCTTTCTGTTTCCTCTCATTGCTTTCTGATGTGCTAGTCTTACTTTCAGTAGATGACATGTCTTGCCTTTGTAAACTTTGTTTTTTAAATCTAAAAACTTAAAACAACAATGTTCTTTTTTTCTTTATTTTTTTTTTCAGTCATTGCCTGTTTATTTTCTTTGTTTCTTTTTTTATTGTTGTTTAAAACACACAATCACACAAATATTCCCTCAAAATGTGTGCATTATTGAAGATCCAGTTAATTGAAGTCAGATTAACTTTTTAACTGTTTAAATAAATTTATTTAATAAAAAAAAACAGTTTGGAATTTTGTTGAACTTTTAAGTATGGTTTTCTGGCAAATCATTGAACATTTTTCCATATCAAAAGACTTTATGTTATCTACTTAAGTAGTTAATTGTTATTTGACTAAACAGAAATATAAAAACAAATGCATATATGTTGTCACTTTGGAGTACTAAATTTCATAATAGCTGAAAACAGTGGATTCATTAAATTTTGATAATTATTTTATTTCCCAAGAAACATCTTTCTTCTGACATTCATCAATGGACTAACTATAGATACAAATCTCAACAGATACAAAAATTAACTAAAAACTTAAATTCTATAAAAGTAGGTGAAAGTAGTTGAAAATTGAATAAGGTTGAATGAAAAAAACAAAAACATGTTTTCTATCAGCACAATGTCAGTGAGATCATCTTTCTACTTTAAATTTTTAGAGATAAACAGTTTTAGAGTTGAACAATCAGTATTGGATTGTGCAATTATCACTTTGGGTTGTTACTTTACTTTTGGGTTGTTTCTGATAATCCCAGTAAATCCAGAATTCAGTTTAGCTAATCCAAACTCAAACATTTTCATGCTTCCAAATAATTCAAAGAATTTTCACCATTTCTTTTTTTCAGCACTTTAAAACTGCTGTCCTGAAAGATAAACATTTAGTTGCTGCTTATGTCCAAATGGGTTCCATCTATGACAATTTTGATATGTAAGTATTAAAATTTCTATTTTGGTTAAATATTTTATGCTACAAAGGTCATTCAGTTTGGAAAAATAACAACTTGCATTTCACGCAGGAAAAAAAAAATTCACCTTCCTCCTTTTAAGCAGATTTTTCCCATTCAAAAACAAATTTTTGTTTTCATTTAGAATAGAAATCTTTGGACTAAGATTTTAGTCATTTGCTTACGTTGTTCTTCACTTCATCATCACATTAAAATTTGAAACAAATAAAATTATGAATGAATTTCAGTCTTTTAATTTTAATGAATCATAAAGTGATGTTTAGTTTATTTACTTTAAGACAACCTTTACTAAATTCACAGCTAACCACATGTGACTACATTTTGTGATGTCACATTTCAGTGAACTGGTCTCCTTTATGTAGGCCTAGGCTGTATCTAAAAAAAAATATCCTCTATTGTAACTCTTCTGTCATACAAAATGAGTACGCTAACTGAATCTTCCATTTCAGGTGTGCTCGCCATTTTGAGCCTATTTGGCGTGTCTTTCAACTTTCAGACAATTTAGACCATTTTTATATATGTATACTTGCTTGATGATCAAATTATATATATATATATATATATATATATATATATATATATATATATATATAGGAAGAAATGATGTGCAAACAAAAATTTGAGTATCTATATATTTTATATATATATATATATATATAATATATGAAATTAATAAAATTTTCATGTTGATGCATACATGTGTGTGTGTATATATATATATATATGTATACTAGAAATACGTGACCCGTTGGGTCACCCATTGTGCTCGTTTTTTTTTTTTTTTTTTTAGAGTCATTAACTTAAACAGTAAAAAACGCCTTTTGGGACGAAATTAATTATTTAAAAGTGTATACAAAAATTAGATATGTAATATTATTTCGATTTAATTTTTTAAATTTTTATTCATGCCCATTATGCATATCGCATAAATGCGTCTTGGCCTCCTGCTCTAAAAAAAAAAAAAAAAAAAAAAAAATTAGCGGTCCCTGCTTATCGACAAGCAAATGTATATACACCTTCCTTTAAAAATATATTTTTATTCTATATTGCCACAAATTTTTAAACAAATACAACCGAGTTTGGCTTTAACTTTTCGGAAAAACGCCTTAAATCAGCTATAGAATAATATAATAAAGAAGAAATATGGCCAGATAATTTTTTAAATGTAAATGAATTTAAGTAGAATTAAATGTAAATGGCAATTAAAGTAAAGGAAAATAATTTATTTACTAAAGGAATAGGTATGAAATTATTAGTGAGACCTGTATGGTCTTACTAATAATTTCATTTACCTATTTTTTAGTAAATAAATTCTGTCGTAGCTGACAATTTAATTTTAATCAACTTATTTTCTAATAAACTCTTGATTTGTTTTGTATTAAAAACTGTAGGAAACAATCATTTTTTTTATAAGAAGTATATATTAACATTACCGACAAAAACTTAGTTACCATAAAAAGGCATTGGTTTGTTTGTGTGTGTGTGTTTTTTTTTTTTTTACTCATTTAATTCATACAGTTTTTAATCTCAAAACATTGTAAATCTGTTAAACTTGCAAATCGTCAAAATTAAAATGGAAACTTATTTGGTGATATATGACATATACAGTGCATGAATTAACTTTTTTTGCGAATTTGGTTACGGTTTAGGGGTTAAGGTTGTTTTTAATTACATATTTCTTAAAAACACATTACTATACATTTAATGTTGAAAAATATTTTTTTAAGAACCTGTTTATTTGAAACTATACATTGCAATAACACAAACAACTGAGATGAATTTGGATTCATTGGATTCAATAATTAATTTCAATGGTCAATTAAATGTATAGTAATTTGGGGGTTTTGTTGTTGTTTTTGTAAGTAATATGTAATTAAAAACAACCTTAATCCCCAAAACCCTAAACCATAACCCAATTCACCAAAAAGTTCATTCATACACTATAGTTAAACTGTCATGGAACACCACCAAATAAGTTTCAGTTTTAATTTTGACAACGATTTGCGAAGTTTGATCTACAAATCTTGATTTTATAACAAAATAAGCGGATTTGAATTATTTCGCAGATTAATTTATTTAAATTTTTCGGAAAAGAGAAACAAAGACAATTTATCTACTTACCAAATAAGTTGATTGATTCACTAATTTAGTAATGAAAAACTTGTACCGTTTTAGATTTAAGATAGATAAATTACCAAAAATCAAGGAATTATCTTATTTGAATGAGGTTTTTAGCACGCTATTCGGCAATGTATTCTTTTAGTTTGTTTTAGTTAAAAGCCTGAAGAAAACTTTTACTTAAACGGTGGGGGGAGTCAACGTTTGCTCATTTAAATAAGATTCCATCACATTTAAATATATAACTACTTTTTTTTTACCCAACATGAAATATTTTAAAGTAAGTTTAATAATCATGTTAAATCAGACATGTATTCCGAATTTAACTCTATAAATTAATAATTAAAGTAATTTAAAAAATCTATTTTAAAGTCTGATTTCAATTTTAGTTGAGTGTAAAATTTACTAAAATAAAACAAAAGTTCATTTACGCCATAAATGAACTTTTGTTTTGTTTTATTAAAACAAAACAAAAAAACTTATTCTCTGTAGCCTGGAGAAAGGGAAGGGGGCGAATCTATGGAGGGTTAGTGGGTGTGAGGAGGGGGTCACTGACTGCTGGTTTTTTAGTAATAAAACTTACATGCTGTGAGTTCTCCCACTCCCATTAACTGACATATAGAGGGGAAGAAGAGAGCCATGTATAATGTTAGACAGGGATTGGTCGGTTGTTGACTTAATTGCTAATTACGCCTAATTAAAACCAATTAAATTGAATTTTTTTTTCAAACAATGAGTAGTCCTAAAACCAAGGAATATCTAAGTATGAATATTGTGTCCATAACATGAATAGAAAAAAATCCTTTAGAGATTGAAAGCTCAAAATCTCAGATTTAGTATAATAATAGATAGATAGATAGATATATATAAATTACTGTGTTTAAATATAAAACTATTATTTACAATAGATAGTTCTGTATCTTACTGCCTAATATATATTGTTTGTGTACCTGTCATATAATTATAGTTAACAAGTTAATTTTATGAACCATTTGTTAATATAAATAATTCTTTTCTCTCGGTTGTTGGGACCTTGTACTGTTTAAACCTCCATTAAACATCCATTAACATCATTAGGAACATAAAACAAATAAATTCTTGAAATGATGACGTTGTTTCTCATTCAGTTATAAATCAAAACTAAATAATAAAAGTCATGGTAGAGAGGTTCTTAAACAAAACAGTCATGTCTGCACCCACCCGCACACCCCTGCCATTTTTTTGTATGTCTCTGCTGAGTAATAATTTTCAAATAGTTATTTATCAGTCTGCCCCACTTTTCTCTCTGTAGATTGGCATTTATACATGACCCTTGATTCTCTCAGCACTGGTTTTTATTACTTTCTCAAAAGGAATACATGGTTGGGATGGGGGGGGGGGACACACACTCTTACACACACGCACACATACCTGTAAACTTTTGTTAATCTTGTAACATATACAAGGTATAGACAAAATGTATTAAGACTAAAGTTTTAAATTCTTCTATTTTTGACATTTAAATGAAAACTTGTACATAGTTGAACAACTTATATAATAATATATGACCAAAGTATCTATGATCAGTGAAGTATCTGTGCACTCTGGCCAGGATCAGTAAAGTAACTGTGCACTCTGGTCAAGATCAGTAAAGTAACTGTGCACTCTGGCCAGGATCAGTAAAGTAACTGTTCATATCAGAGTAGGATTCACTTGTTAATTTTATATATCCATTTGTAGAAGAAGTCACACCATTCTTATAAATCTCTTGGACATATTCATTTTCCAATTTTCTTAAGGTGAATTTTTGTAAGATTTGTTATGGATTCCTTAATTACTTAATTAAAAAAAAAAAAAATTCTTTTTTAGGTTTGAAGCTGCAGTCCAGTCTTATCGGTTTGCAGCGTACCATATTCAATCTTGTAAAAATATCAACTACCAACTGTTGGGTTTGAAACTAACTGTCTACCTGACTCAGGTAATTTAATTCTTCAGTTCTGTGCATTTCATTCTTTAACTTATACATGTTTGACTAGACAATATTAAATGAGAGTAGATATGTCAACTGCATTCCCTGCACAGGGTAAGACCCTCACCCTTTAAAAAAGATGGTTCTTTGGTATGACACTATTAAACTCCTGTATCAGGCTCCTGCTCTGGGTAGTGTGGAGTTACACCTTCATTGCTATTACTCCCAGGTCCACTCTGAACCAGAGTGATAGTTCTTCTTAGTGTCACATCTATGGGTCAAATAGATCTGTTTGAAAATTATTAGTATAAGATAGGAATACTTGAAACCATATAAATGTGTACAAATTATTTGTATTACGAATAGCTACTTGAAGCTATAATTACTTGCAAATGATGATAATTATTATTGATGAATTCAAGTCAATGAACAAGCTCTGTCTGCTCACTACTTTAACTCAAAATTAATAAAAATTACCTTCTATGCATTTGTGGTGGTAGCTTTATATTTGTGCTAATGGCACGCTCTTTGGCAACTCTTTAATAATCCAAGTTTTAAAGAAACAATTCAATTGAATAATTATTATTTTGCTCTTTGTGAACTTTTCACACAAATTCTAACTGGTGTTTTTTCACTGGAGTCTGAGTAAAAGTAAATTTTGTCCGATCTTCAGTTATTTTTAAAGTATTCTAGCTAATTTTGATGTTGCCGTGGATTGAAACTATAATTGTTTTCAAAGGATTATATTTATGTCATGTCTCATATATTATTTTATATTATATTATATATTATTATATTTATATGGTTTCAAATAACTAATGCTAACATTTAATTATTTAAACCCATATGAATTCTTGCAGAAAAAGAAAAAGAAGACTTAATTTGGCATTGAATAACCCAACAGGGATTGGCATGGCGTAAAAACAAAAACCCAAAACAACCAGCCACATCTAAAATTTAATCTCATACCTTCAGCCAATGTTAAGAAGGCCACAGAGTGGATTGGCTGAAGTGATTTCATTTATCCTAATTTATTTTTCATTCTTTCTTAGGTTCTTTACAACCAAGCGTCTATTGAAGCGAGAGTGAAGAACTGGGAACAAGCACAGATTCTTCTCTTAAAAGCCGTCCAGGCACAACAGGATAGTCATTTTAAGCAAATGTTGGATACAGCACTCGACTGTATTGCGGTATGGCTTTTACTCTTTTCATTAATAAACACAGCTTTTGAGATTTGAAATTGTTGTATTCTAAATTTCAAATATCTGATTCATGTTGATTGTGAAATTGAATAATTATCTCAGAAATAAGACAAGAAAAATTAGTCAAAAATTAATTATAACCAATTGAGTCTTTTGCTGTTAAAGTGCAAATTGGAATAAACTTCCAATGAGATTTGAACTCAAAACCTTTATTTGAAAGCCTATTTTTCATAGATGCAATTATATGGTCCCATAAACATTTTTAGGTCTTTGGATTATCATGCCAAACAATTTCTCTTCAAGAAGAATTTAAAGAATTCTCTCATGGCAATGAGAGGGTTAATTGCCTGTAATCATCATTGTTAGAAATAGACCTGTCAACCTGAATTTAAATGCTGGTTGAGACTGTGCTTCAGGCAAATACCCTTGGAAAAGGTATGAATCCAACTATTTCCCCCTAGCTATAGATAAATAGTAGGGCAGATTGGGCTCTTTAACTTTGGTTTGGCATTTAGTCTTAGAGAAGGAAAACTCTGAATTCAAAGCAGTTACACTTAAAAATTGACCTTGAGTCATATTCTGCTGATGGCAGTGTGTTTGGTTAATTATCCTCTTTTCAAATAAGAAAGATCTTCCAAAAACAACAAAAATGACTCACCAGAGTCATTAACACAATGAAAAAGAATTTACAATGTTGAGAAAATGCGCAAAGAAAACTAAACGTAGAGATAAGATTTCTATAACAATGGAAACCAAATTAAGAGAAGGTTATTGGCTGATGACAATGAAGGTAACCCCTTCCCCATGATGCCAGATAATTAATATCACTGAGGATGCATCCCAATGTATTGGAAAATGAATAAGAAGTACTGGGTTACATGTTATCAGCTTCATGGAACAATCATTGGGGCTGTAGAATATGCTAACTGCCTCTCTGATGAAGGGTAAGACCCTTCCCAATGGGTCACCTGTTGGTTTTGGGTAGCAACCGGAATCCTGGTAGCTGAGCAGTCCATGACCTGCAACACCCTACTTTAGCTAGCCGGGCAGTCAGAAAAGCCCCAACTGATCAATTGGCTGGTCACGTCAAGCCCTAGCACCTATATGATTGTCCCGACTGTAATACTCTTATGGCAACTTCCAACCCTTTTTATCATATATGTGCTAGAAGGCTGTGGCTGAAGGTCTTAGTGTCTCGGGTATGATGTTAAACTGCATCTAATGAGGTTCTAATTCTGGAGCTCTGGGGAATGTGGAGTACTCCTTCATTGCCATTACTCCCAGATCCACTCTGACTTGGTGTAGTAGTGCTTGTTAAGGTCCCATTTATGGGTTAAATAGATAAAAAATAAGTTTTAAAAATGTGTTTAAAAAAATGAGTTAAAAAAATTTAAATACCCAACATAAATGGATAAAAGAAAAAAAAGTCTTCAGCCTAAAATGAGTCAAGGGTTTGACAAGACTGTAAAATTCATCCAATCAGATTGATTCTAACAAGTTATCTGCCATATTAACACATTGGTAGGGTGCAGAATTTTCCTTTTGCCAACCTAACATCTGCTCTACTATTTACCCATAACTGAAGAGTTAAGAGATAGTTATGCTTTGGAACGCAAAGTGTTCCTCTTTCTATGGATGACATCCTTTGCTGGAATAAATGTGTAGAATGCCAAGGGAACTAATTTGAAGAAAATGGACATTTTATTCATTGTTCATTTCTGTCTTGCTAAATACAACCAGTCTCAATACTTTTTGAACACATCTCATATAGATGTATATGATTTGTTTTGTCACACTTTTCTATGTAACAACATAATGATGTAGTTTAAAAAAAATGTTCTGATCTATTAAAACTTGCATGTTTAAAGAATAATAACAAATATTATCATCATTATTATGATAATATTCTAATAATTAAAAATACATCATTATCATATATGTTTTAATAATTAAAAATGTATTATATATAGTCTTAGCAAAAAAATATCATTCAATAATGAAAAAAATCCATTTCCCTCTATTTTATTGATAGGCATCAATCTGTCATAGCTGCCAATGGATATAGCAGCTTAGCAAGACTGATTTTATTTTCAACTTTTTTACTTTCAGAAAAAAACAACTTTTATTCCAGTCAGATTCAATGATGAACTTTTTCATCCTTCCAAACTGATGGTGGAAAATCTTGCCAATGTGAATTATTTAGGGGAATCTGAGGTAAGATTATATGATTTTTTATATTTTAAATTTACCAAACTCCTTCCCAAAAGACACACAGATTATCTTTGTTGAAAGATGTCCTTAAACTCATCCTTTCTCTCTCAGTTGGTCGAAATCTCACCAAAGATGTTGTGGATGCCTCACGTGGTATAATGATTAGCAGGCTAGACTAGCAAATCATTGTTAATGAGTGACATTCTCACTGAGTACCCTATACTTCTGGCCTAGTGCTAAATGAAGTTTGATGAATGACCACTAATATATACAACACACACATTACATTCTTCTCTCATTCTTCACTACTTTTTATATTTTTTAAAATTTTTTATACCCCAAAACACACACACACACACACACACACATGCTCAAATTCCTAAAGGGTTGGGCTAGCATGTATTTTCAGGTACACCTTTATTCTCATTCAGGGGTAGAGCTACCTGTCTGTCCTTTATGTATACATAATCACATAATCATTATATTTGTCTCTATTCAGCCTTACAATTAAAAACCAATTTTAAGGTTAGTGGTCAGTCAGATGATAGTCATGACCTGATCTGCACGAAAGATATAAAAAGTTTAACTTAATCTAAATCCTGTCTACTTTTTTCACCTTTCTTTAACTGCCCGACACTTTGAGTCAATTTACATTGACTTTGTTTAACACAAAAGATCATGACAGAAAAAGTCAGAATATATGTGGGGATTAAAATAAAATTTAAATTTTAAAAATAACAAACTTCCATGAGCCTTCACCAGAATAACCCTCCACGCATGTGCAAGAAAAGGGACCCACTTCCTACCCCCAAAAGAGTCGTTTGGCCATTCGAGTTTAGGCATTAAATGAAATAGGATTAAAAGTAAAACCCTAAGAACATGCAACAAGAATATCCAGCTACCTTTAAACACAAAACCTCTTGTAACCCCATATATATTCCAAATTTTATATAACCATTTTTGCACTTTGAAATGTCTATTTGTCTGGGAGTATAAAGTAATTTTTGACTAAAGTTTTCAGATAAAATGATAATAATATAAATCTGTTGGTCTTAAAGTTGGTTTTGATTTTTAAGTTTTTAAGATTTAAAAAAATCTTTTTAAAGAAATTACAATTATTTTTTATCACCTTTTTTTTTATGTATATATATATATATATATATATATATATATATATATATATATGTCTCAGGAAGAACAAAGAGTTTTCAATTTCAATTGATGTTTATTGTGGTCTTAGTACCCTTGAACATAAATTCTTTTCTTTAATACAGTCGATACACGAACATTGTAAAGTAAAATTACAGAATGATAGCAACGATTTTAGAATAAATGTACAAACCATTGAGGACAAAGTAAATATATATACATATTAAATATCACCAGTGTATGGTTTTTGAGCAAAAATAATAATGATTTGAATTATTTTTGAATATATCTAAAAATTAAACAGCATTATAAAATAACGTTAAAATTATACTCTGCATTTTTTGGCGTTTCTCGCTAAAAGTAAACAAATGAATAACGGAAGCTTTTCTTTTCATTTTTTTTTTCATATTAAATCTACATTTTTACTGATTCAAAGTTGTAGTAAATATTTCATTGTACAGGATAAACAATCATTTATTTAATCTTTTTTTAATTATACAATTTTTATTTGGGAGTTTCTGTAATCTAATGTTATTTATTCATAAAATATGATTTTAATGATATCATCTATTGCGCGTTATTCTGTATTTGCAGCAAAATCAGAACTGTAATTTGACTTTATTTTTAACTTTTACGCATATTAAAAATTCTATTTAAAAAAGGATGTTTCATTTTTTTTTTTTTTTTGCATTTAGTATTCTTTTCTTTTTGTAATGTTTTCAAGTCAGTGCACTTTTTGATTTAAAAAAATAATATAATATACTATACTTAGTATAGTATATTATTTTTATCAAATTTATATACTATAATAATTTGATATTTGATCGGCTATGTTTTGAATTAATAATGTTATTTTTTTAAAGATTATTTATCGTTTTACTAATTTGATTACCTTATTTAATTTTTTTTTTTGCTTTGAAATATTAATTTGAAATTTAGCAAATCGCGTCATTTATATTTTATTTAAAAAATATAGTTAATCATTGAATTAAAATTTCTTACTCTATCATTTATGTGATGTCATTCTCTCTACTCTGACAAAAAAAAAATTCCTTGACTTCCTACCAGGCTGGATTAAAATAAGATCTTTTTTACGTGGTGATTTTTATGTATCATCCTGCAAGGATTGAACTCGCTATTCAGTAGTAATAGATCTGCAAACAATTATTAAACCATGTTTTTTTTCTCCTCTACCCGGGCTTTGCTGGGTAGCTGCTGCTAGTTTAGACATAAAGAAAAGAAAACCTAGTTAGAATTATACTTACCAAAACTTTAACTTCTTTCTGGGTTGGTATTGACAATGATATCTTGATGGTTCTAGCATCTTAGATATTTTTTCCACATTTTGATATGGACGATTTGTACTTATTATTAGTAATAATTATTATTAGAATAATAATAAACAGGGAGGATAAGTTATTGTGATGTTACTCTCCCACTGTCACACATTGTGTGACTTACATAGTTCTACCAGGCCAACTTTTTTTAAAGCCTTGAGCAGTAACACGGTTTAGTGTATCGGTCTTTAAAGATAAACTAGCTTACCTTTATTAGTGCAACCCTTGCTTTACCTATAACAAGTGAGGCAGTGGATTTACCTTGATACAAATGTGATTATTAAGTCTAAGCAAACTCCTCACATTAGACTGGCATCTGAAAAGTGATGAAGTTCAAGTAGTTGAACATTCCCAAATTTTGGGGCATATAATAGCATCTCTATTGAAGGTAAACTTTTGAAAATACAGAAACTAAATTTCCTAACACAGTTGTGCATCAGTGGTAATGGTTCATCCCAACTGAACATCTCATTGTATAATTTGTGTAAAATATCCTTCCTAATTAAAAGAAAAGGAGTAATGGACCCAAGATGATTAAAAATGGAAGATACTCTAGACTGAACTTCTCTTCTGGTAAAAGGATTTTGCTTAACCTTTATTTATATTATTAGAATTGATCTGAGGTTATACACGACTGAACACTTGAAGTTCTTTCCATTTTAGATTCTGTTAGAACCAGATCAAAGTTATTTGATTCTTCTCTCTATACTCCTGCTTAGGAATTGTCTCAATTATTCTCTTATGACTTGAAACCAATTTATACAAATGAAACTTCCCAATATGGCATAGATCCCTTGTTTATTTAACCAATTTTCACCGATAACATTTGTTGGAAGTAAAGTTTGAGGGCAGTTATAACCAATTTATATTCCACCTTACAGTTAATCTTCAGGGATAGTTTGTATCTCAGATGTTTTAAATGTGCCCAGTTCATTGTTGTTTCACATGTGGGTATGTGGGATTTGTTAGATGGTATGTGACAGAGAGTTTGATATCATCCATACCTTTAATGCCTTTTACTAATAATCCTCTTAACTTCTGGTTAGAAACTTTGAGGAGATTGACTGGCTCCTTTGAGACATTTTGTGCTTTAGTAGCTACACTCTCCTATATAAATTGAGTGTCAAGAAGAGCTTACACTAATATTTCATGTTCTGGATTATCTATAGCAAATCTATATATACAGGGACTGATGGTCTGCTCTAAACCGACTATCAGTTATATCTTTCTCCTTCTTCCTTTCCTCAAGATTATCCTCTTCCCTTCTCTAGCGCCTTGTAAACTTTTTTTTCTTGAATGAATGGTATCAGTTATCTTCCCACCCGCCACTGGACATGAAATGTATTAGTGCCTGAAGTGCTCCAAAAAGAGAATGATATGGAGCTGAGCTATTTTTGGCACCTTCCTTTGAGTTCACACTTTAAAATGACCTTGGGTCATGTCCCAACAAAATATTTGTTGAGGTTTTTTATGATTCATATAGATCAATTTTTCTTGATCCCAATTCACAATTATTAGAAAATGATTTTCTTCTTATTCCGCAGGTGATTCTTAACACAGAAAATGAAAAGAAATCCTTGTATGTTTCTATGCCAAACCCAATACATCAATTCCTCCAAGATGCTGAAGAATGGCATTGGCCCTCCCCACCAACCCGATCTGCCATTTTGTCTTCTGGTTCAACATTGTCTTCTGCTTCCTCTTGCTCTTCTTTGTCATCTTCCTCCTCTTCCTCAGCTAACTTAAAAATCCCTCCACCCCCCTCACGTCCTATTCCTGAGGTTCCGATTCCAGCCCAGAGAAGCAAACGAAGCCCTGTACCACCTAGAAAACTTAACAATGAGATGCGTAGCTGCAGCCCAGCAAAACCACCACCGCCACCCCCGCCTCCAGTTCTCCCACTGCGAGACAGCAAAAATAAAAATGTCATTAAGATTTTTGAATCAAAAGATTCAAAGAATGGTAAATATTTCTCTTTTACACTTCTTTGTTCATTTAAGAATTCTGAAACTCAAATTAAATGACATTGTCTCAACTAGCAACTCAAAAAAATTCATTATTCATTCAGACTCCATTTCTGTTCTACAATCTATTAAAAGTAGAAAACTGGATAACCCTCTAATCACTAAACTTTTAAACAAACTTAACTCTATTAGCCACAGCAAGAAAGTGATATTCTGCTGGATTCCAAGCCATATAGGAATCCAGGGAAATGATAAAGCAGATTCATTAGCTAAATCTGCACTTGGCATGATACCAGACAAAAAGTACAAAATACCATACAGTGATCTTAAACCAAAAATCAAGCAAATAATGACAATCAAATGGCAGCAATCCCCACACCAAACTCTACAGCCCAACTTAAAAGAAAGGACAGCTGATCCTAGTAATACCAGAAGAGAAGAAACCACTATCACCCGGCTACGCATTGGCCACACTAGATTAACCTACTCCTTCATTTTAAAAGAAGAATCTCCACTTAAATGTTCATGTGGAAACCGATACACAATAAAACATATTCTGATTGAATGCACACACCTCTCCCACACTCGAAGAAAGTTCTACAATGTTGACAGCATGGACAAACTATTTGGAAAAATAGATCCCAAGAGGATATTAAACTTTTTGAAAAGAACCGGCCTCTTATCAAGGATATAAGTTTATAGACCTACAAAAATCACTCATTCTCTTGATGTTAAAATTCTCAACAGAAACTTGATTACCGGCATAAAATAACCCAAGGGGTTGACACGCCATAAAACCCAACCAACCAAACTAAATAAGAATTGGATCCTTTTATAAAGTATTTTAAGAATTCTAAAATTTTAAATGGGATAGAAATTTATTTGTTTGTTATTCCTCCTTAGGGATCTCATCTTTTTTTCTTACTTTTCAAATCAACCTTTAACAAAAAAAAAAAAAAAAAAAAGGATCTTTATACAGAACATATCTATATACAGATTTAAATTTTGTTAAGTTTCCAAAAATGTCCTAACCATTTCTTTATTATTTGTATGCTCTTCAATTTCAATATTACACTCCAATTGCCTTGTCTAGGCAGAACATCTAAGAAGAATTTGTGATGATGATACCTAACTGATATCTTGTTGACTTTGATTTGATCTTTTTCTGAATTATTTTGAATTGTCATTCTTCCAATTGATATAATTTCTAATGATAACTCATCATTTCCCAATAGCTCATCTATGGAATAATGGAAATATTTCCTCTCAAAATTTCAGATAATAAATAGACTCTAAAAATTTTGGAGAAGTTTTTCCTTAATTTTTGTTTTGTAAATGATTCTATTTGCATTTTGGAGATTAATAAATTAATAAAGTTTAAATAAAAATAAAACAAATAATAAAATATGCAAATAAAATAAAATACCCAACAATTCTACTTGTACCAAAAGTTTTACTTTTAGTCTTAAAAAGAAGGAAATAACCTCTTCAGGTCCTGTCAACCCACTGGATAAGATGTGCATTTAGCAGAAGGACCAAAAGGACCAATCCATACTCAATAACTTTTACAATATTAATTCATAGGCTTAATAAAAAAGAAATTCCATAAGAGAAAACCATAGGATCATTTATTTTGATCAAATTTATATATATATATATATATATATAGATGAGTGGTATCCAAAACTTGGTAGTAAGAGATGATTCTATATGTGATTTCAAAGACACACTGTATTATTATTGTATGATCCAGTATGTACAAAATACAGTGAATCTTTAAATCCCTACAAAGAGCTCAATGTATAATAAACTTTTTAGATTATATACAGAGCAATATTTATCTTTGAAAGGAAGGAAAAACTCAACACCGTAATTCCATAATAAATCTATATCGACCAAAATTGGGGCCTTTTATAAATCTAAGTTGATTTAATAAAGCTCCCCAAAATCAAGTCTCATCAGATGGGAAATCAAAATAATTTGAATTGCATAACAGAAAAATTTACTCCTCAAAAAAAAAAAAAAATTTGTTTTCCTTTACAAAATGTATACATTAAAATACTGTCACCATGAAGTCAAATGAGAAAAAAAGAATACTTTTCAGGGCCAAGTTTTTTCAGGGATATAGTAAATTAACAGCTATGAAAAATAAATAAGTCTGAAAAAGTATGGAGCTAGGATATAAAAAAAATTTTTTTAAAAAGATAAAAAATAAAATATATATATATATATATATATATATATATATGAAATTTAACATTATGAAAAAACATATGATGTTTAAATTAGAAAAAATAACAATGAAAGACGAGTGATGGAAGAGTAAATTTCAGTTGTTCTATTTTTCGATTATATCCCCCTCTGTTTCAAATCTTTTTATCTGCATTCTTATTTAGTTTCATTAGCCTTTCTAATTTAATACGATATTTCATTACATTAAGAATTAAATACTTGCACCCGGAGGGTGCATATATTTGCTAGTATATATAAAAATAATAATATACATAAAATATATATATAAAAAAAAGATAAAAAATTATTATTAAATATTATGATATAAAAAATTATTATTACTACTATTAACCAAATAAACAAAGTAAAACCTTAAAATATAATAGATATAATGTTGTATAAATATAGTATTAATAAAAAATATACATATATCCTATATATATATATATATATATATATACATACACAAATTGTGTGTGTGTATGTGTGTTTTAAAAATAATCTTTTTTTATTTTTTTTTTCAGAATTTGAACAAGTATCAAAAAAGATCCGAAATAAATCACTTGTAAGTATTTAAACATTTTCATCCATTCTCTTACACTTTTTCTCTTACACTTTTTCTCTTACACTTTTTCTTATGCTTCATTGAATCAAACTGTTCAAAGATTTTATAAGCTTTGTTGCCATTAAAAAATAAATTGTTTAATTCAATGTGTAGACACCAGTCTTGAGACAAACACCGACACAAAGAAAAGAATACTAAGGTATTTGTTTTTGAGCAATTTATTCATTAAAAACTCGGTATTCATAGTTTAAAAATCCTATAAAAATGAACATGTTAATGAAAAAAATGGAATAAGTATTTTTCATCATTTTTACAGGTTTTATTGAAACTCTTGTAGTATAGCCACCAAGCAGTTCTGCCTTTTCAGGGTTGTATATCAGGCAAGTCCCCATCATTACTTATGTCCAATCTGGTAATTTCAGTAAGTCCAGGGTGCTACATAAAGTATATCTTGTTACACCTGGTCTACTTGATGTCTCTCTTCCAGAAGCTAACTTTTAATAACTTATCTATTTGCACCCTGGTACCATTCGATTACAATAATACACTAGGGTCAGTTTACTTCAAGGCATAATATCTTCATTAGCCCCCCCCCCCCCCAAAAAAAATGATGTAGTATCATGTTCTTATTTGATGTCCTAAGCTGAAAGATAAATCCTGCCTCAATTTCAAACCATCATTATTTCTCTGTTGGTTGAAGAATGTGACCAGTTTTAGAGTTACTGTTACCTTTTATCACAATTCTTCTCTCATCCTTGACTATTTAAAAAAAAACCCTGGTAGAATGTTAGCAATAAAAAAAACATTTATTTATAGACTACTTAAAGCCAATTAAATTTCATTTGACCAATGAAATAAAATTTTGAATTCTTTCATCTTATTTCTTTTCATCACAATTTTCTGTTTGGGGTTAGGGAATCTCATACATTGTACATTTTTTGTGTACTTATTTCCTTAGAGTTTTTTGCACACATATAGAATACCAAGTATTTCTATATAATACAAATAATTTATAGACAATTGTATGGTTTTACTATTTCTATTTAATAATAATAATTTCTTTACATACAATTTATATGGTTTCAAGTATTCTTATCCAATACTAATAATTTCAAATCGTTCTATTTGACTTATAGATGGGACCTTAACAGGTACTACCACTCTGGGCCAGAGTGGACCTGGGAGTAATGGCAATGAAGGGTACTACACACTCTCCAGAGCCGGAGTCTCACCATCAGATGGGGTTTAGTTCCATACTCAGGTGGAAGGGAAACAGCATATTCTAAATTCTAAACTTGAATTATTTTTGTTTGAGTCAATTCATAAACTTTCTTTTTTTTTTTTTTTTTTTTTTTTTTTGGTAGCAAGATCCAGAATCCTCAAGTGATGAATGTCATGTGACAGCTATGTTCAGTCTATTCACAAGCAATCCAGATATTTTATCTTTCGACAAAGGAGATCAAATCAGAATTCACAACAGAGGTAAGTTCATTTGAGACATGTTAAAATCAATTCAGGAATTTCATGTGAAAGATCATACAAAAAAAATATTATCATTAAGTTTCAAACCAAATAATAATAATAATGATTCTTAGAAAGACACATGATTCAATCAGGCATCCAATTACAAAGAAAATATTTACTTTCATTCATTGGCCATCTTTCTTTTTTTCATCTTTTCACATTAACCTTTAAGAAAAAAGAAAGTATCTTTTCACACTGTTAATATCATATTGGATTAATTAACAAAATTTGATTTGTACTTTGATCGATATTAATCTAAAGATAAATGTTAAGTAAATCATCCAATAGTTCCCAATTCTTCTTATCATTATTTCCAAAATCATTCAAATTAACACATCACTCAATAAGTCCCGGGCCTAACTAATAAAACAACAAATTTTAGGCAAAATTCGACATTATTCATCAACATAGTCTGCTTCTAGGGTGATATACTGATTCCAACACTTTGATGCTTTTTTATAGAACGATTTCTCTTTGGCCTCAAAATACGTCTCAGTTTCTGATATCTCTTCTTCATTGGAGCCAAATCTGGAGCATTCTTTTGAGATCTGCAAACCTGCTGTCTACTAATCATAATTCCCAATACTTTCCAAACTTTATCTTTTACAAAATAGCCAATTATGTCCCAATGTCATTTTTATAACTTTCAAATGCAGTTTTTCTTTCTATTCTGGTTAAGTTTGGATTTATCCATGTCTTAGGGTTACCATTATCAATCTATTTCTAGATAAAGTAAATTTCATTTTCTCTCATTTTTGTTTCAAAAGTAAAAAATACTAGGCATTCTTAATCACTTATCTGTTCACACATTGCTTTTGTAAGTCCTTGACAGACTGACACATTTTGTATGCTACCATCTTTCATAGCATTTACAATTTATAAGATCCTTTTCGGCACTTTAAAAAATATATATATATACACACACACTAGCAAAAGTACTTGGTCCATGACCGGACTAAAAAAAAAAATTAGGTCCAGAGTGAGTGAGGAGAAAACGGGAGTAAGAGGAAAATGATTTATCAAATTATATGAAAAATAAAAATAAAAAAATCGCTGAGAATTTGTATAGTAGAATGTTTGTGCATTTTAGGAAATGTTTTTTTGTTTACATTTAAGATATTATTTTTAAAAATGCATTCCTAAACTTTATTAAAGATTTGACGATAAACAAAGCTAAGAATTAGTGTATTTTAAACAAGCTTCCTTACCTGTTGATTTCCAATAGTAGAAATGTATTCGTTTAATTCCTTCTTTTTTTTTTTACCATATAAAAAATGTAACAATTAAATACTTACAATTGTCCGTATTACAATTTCTTTTTTTTTTGTTTATAATAGTGTTATTTTTTTTTTTTTTTTTTTAAAAACTCTTTTCTACATACAACAAATGTAAATTCAGTTCTTAATTCCTCCTTGAAGAAGTTTATCGGTTTAATTTATTTCCTTTTTTGACCCCTAAAACTAACAAAGAAGCTAATAACTAAATATTACCTTATTTGTAGGTGGAATATTTTGCGTATTAATTTAATAATGTTTATTTCATGAATAGTTTCTTTCAAAAAAGGTTTGAGTTATACTGATTAAAAATGGATATATTATAAAATGAAAGTATTAATAATAAAAAAAAGTTATCATTAATTGTTAAATGTTTTGGTTTATTATTGTTATTTAATTCACTGTAAAAAAATAATTCAATCGATAAAACCACATACAAATTACATATTTAAAAAGATTATTTTAATTTCTTTCTAAGATTGGACTGAAAATCTTGGCGAGAAATTCTGAGCTGGAATGATTAGGGCACGATTTGTTTACTTCAAAGCAGCAGCACCGTGTGACCATTTTGAATCACTGCTGATATAGCCAGCAGCATTTCAAATCGTTTGATTTTTGTTTAATTAATTAATTATATGCCTTAATCAGTAAAAATCAATAACCAAATTAGTTATAAGGATATCAAGGTGCATGCAAGATTTCGAATCTGAATAACATCTCTTTTCTGAGTTATAAGTCAACACGTAAATATCAAACCATATTACCTTTAAGCTACCCATCTGCGATCTCGATTCAGAAGGACATGTTTTTCATTTACACCTTCAAAATCCAGTTGTTTGTTAACAGATGATTTTTAGAGGCTTTTTAAAAAATTATAAAACTAACTCCTCACCTTAAGGTGAAAATATTATTATATAATTATTATATTAAAATAGTTTTTATTTAATCAGAAGAGAAATTTACAAAAACTTTAAACAAAAAAACAGTTAAGTTTTATGGGACAATCGTAAATCACGCTCAATCACCAGAGCATTACTTTTAATTAATCAGAAGTTGATGAATATTTTTCAACACTAACAATAATTTCTTTTTTAAATTAGAAAAATATTAATTTTTAATTCTTCATCTGATAAAATACTTTCTGATTTTAATAAAAAAAATTAGGCCAACAACAACATGAAATAGCTATGTGAAAATATTTTGCTAGGGTTAGGGGTTAGTTTTATAATTAAAAAAAAAAAAAAACCCTCTAAAAATCGTCTGTCAAAATCCGGTTGTTTGTTAAGTGTAAATGAAAAACATGTCCTTCTGAATAGAGATTGTAGATGGGGTGCTTAAAGGTAATATGGTCCAAACTCTCTTTTATAGATATAGATATGTGAAAACAAGAAAGAACATTTTTTTTTCTAAATTCAAAGAAAAACCATAGATATTTAATTAAAATTTATTTTCTGATTACCATGAATTAAATAATTATTTTATTTTTATTTATATTTTTCAGCTGAAAATGGCTGGTTCCATGGTTCCTTGTCTGGTAAAAGTGGCCTTGTTCCATGGAATTGTATGAAACAATAAAAACAACAGGTCTCCTACTCCCTCTCATCATTTTACAGAAAATGAGAGATGTGTATTTTATCCAAATGAACGCTAATGTATTAAATAATAGAAATGATTAAAGGATGATGAGGAATTCCATCTAATCTGTGTCAAATAATGCAATTATTGCATTTGAGGGTTTACAAGTTTCAATCCTTGTCCTTTAAAACAACAAAAAACTAAAAAAAACTGATATAATATTTGGAAATCCACCCATATTTATGAATGTCCAACTTCATTTGATTTTTTTTCTTTCTTTAAAGTAAGACTTAGGTTCTCATTGGTTGCAGGGTTATGAGATTTTAGTGAGCTCATTACTATTTTAAAAATAGCCACAAATTTATCTTTCAGAAAGAAAAAAAAGTTGGAATTTTACTATCAATGATATATTTTACTGTTTAACTTTCTTGTATTTTATATTAATAGGAATTTTTATTTGTTTTGAACATTTGAAATAATGGATACAACAGTTTTTAAAATTGCTGTTTAAAATCATTTAGCTTTTCTGAACAAAAAATGACTTTTTGTTATGAAAGTCATTAAGAGATTTGCATAGGACCTTTAACATTTCACAAAAGATTCTTTGAATTTCTGTGTTTATTATGCATAGAAAAATTAATTTCTTAAAATGCAGTAAGCCTCACAACAAAGTCTGTATCAAAAATATATTGCCATTTTAAGAGTCAAATAAATTCCCAAAATTTTTTAATCAGTTGAGAACGAAGATTTCATTTCGATTAATTAAATAAAAAGAAATCAGTCTCCTTTTTGATTAAAACTTTTTGAATTACTTATATTCACTAAATATTTAGTATTTTAACTAATTTACCCAGTTGGTGTAATAGTTAACAATCTAGCCTTGTAGATCTGTTGCTAGTGAGGTTGATCCACACAGAGTGCCTTGTACTTCTCGCCCTGTGCCAAACTAAACAAAAAAAGTTAAATCATTCAAAAATTAACTTATTTCATAAATCTTTGTTCTCCTCTCTTGAAAGGAGAGAATTACTTTAAAAAGTCTTTTTTGATAATAGTGGATTCCTTCTTACACCAGACATTTTGAAAGTGTCAGTTTTTTTTTTTAATGTTACTTGTAAAGTGAAATCTCAAATTGAACTCAAACATTTCATATTTCACTTCATTTAAATTTGCTGACCTTCCTTACACATTCAACGGATCTCTAATGCAAATTATTTATTATAATGCTACAATAAACATATATTTACTTCTCCAAAATTCATTTCATTTAAATTATTATTTTATGTTATCTTTTATGTAATCATTTTTCTTTCTTATACATGGGTCTGCCTTATTTAAGAAAGCACCAATAAAGGGAAATAATCCAATCAATTAGAAATTTGTCTTTTGTCATGTAAAAAAAAAAAATGAAATGACCAGTTTCTGGTCATAAACTTAAACAAAAAATTTTGTAAATATTTTTAAAAATGTAGATATGAAATTAATTTTTTTCACCAATATCGCTTTAATTCTATTGCATTTTATAGAGTGGAAATACTTCAAGCCTTAATCATTTTTAGGTTTGAAAAACTCAAAGAATCTAAAAACCTGTCAACTGAAAATAATAATCATCTGTCACATGTGATATCAAGTAATTTTTTATTTGTATATCTAAAATTTATTTTAAAAGAAAAGACATTTCCTTTTCTTGTATATTATCATCTCAAATCAAAATAAAACAATTTATTCAAATGTACCTGTAAATTGTAGCTCTTGGTATATACTTCATGTATGTTTTTTTAGTATATTAAGTTACTTCAACTTAATATACTAAAAAACATAATATTTCAAGAATTATGATTTCATTATATTTAAAGATCTCGTGGCAAATACTGTTAATAAAAACTATATTTGAATAGATCTTTTATTTTGACCATTAATTTGTGTTATACAAAAAGAAACATAAATTTTTATCATGTGTAAAATGGATAGAGAAATTCTCTTGCAAGTAAAAAAAAAAAATAAAAGAGCAAAGACAAAATAAAGTAAAGAATATTTTTTAATTCAAAATATCACAGACAATCTAGCACGAATGAAATGGTAATATGATGTTATGAAAAAGAAAGAAATCATTGTCACTGTTCCTTGATTGTGCTTTTATGGGGGTCACTTTATTTTATTTTTATTTTTTAAAACTTTCTTTAAAATAGAAAAACTGCCCCCCCCTTTTTTTTCAAATATTAATAAAAGTAAAACTGTTTTTTTTAACCAAAGGACAATTTCATTTTTTTGAATAAAGAGAATTTACTAATAATTTCTCAAACATAATCCAGTGTTGATTATATTTATATATAAATAGAAACTTTTTTAAATTGAAGAATATAATTTAACAAAAGGGTTTAAATCTTGTATATTGAAAAATTATTAAAAAAAAAAAACAAGTTTAAACAAAAACACCAATAATGCAAAGTGATCATCCAAAAATTAAGGTCATTGTTAATATAAAAAAGTTTTCCCCATTCAATCAAGAACAGTGGAAAAAAAGTTTAAAAAAAAAAAAAAAAAATGAAGAAAAAATGTCTCATTACCATGAAGAATTTATATGATCAACTTGATTGTAAGTTTATCTAAAAAAAAACATCAAATGATTTGTGAAATTTGGGAAAGAAAAAAAGGACATTGATAATTGTTCTGATATTTACTAAATATAAAATGAAACAATAGGGTTTCAAAGATTGTGTTGGGATTGTCTGCCTTGAAAATCAGCATTTGAAATCTCTTTAATTAACCTTGAACACCGACCACAAAAATCTGAGGCTGGTACAAGGGAGAGAGCGAGAGCCAACCAATGAGGATTGAAGTGAATATTGTAGTAATGAGCTGCTAATTATTGTTCAATGGTGACATATCAGAAGTTAAGAAATTTGAGAGATTTCAATAAAACTATCAAGTGGGAGTTTTGCCATGGACCAATGGTTAGCAATCTACTTTTGCAGTTCAATTATTATTAAAAAAAGATAAGTAGAGTAAATAAGTAGAATATAGATATTTACCATAAATATTTTTAGTTCTGTATATGGGGAGGGGAATGAGTGTCAGAACTGCTAGAAAAGGTTGTTGCAGGTGATAAGGACTTGGTCAGGGGAGATTGGTAGCTGGGAGAATGTCCTTTTTTAGTGGTGAGATCCGGCTGTCCAACCCGATGGATTTTCTATTTCATTTATTATAGGCTATTTTGGCAACATTGCCATGGCGGCGAAGGTACATATAAGCAGCGATATTATAAAGCCATTTTCTGGCGAGCGTCACATGGTAGCATGGCTGAAGAAGGTGAGAATAGTGGCGAAACTTCAGCAGGTGGATGATGTGGCGAGTCTGCTACCATTGTATTTTGTGGGTGAGGCACTGGCTCTATATAGAAATGCAAGAGGATGACCAAAGGGACATAGACCAAATCGAGGCTCAGTTGAAAGAGGCGTTCATGGATGATGTGTTTGCAGCGTACAGGAAACTGACCATGGTCAGGTGGGCTGGGGAACGTGTGGATGTCTACACCAACAAAATCAGGCAGTTGGTTGGATGGGCCGGGTTCAAGGGAGATGGGCTGGAAAGGCTCACGAAACTGACTTTCGTCACAGGGTTCCCTGACACCATCTCCATTGGACTTCAACAGGCACCAAATATTGAAACCCTGACCATGGGAGATCTGATAGCAAGAGCGAAAGTGCTGACGACTGGGGACCAAAGCCGGGATGTAGTTGCAGCCATGCGCTCACCCTGCAGCAGTACCAGGACCGGCCCCAGCGCCAATGTGACCTGTTACAGGTGCAACGGTAAAGGTCACCTTGCAAAGGACTGACGAAAGTGCGAAACGTGGTGCTACCAATGCAGCGAAAGTGGGCACTGGGACTGTTCGGGAAATAAGCTAGGGGACAAGGCATCAACACCAGCCTTCTCACCCACCAAAATGTAAATGCAGCGTTCCCAGTGGCAGGCATCTATGTTGATGGGATGCAATGTTTGGCGCTAATTGATACAGGTTGCTCGCGGACAATTGTGGATGCAGATCGGTGCCAATTTTGGAGGAAAGCATTAGTGGACATTGTGACGATTGGAGGTATGTCCTGTGTGTTGTGGTGTCAGAGTGGTCTCCATATCCATGGGTGAAGGCAATTCTGCCAAGATCGATGTGCTGGTGGTGAGTGGCAAACCACTGGGGTTTGATCTGCTGTTAGGGATCGATGCGATAAAAGCATTGGGAGGCATTGTTGTTGGGCCAACAGGATCAGTACAGCTCGGCGATGGGAGAACCACTAAGTGTGCAGCCATTTCCATCAACGAACCTGACTTCACTGCCACCTTTGATCATCAGAGCCACACGTGGACTACGTCATGAAAGTGGTCTGAGGATTGCACACCTGAAGAATTGCACAATGGCATGTCGGAATATCCAGTAGCATCAGAGATCTGAAACAACTATAAGCGGGAGCTCCACACTTGGATAGAAAATGGTTGGCTTGTGCCATACCCGGACGACAAACTGAGACCTCCCAAAGGGCTAATTCCACTGATGGCCGTACTACAGCAGAACAAAACAAAAATATGTCCAGTGATGGACTACCAGGAGCTCAATCATCATGTTGACACATTCACGGCCAATGCAGATGTCTGTGCAGATGAACTGCGTGAATGGTGACATAAAGGTGCTAACGTATCTCTATTGGACCTCAGGAGAGCGTACCTCCAGGTCCATGTCCACAAGACACTGTGGCCATTGGGAGGCAGATTTCCCTTCATGTAGCTCACATTCCAGGAAAAAAGAATGTTTTGGTAGATCGTCTATCGAGGGGTCAAGCGGGAGCACAGCTGGTTTGGACCTGAGGATAGTGGACTTTATTTTTCAAGGGTTAAGTCGTCCAAACATACTCTGGAGAAGAGAACATTGGAGCTATTTTCCTCTCCTTATCCAGTGGATGCTTCAGATGCTCTGAGCATAAATTGGACAGAGATGTATGCCTATGCATTCCCCCCACCCCCCAATATTGATTAATCGGGTCCTTCAGAAAGTGTCGCTAGAAAGGTGTATTCTTCTTCTGGTAAGCCTACATGCTCCACATCAGACATGGTATCCAGTCTTCATGGATTTGCCTTTTAGACTTTTCAAGAGAATTACCAATAACATCGAAAAGGCTAACTAGGAAACAGGGTCAAATAGTGCATTCCTATCGCGCAAATGTTAAAGCTAGATGCATAGAAAATATCCAGCCTAACCCACCTAAAGAATCTCTTTCTAGAAAGGCTCAAGGTTACATCAAATATAGCAAAAGATCTTCCACTAAGAGAATGTGTTAAGTAAGGCAACAGATATACAGAAGCTGGTGTATTGAATGAGATATCAATCTGTATTCTGCGTCTGCATAGGATGTTGTAGATTTTCTGATTCATTGGCACAAAGTCAGAGGTTGAAGAGCTTCAACTATTGCCGGATATAGAACAGCGTTAGCAGCTATTCACAAGGGTTGGGAGAAAAGTTTTATAAATTCTTCTATCGAATTTGGTAATTCAAATCCTTCACTGAGACCACATCTCTCTTACTGGGATTTACCTTTTGTTCTAAGGGCTCTCGCTAATCATTAGATTCTGTGAAATTTTTATCTTGGAAAATTGTTTTCTCAGTGGCCTTGGCTTCTGCAGCTAGAGTAGGTGGGCTAAATGCTTTATCCATCAGTGAGTTGAATCTTAGGCTTGACGAGCCTGGTATATGACTTTTCCCAAACTTAATATTTCTAGCCAAGACTCAGCGTTTAAAGAAAGCTTGGTCGCCTTGGTTTATTCCGTATTTCATTAAATTTACAGATGACTCTGAGGACCTCTTTTGTGTCTTTGTCGTTGTTTGAGAACCTATAAAAAAACGGAGCTGATACGATAGGATAATGAAGCGATTTTCATTACCAATCAGAAGAACCAATATAGATCAGTAGCGATTAGTACTATTTCAAGGTGGATTGTATCCACGATTAGACATGTTTATGACGCATCTGATCAACTAAATTCAAAGGCTATTAGGGCCCAGGATACTAGGTGATTAGCTTCATCTTGGGTTTTGTTTAATGGAGCTTCACAGAGAAACATTCTCCATGCGGCTCATTCGTCTTCAGAAATCACATTTGCATCTTTTTATTTAAAAGATGTTGCTTAGGATGAAGGGAATTTTGTAAGAGCATCCATCTTAGAGACGGTCGGAGTTGCAAAGAATAACTGAGTATGTTCCTTTTACTTTTTCCCACCTCCTGAAATTCTGCTACAAATTCTATTTCTTGCATTAGTTATACAGGCAAGTATAGATATTGATATAAACTGAGTTTTTAAAGTAAAACCTCTGTTTATGAGATATCTATACTTACCTGTATACTCCCCTCTTTAAAGTTCCTGGTTGATAAAGGTGCTACAGTCCATCATATAAAAATGAAGTATATATCTTCTTTGGTCAAGAGGTCGTGGGGAAGAGGGGAGATAATTAAGTATAAATAGATAACAAAAATATAAAATAAAAAATTCTACTTGGATGGTATAAGGTTTCTTGAGTATGATTTTCATTAGTTATATAAGTATAGATATCTCATAAACATGGGTTTTACTTTAAAAACACTCAGAATTTATCAATTAAAAGTGTCAATTTTGATATGGAGCAGTGGGGTAAAGTGCCTGTTAGCCATATTGAAAGAGCCAGGAGTTCTAGTCTTGCAGATTACAGTTAATATGGAATTTGGAATATTGAAATAAATAAATAAAAAATCATTAATTTGCAAAAGTCTTATTTTCTTGTAAGAGGATGTACTTCAATTCTTCTGATGTCAGAAGAGAAAATGGAATTAGAAATTGAACTTTTACAAATTACCATTGCTTAATTAAAAAGAAATCAATAACAGTTGTCAAGTGTAAAGGAGTTGGAGATAAAACAAAATTCTAAGAATTACAGAATTCTTTAAAATGTTATTTAGTAATCACCACAGAATTTCTATTCTGTTGTTCAAGACTGAAGTTACAATCAATAACAAATATAATCAGATTGTTTTTCTGGCCTGGTATCCATTTAATGACTAAGGAAACAAAAAATCACTAAGTAGGCACTGAGAATGGAAACCCAAACCTCTGAGTCTCAGCAGATGTATGTAAATGAAAAATAAGAGAGAGAGTTTGAAAAATGTGTCCAAGGTGGAAAATACCTTACAAGTGGATAGAACTTTGATTCCATAGTCATAGAATCCTGACTAGTTAATAAAATTGAAGCAACATTCTTATAAGAATCATTGTAAATGTTTGGTCAGACACGGCCAGAATTGAGTGACCTTTTTACTTGGAAAAAGCAAAAGACACAAATAAGTCTGAAATTCTGAGGTGAATTATTATCATTATTCCTGAAATTGTTTGGACTAATATCACTATCCTATATAAAGCAAAGATTAAGTGTAGGGGGAATAGTTACAAAGAACCCAGCTGTGTGTAGCCTGCCTGGATCAAACTCACATCCATTGGAACACGAAAAACACAATGTAGGAGGTGCCCGGATGCATGAAAAGTTGTGTGGGCTCTGAGGACAATAAAAGAACGGATTTTCTATTTAATAAGAAGCCAAGATCATTGTCGTCTTGAGGAGAGAAAAAAACAACTTGATATCACCAAAGAGTTCAGCAGTATCTGCGGTTTTCTGGCTCAGACCTTAGAGAAAAAAAAACCTTAGATGAGGATACTAGTCCAAAACAATTTGTTTAATTAAAATTAATTCCATAAATTCTTCAAGCCTCTAAAATTGATGCCCTTTTCCATATAAAAAATGAAATTTTGATATTGGCAAAAATACAAAGACATTTCTGAATAAATACTTGAAAAATATCAAAGATAAGGCAAATACCCAGTCCCCCCCCCTTTCCATAAATTCATTGCCCTGTTACCAGAGTCTATGTTATGTGTCCTCTGCAACTTTTCATTTTACTGGAAAAATAATTTCAAAACTTTGGGCACATATCAAAATTATACTTAATTTTTGCTGCTCATTTAGTCACTGGTGAAATGGACATAGAAACTAATTGGCAGAATTGTTTTTTACTGGGTGTGGATCTTCTGTTGGTGAGGATTAAAGGCAAACACCTGCTCTAGACAGCATGAGCTTGTCCAGTTTAGGGTCAAATTAAAATACTTTTTGAAAGTTTTACTTTAATGAGAATAAATAAACATGGATTGTCTATTTGAATAGGGATGATAATTTCCAAATCATACTTTTGATAACAACTTGGAGTTAAATTACTTTTTGAATTTTTACTAGTAGGCAGATATGGGTGCTTATATCTGAAATTAAGGATAGTTGATAAACAAACAAGAAGGCCATTACGGAAAATCAAGTAACTCTCCCCATTGAAGTGAGAACAATCTAGATTAAATTCTTTAAAAAATTATATCCATCCAACTCTTTTTGGGTTCATTCAATTCTAAGAGATGTGCTCTAAGAAAGATTCAACTGTTAGCTACACAACAAACATTCAACATGATAATATTAATCACATTACATATGATTTTTCATCCACCACTGACATGGTTGCTGATCACAAAGGATACAGCCATTTGTTCCCCTCTACTGTGACTTTCGATCAGACTAAGCTGAATTTAATAAATAAGTAGGTCTACCTTGTGGCAGTGATCATTATACATTTCCAGAAGGTTCCAGTGTTTGAATGCTGATTTTCAAGGCAGGTAGGCTCTATTTGAAAGACTGAGCTTAACACCATCTTTGAAACCTGATTTACACTCAGATCAAAATAAAATTTGCAATTTTAGCATTAAATATTTTAGAAAATTAAATTCTATCTAAATAATGTGTATGTACATGCAAGGGTGTATAAATAGAAAAAAAAAAACAGCCACAATATTTTTAAAGATCCCTCCCCCATGAAAAGAAATTGAGCTACATTTTGAGATGATTTTTTGTGACTCTTCTGTTGATATTTAAATAATAAAGCATAGATTCAATAGATTTCTCGAAACCATAAACTGAAAAAAGGAAAAGATTTGCCCCCCCCCCAAAAAAAAAATTGTTCAGAAGAATTTCAATATTTGAAATTTCTTTTAAAGACAAAAAAAATCCATTAAAAATTGGGTGGGGGTAGATAGGATGTCTGACAAACCAAAAGAAAATAAATTTCCTTAAAATCCGCCCTATTTAAAAATTAATATAAATTAAGGTACCAGGTAATTTAAAAAGAATTAAGTTTAAGTTTTATAAAAGTAAAAGATTTTTACAGATTTATTGTTTATATTAAAGAGAACAGGAATTTATCAATGAATTTAAAGTAAAAGATTTTGATCAAATATTTGTTAAATGAAAATCTGATGGCATGATTTGTATATTGAATAGAAATTCCTGAACAACAAATCTGTGGATGATGATAAAATTTAATTATTGTGGAATGAATTTCAAACTGAATGAAAAGTATTTGAATTGGACACAGAACTAAGAAAACAAAAATCTTAATTCAAAAATGTCCATGTAAGTCCAACAAAACTCAGATATTTTTCATAATTTTGGAAAGAAATGTGATCCCTTGAAAAGTTCACAATTCTAAAAAATTGTCAATATTTCCATCTGGAATGGTGAAAATGTTTAGAAATCTAAAAACAAAATTCTTTAAAAAAAACCCAGGTTATGAAAACATTAAAAAATTCAGCAGAAATATTTGTGAAACAAACTGTCCTCAAATCATTTGAAATCACAAAAAAAATTAGCAAATTCAAATCAGGATTCAAAGAAAAGTTTATACTCGTCTTTTACTCACATCTCAATTTTTAAACTTCATTTTTAATTTTAGTTTTTTATATTTCAAAAATTTTGTAGCAATTTCATACTTCTACTCTGTTATGAAAATTATTTCTATTTCTTTGATTATTTGTTGGTTTTTTAAAAACTTTTCATTTAAATTGATATTGACAGATTATCCCCTCTCTTTATATATATATATATATATATATATATATATAACAATTTCAAGTTGTTAATTCATTCTGATAAAGTCTTTAAGAAATAGACAAAATATTAAGCTACCCTTGAATTAATCTGATTGTGTTGGTTTATCTACTTTTTCCATTCATATTTTTTTCCAAATTCTTTTTATACACACACACACACACACACACAATACCATAACATGAAATAAGTTATTCAAATTATATAAATCCATTTATATGCTTCACGTGTAAATATTAACGTATATATTTGTATAAAAGCTGTATGCAGTTATTTGGATATTAAGTTAAATTAGGCAATTTCTTTTTTAAAAAAAAACCCTCAAAGATTAATTGTCCCAGACTTTTCATAGTAGACCTGACCGATGATACTGTGTTCCAGTCATGTCTCCATAGACATTGGCATAAGAATTCTTCAAAAATTGGACATAGTTCTGCATACTTCGATTGGTACTGTGCGATTGTTCCAATCGATCCTTCAGATCATACAAACGGGAATTGAACTTTCGTTCATTCTGAAAAGCAACAGAAAATGAGAAATATGAAAAAAAGCTTTTGTCTATACACTGCATCAGACCACCCCTAAAACAAGAAGTGGAATAGTCCAACTCAGCATTATAAGAAGGAAATTACAGAACAGTAGCCAATAAAAAGGTTTATGCTTACATGTTGGTTTATTTGACTGATTGATTAATTTTAATGGCATATCAACTCATTTAGGGTTATTTCATGCCTAGAAGTTAGAGAATTGTGTTTATTGTATGTTCATATTTACATTTTTTGTGTTGATTTTGTTTTTTTCACAGTTATGTGATATTAATAAAAATAATTTGAAAACAGATCTATTTAACCCACAGATGGGACTCTTATAGGAAGTACCACTCTGGGTTAGAGTGGACCAAACAGTAATGGTAATGAAAGTGTACACACTACCCAGAACTGTAGAACTGGAGCCTCACCATCAAATTCAGTTTAGTGTCATAACCAGGACATTCCCATTTGGTGGGAAAAGGCCTTACCCCTCGACAGGAGATACACAGCATATCTAAGCCGCCATCTCCAACAAGATGTTTACATGTATCTAATATGTGGTCCATTCAATAAATAGGTTGAATTTTGGAAATAAAAAGAACTGTTTACAGTTGCATTTTTTTTCAAGGAAATCAATAGTGATGGGTCCTTTCATGTCCCAGAATCCTGTCGGGGTGACCATCTGCACCTGGAACTTTTTCTTTACTGGAGAGTACATTTCAATTTCATTAACTTTTTGACACACGCACATAATGGCACACTCATGCTAAGCCCAATTCTTTCTAAACTAAAACATGCATCTCCATAAAGAAAATAGTTTTCTCTTTACAAAAAAAAAAGAAAAAAAAAAAGAAGAATTCCTATATATTGAATGAGCCTTGCATGATGCTACAAGGAAATGCAGAATGAAAGTAATTGTTCAACATGATTATAGTGTCTTATAATCAACCATATAAAAGTGTGTGTGAGAGATTTTTGGCTTTTATAGAATAAGAAATAACAAAATATCAAGACAGGAAAAGAATTAACATTCTTTTTTTAAGTTCCTATTTCTAAAAAAATTCAATGCAGAGATAAATTATTTCTTTGGTATTTAATCAGACAAAATAGTTTCATAACTAACCTCTTCCTTTTCTCTCTTTACTCGTGCAATATCAGCTCGAGCTTGACTCATTTGAGATTCTAGTTCTAGAATCTTTGCGTGAGATGATCTTTCCTGAAAGAAACAAAATAAAATGAAGACAATTCTACCATCACAATTTGATGAGTTTCTTTTTTTTAACTAAGACTTTTTTGTTCGTTGGTAATTTTTACTTTGCTTAACCTGACGACATGAACGGATTAGGTTATTTACAGTCGGTGTTGTTAGAAAACAGTCACCATTGCTTAACTTTAGTGATTTGGTGGAAATCCTAAGTATTTAAAAAAGAAAAGGAAATCTAAGAATATCAACGCCACTGATATGGAATATCTAAGTTAGGATTAAACTCACTACTCATTGGTCTGTGCAATTAGATTGCTAACAGTTGGTAACTAATTTATATTCCCTCATTTTTGCTAGAAGTTATGAGTTCAATCTCCAGGCTAGGTAGTGTGGGAGCTCACCAGTTTGGTACCTGACCCCCCCCCCAAAAAAAAAATCAAAACAACTGTATCTGGAGGAGAGAATCTATAGAAAAATTCTCTTATCAAATTTTTATATATATATATATATATATATATATATAATCTTTTCTTTTTCCCTCATACAACGTGTAATGAATACCAAGTGCGATACCCTGTTTTCATAAGCCGCTAACTAGGTGTGATAACACAGTTTTGGCGGCTAAAAACGGGATGCCACACCTACTGCCACCAAGCAGCCTTTTGGCCACTGGACAGGGTATTTAAAAAAAAAAAACTATGAAAGAAACTAAATAGACGAATAAATAAATAACGTCCGTTATGATCCTGACTCTTAATTTCATCAATTAATTTACATTCTCCAACAAGGGAATTACAGTGTTTGTATCAGCTTGTCTTATAGATCGTAAACCTTCTGGCACAATCACACGTTGTAGCTGGGTACAAGTCCAGATTGTTTCCTTTTGAGTTGATTTTGTGGGTGATATATGCTCACTCCCCCACTACAGACACCCAGAGGGCATTCTTCATCTTTTGCACTATTCATAAATATTAAGTTCTTGTCTTTCCAAGATGTCACTTCAACTTTCTGAAGGCTCACTGTTTTTCTGGTCATCTTACCTTAAACCCCCCCCCCCAAAAAAAAACACTGAAAAATTAATCTTCCAAAAGATAGCTTTTATATATATATATATATATATATATATATATATATATATACATACACACACACACACACACTAGCAGAAGTACCTAGTCCATGATCAAACTAATAGATTGTATGTATTTGCTTAATTTATTTTCTTTTTTAACCCTAAAAATGTAACAATAAAAGTAAGCTAAGAATTAAACATGTGTTCTTATTTGAAGGTGGTAAATTTTGTATATTAAATCAAATGAAAATTATTCCTTTATTCTTTGAATATTTTTTTTTTTTCTAAAGAAAAAAAAACAACGTTTTTGAGTTACTCTGATAAAAAAAAATTAATGTTTTGTTTAATTACAAAAATTTAATTTCAGTCCTGTTGGGTTACATTGAAAAATAAGTATTCATTTTTACAAAGAAGATAAGAATTAAAAATGTGTCCTTATTTGTAAGAAAAACCCAGTATTTGTTTATTATATGAATAGTTTTTTTTCTAAAAAAGTTTGAGTTACAATAAAAAAAAAAAAGAATTTGCATATTATAATATTCGTTTATTTTAGGAATTGTTATTTTTTTTATATTTAAAATATTATTTAAGAAATGTAACCCTAAACTTGTGAGTGGTTTGAGACATAATATTATTTTGTTTTAAAGGCTAGTTCTTATTAGCTGTCAAGTTGAACAAAATTTATTTGTTTAATCTATTTCTTTTTTTTACCCTATAAAAATGTAATAAAAAAAGCTAAGAATTAAAAATATAAAATTTTTCATATTACAATTTCTTTTTTTGGTTTACATTTAAAATAGTATCTAAAAAAAGATACCGCTTGGTATGTTCCAACATTTTTTTTTTTTTAGTTCTCCAAAAAATTCAGAATTTTTTTTTTCAATTAGTACGAAATTACAAAATAATTTTTGAAAAAGCATTAAATTTTTAAGTTTCGTCTATGAAATCTGTGTGATATTTAAAAATGGTGTGTCTTAAGAGTTTTTGTACTGTGAAGAGTTCTACAAATTGATAGATTTTTTTAATCATTGAATTATATAATTTAATTCATAAAAATAAAAAACTAATTCTTGTATTTTTCCTTGTCATAAAGATATTAAAGTGTATGTATGATTTTAATGCTGAATGACATCTCTTTACTGAGTTAGAAGTTGACACCAAAACATATGAGACACCTTTATATAGATATATTCTAGAATTGACCCTTTTCAAACCCTATCATGCACTTTGAGTATGTAAAAATATAAATTTGTTATGAAATTAAATCATGGCTGAAGTAATTATAGCGTACTAAACAAAATAAAGTTTTGAGTGTTACCAATGACATTCACTGTAGAAAGGTACAGTATTTGAAATATTCTGCTGAAAATAACAGAAATGAGGACATTAGCCTGAAAGAATTGTGAGATGTAATAGATTTTAGATAACTATTTACTAACTTTAACTTATATTTAATTCTATATTGGAGTAAGATTATGTTGTTCCCATTACTTTGAGTGGGGAGAGTCTAATTGCTTGTTTGTTATCCTTGAAAATCCCCATTTAAATTCCTAGTTTTTAATACTGATACTGATGGTAAATATAGAACTATGATAGAATGAAGCAAGAATCCATGAATCATCAAATTATCCATAGTGCAGAGCTAATGATAGCAAGTTAGATAATTTTACTTGAAGGCTTAATTTTTCTTTAGACAATAACCACTAAAAAAACAAAAACAATTAAGTCTATGATCTGGACTTTCTGATAGACTAGTCTTATGTTATCCTACGTACAATGGTCTTCTTAAAATGAGAGAAATTTTAAATAAAAGGCATCTATTGACGGGCTGTTCAAATTAAGAGAATTTTTCATACCTTTGAAGCTATATGGTCACTGACGCTATTTGTTTGACGTTTAAGATCAGCAACTGTATTCTCCAGTTGGTGGGTGAGGCTCATGTTCTCTCTGGTCTTTTCTTCAAGACGCAACTTAAAAAAGCAAAAACAAAAAATTTCAACATAGTAAAAAGAAAACAAGGTGATGTAAAGATTACAGATTTCTTTAACTGATTTAATTGCGTGAAAGGGAGATAATTCTGAAAGGTTACATTATTTTTCATACCTGTTGATCCCCTAACATCACATATGTAATCCCCAACCCTCCTACTTTGCACCATAAAAATAAGAGTCAAATATAGCATAAGTTTATAGAAACAGCCATAAATATCATATTGCATGGCTACAATCTATGTATATACTAAACCCCTCTGCCACGGGCAGGATGTAATACAAGGTCAATTTTTAAGCAGAGTAAAGCTAGTTTGAATTCAGTGTTTTCCTACTCCTAGACTGGAATAGGACAGACTGGCTTCTTCAGTCTTGATTAACCAAGACTAAAAAACCCAGTCTGTCCTATTATTTTCCCCTAAGTGTATGCGTGTGTGTATGGGGTGAATGGGGTGAACAGATGGATTCATGCACTTTTCAAGGCCATTAATACAAAGTAAAAAGTTAACATCCTTGTCCAGGATTTATTAAAAAAATAGGACCTAGTCACCAATAGGCACCCCTGCCCAGATAAGTTTTAAAAGGAACTGAATTTTGCCTTTCACCGGCTGTTAGTAAATAAAATCAACAGCCGTTAAAAAACAGACACACTCCTATACTAAAATAGCTTGTGATTTTAATAATAAAAAATAAATAAATAAATAAATAGTTACTTCATGTTGTTGTTGTTAGCATATGTGAAAAAATTAATTCTGCACTAAAGATAAACTAATATTGTTATTTAAAAAAAATAAAACTCAAAACAAAAGACGTTTATTCACCTTCCATGTGTCTCTATGGATAGTTAATAAAAAAAAATGAGTTATTTCATGTTGTTTTTAATATATGTTAAAAAATACTTTTCAACTAATATTATTATTGGCATTATAACAAAATTATTTCAAATAGGAATCCACGTAGAGACACATGAAAAATAAATTTTATAAATTGTGTAATACCATTTCTGAACAAAATTCTTTGAAGCAGGTTTCAGGGTGATCAATAATGAGGGGTCAATATGCAGCATGTAAGAACTTGGATATAATACTGCACACAATGACCATGTAAGGGTCTCTTTGCACTACATATGTTTCATATATGGGAAGAGGGATCAATACAAGTTGTGTGTTAGAAATAGAGAATAAACAGATTTTTCACGGTTATTTCCTCTAAGTCTAATATGATCAAAGGGGGAACCACTCTTGACTGATAAATTATTTATTTATTTATTGATTTACTAGGAAAAAAAGAAGACAGGGTTATGGTTAGGGTTAATTTAATAGGAAAATAAATAAATAATTTATCAGTCAAGAGTGGTTCCCCTTTGATCATGTTAGGAAATAACCTTTTTCCCTATTAGAGTAATCTGTAGGAAGACCACTAGTGTTAAGACTATACCTTACAGCCAAAAGAGAGGCAGTATTATCATATTTATAAGCATCAACTGTAAATATTACTATAAAAGTCCCTTTACTCAAAACATATTTTTAATAATCAGAAATCAAAATTGTGATGTGTTATAAATAAACTTACATTGTTTTGGTGGATTGTCTCTTCTCGTTTGGAAATTGTGTTTAGTAATTCACGATTTTGTTCTTCTGACTCACATAATTTCCTGCACATGACAACAACAAACATTAGTCATTAAATATAAGGAAAGAAGAGGGGTTTTCTGTATATCAACATCTATATGGGTCATGTTGGATGATTGTCCAATATCATATTGGACAATCATCCAACATGACATAACAAAAGGCAAAATTTACAAAAATCATTTGTGGTCAAGATGTGGCTTGATAATGTTAAGTCTGGTATTCATTGATTTTAATGGCATATCAATCTGTCTAGGGTTATCTTATGCCTAGAGGTTAGGAATTCTCATTCCTTGTATGTTCATACTTACATTTTTTGTGTTGCTGTTTTTTTGCATCAAGTATTCCAATCTAATATGAATAATTTTTAAACAAATCTATTTGACTCATAAATGGGATCTTAGCAGCTACGACCATTCCATGTCAGAGTGGACCTGGCAGTAATATCTGGCATTGGGTAAGTCACAATTGATCAAACAGTATGGATTGAACTCACTAGTAAATGCTCTGCAAGACAAGCTTGTTTACTACTACTCTACAGCAGGTGCCCATATTAGAGGTTAGTCTGGTACAGGGCTGTGATATTGTGAGCATGTTTTTTAATTAACAATAGTTTGCTATTTTAAGCCAGATGCTCTTTGTGAAAGTTTAAAATTGAGGAAACAAAAAAAAGAAAAAAACATCACCTTTCTAAAGTGTCAATTTTAGTTTGTTGCATTCGATTTTCTTCTTGAACATTATAGCATTTTTCTTTGAGTTGTTCATATGAGTCAGTTAGTCGTTCCATCTAGAAAAAAAATCAAGAGAATGTGAAAAGAAAAAAGAATCAAAATAGGAAAAGGAATAACTGTGACAACTCTTCTGCCATTCTGTGCACATATTTAGGTGCAATACATGCATATATGTGTCTATAAAAGTAACCAATCTAGTGTTGTATACCAAGACTTTTACATGTGGAGCTATACCCATGTGCACACCTGTGGCTAGATACCATTCCTTGTGATAATACCCAGCTCTACACATGCACACCTCTGTTGCACAATATTGTAATGTTTTGTGCTGGCCAATTCGAAGGGTATGAGCTAGAGACAGGTTCATAAAGATTAAAAAACAACAACAAAAAAAAAACAACACAAGGTTTCATGACAGGATGATAATGGAGAAGGAAGGTGTGAAACTTTGTATTGTTTGTGATGGAGCAGAAGGCAAAAAAGTCGGCTGCTAGATAACTACAAGTCTGACTTCCTATCATGTTGGACTTTACTTCATTTCTATCTATCAACTGTCCACTGGACTAGGCTCTCACTCCAACAGCTGGTCTGAAACTGCTGAAGGGGCTTGAGACGGCTGAATATATACAGAATTCTCCCCAACCCAAGTTATAAGACCACCGTGAAAGTGGTATTAACTTTTTTTTCAGACATCGTGACTGCAATTTCTCCTAAAATTATAGCCATTACTTTTTTTTACCAGTCTCAGTGTCCCCAATTTTCACACCATTAACATTTTCAAGACCCATTTTCTCTTAAAACTAGCCTCATAAAATGAAATCTCTAACTAGCTTCACTTCATGGTGGCCATACATCTTTTATGACTCTCTTGAACCTTATCTGACTGATCCTTTGTTCCCCAAAGGACATCCACCCACCCATACACATATACCTGGACCTAACACATTCTATTTTCCTTCTTTTTTTCTGACCTTATTCTCACTTAACCATTATGTCACATCTTAATCTCATTCTATGTTTCTTCCATCAATCCTATCTTGTATTATATTTCTTCTTACTTCATATTGCATAGTTCTTCTAACTTAGGTTGTTATCTATCTTCTTCAGATTTTAATTGGTTTCTTCTTAAGATTCTTAGTAATACTGTCTGTGCTGTGTCATTTGTTCTTAGTGACAACACAAAACATTTCTTTGGTGAATTCACATTTTTATTAGTCTTATTTGGATCTGGATCACAAACACACATTTGAGAATCTGGCTAATCAAATGAGAAGTGCCATTGTGTCCTTCTCCTTCCACTGTTAACCAGAAACTAAAGTCTAAACTCTCTTCTTCCATGCCTGGCAAACAGGAAGAGAGATCAACACCAGGGTTAAGGGATGTCACTCACAAATCCCTGTCCTCTGTTATTGGTTATCCTGAATTCAAATAAATTACACTAACCATGCATAATTGATAGGATACCAATCAATTAGACAACAATAGGAGAAGGAAAACTGAATTCAAATCTGTTAAACCCCACTAAAGAAATTGACCTTGTGTTACATCCTGCTCATGCAGAGGGGGTTGGTACATACATATATATGCAAATGGGTGTAGAATATATGTATGTATCTGCCTGCATGGGTGAGCATATCTGTATGGGTGTGAGTTTAGTTTGCTTTATTTATATAATGGCATATCAACTCCTTGTGGGTTATTTAATGCTGAAATTTAATTAATTTGTAAATGTTTAATTATAATAACTATATTTTCAATGTTTCACTATTTTTGCCTAAAATAATTTGTTTGCACACAGTTGTAGGTTTTCAAATTATCTAATACTAATAATTATTACACAATTGTATCGTTTAAAGTAACTATTTCTATTTAATAATATAATTTGCTGGCAGTACATGGTTTTAAGTATTCCTATCTAATGCCAGTAATTTGCAAGCAATAATATGGCTTCAAGTAACTAATAATGATAATTCTTATTAAAAAAATATAGCTTCTAGTATCTTTAATACAAATAATTTGCATACAGTTAAATGGTTTCAAATATTCCTATCTAACATTAATATAATTCTATTTAATAATAATTTGTTTGTAAATGTTATATGGTTTCACACATTCATATCCGATATCAATAGTTTTCAAAGAAATCTAGTTGACTCATAGTTAGTGAGTACCTGGGAGTAATAACAATGAAAAGATACTGGACACTTCTCAGAGATTCAGAACTGGAGCTTCACCATCAAATACAATTTAATGTCAATATCTAGGACATCTCTTTTTGTTGGGATCTTACCTCTTTGCAAAGGATACAGTTGTTTGTATTCTAAGCCCCATTAACAGGGTGCAGATGTATAGTAGTATCAAAAAGGATTGCTAAACAAGTTAGGGAGGTCGGTAGATTTGAATAGATGATAAAATAAAAAAAGGATTTCTCTATGACCCCCATACAGAAATCCATAGAAAGGGCTAGTTTTTTTAATGTCCATAATAAACTCATGTCTTTGACACTAGTATAGTTATTATGATATTTAATCAGTTCCCCGCAAGGCCAAAATGGGACACAAGGTTGGTTTGATGTGGGGTCTCAAGTTCTTTATAGATTTTAAAATATTGAAGGTATTTATTTAAAAGAAATCAGCTGCACCCAAAAAGAGTAACAAAATTCTTTTTGAGTGAAGCTGTTGAACAAATTGTTCCTTACGAGGTTAATATGCTAAGCTTGGTATCAAAAGAGGAAAATTTCTTCAAAGTAGAAGAATCCAAGGATTGTTTTAAAGATTTTAGATAACTTAACTTTTTTTGAGAGCCTAGTAAGGCAGTACTAGATGGTTTCTTTGGTGACTAGCAAAAATTATTACAACTTGGTGAGGAAATCTTTTAAAATTTTGGTATTTGATTCTCTCCGGTGCCAACCAGCAAATTAGGGTTGTAAAGATAAAATTCTGAGAAATCAAGAAAAAAAAAAAGAAGGTATTCAATTAAACCTAAAAGTGTTACATTACCTTTGATGTGAGGTCTGTAATGACTTTGCTGTTCTCAGCATTCTTCCTATCAAATAAACGACTTTTCTCATCTGCATCTTGCAACTTCAGTTCCGTGTTCTTGAGAAGCTCTGGAAGAGGTTCCAATTCTTGCAGTCGTTGTTGGAGACGTTTCTTTACCTTCAAAATGAAAATTAGTGACAGAATGTCCAGGATTTATTTTTACTGATTTCAAAAAATATGTTTGCAGCTTATTCAATGTTTAATTTACATTTAAACAGAAAATTCATCATTTTTTAGGTTTTAACTGATTCTGTTGATTCATTTAGACAAAGGCTTCTCAAAATGATCCCTATAAATAAATCCCTGGAGGTGAGTACAGTTTTGAAAGGGTAAATAAAAGCATAGGGGACCACAGGAGGGGGGGGGATATACTAGTTTGCATTATATAAATCCCTTTATAATAGGGGAACAAAAATTGCTGGATCATATAGTCTAGTTGAGATATTGTACCCCTAGCAGAATGTCTGATTGTGTATAATGTGTCATTCACATACAACCCATTCATAACATATGTGTCATTTAAATGAACAATTGATGTTGAAGTGGAAAGTGAAAATTTAATGTAAATTTAGGCACTTCTTTTAAAGAAGAATTTATTGAAATGAATTTTGAATTTAAAGGAATTTGGTATCACTGGATGAATGAAAAAGCTGCAGTAAAATATCCTAAGCTTTATGCAACTTCCAAGTTGGTGGAATCTGGGTTTAGCCATGTGCATTATTTACTAAGCAAACAAAAAAGCACTTTAAACATTGCAGCTCAAACTCACAACCTAATATTTGGGATTTCCTCAGTGACCAACAGAATCCATCCTTCCCATTAAAAAAAAATAATTCAAGAATTAAAGATGTGTTTGCATTTTCTAGTTTACTGATTCTTTTCTCATGTAAATTCTATTAAAAACTGGTAAATCAGTTATGTTTGGTAATTTTATATTTAATTAATCTATTTGAAGATTAATGAAAATTAAATTTGGATACAACATCAAGTAAAAAGGTTTAAGAAGTTTTGGTTTAGACTTTTGGTTCTCAACTGGGGACTATGCCAGATTTTTGAAGAAATCATATAAGATAAATATAAAATCTATTTTAATGTGCAAAACCAATTCAATCTCTTGGTCATATTCCTCACATCCCATTTGTTTATTTTAACAACATTGGACATTTCAATTTGCATAAAAATGATCATTTTTGTAAGCTGTTACAAACACTTGTTTTATCTATACTATATTAGAATATTTTCTATAATAATGGTTATTATTATGCGGACACACAGATGTTGGTTGGTTGTTTTTTTTATGGCACATCAACCCTTTTCAGGTCATTTAATGCTGAATCAAGTCATTTTGATATTCGGTTTACTTACAGTACCTGCTGTTGCTTAAATGGCCACCTATCTAAGTATTGAACAGGCTCATCACTGCTTAAATTGGACACAGAGATAAATTATATGTCAGAAGAGGCCATTAGCAAAAAAATAGTTGAGGACCACAGATTTAAACTTTAATATTATTCTGGATGGAATTGTAATGGTCCTGGATTTCATTCCAAGTAAAATGGTCTTTGATAACATAAGCATCATCAGGAAAGAAGAACTGGTGATTAACCCTTGACAGTCTACAGTTTATGTGGTACTCTTAATGATTAGAGTAAATGATTAAAAGATTTATACAGTTTTGAAACATCAAATTTGAATAATGACTTCATTATGAAGAAAATAATTTGCATTCTATTAATCTATTTTTTCAATAAAAAAACTGTCACCCAAATTATTAGCTTTCAATAAATTAACAAATAACTCATAAGAAACCAAAATAGACATTTTTTTAAAAACCTTTTCTAATTCCCATTCTCCTTCTCTTTGAAGTCGATTGCTTTGTTTTTGCTGTTCTTCTAACAATTCCAGCGTATCATCTGCCTCTTTTCGAGATTGAGTCATCTAGGGAAGAGAGAAAGAATTTTTATCCTTTTTAATACTTTAGTCAGATTTCATGTTTAACATGTGAACAAAATGAACCAGTAAAAAAGAAAAAAATGGCCAAATAAAAGAAAAGATGGAGAAATTAGTAAAAGATCAATAAGAAAAATTGTAAATAATTAAGAATATTTATTGTAAAAAAAAAACAAAAAAAACAAAAAACAAAAAGGAAGATTCAGATAAAATTTCTTGTGTGTCTCATATATATATATATATATATATATATGAGAAAGTTTACTGAAAAATTGTCAACCAAACCAAGCAGGGAATGACCTTTAAATTGGATTGGAGTATGTTGAAGATGAATGTTTGAGAAATCTAAGACTCACCCTGTTTTTGTATTCATCCATTATTTCTTCATATTGTTTGATGTTAGCTCTTAATTGGATCACTTCATTTTCCACCTGACTAAGTTTTGTCTCAGATGTCACCAGGGAAGACTGTCAGGAAACAAAAACAGTCATTAACCCTTGACAGTTTCACATAAAAAGAAATCTGTTTTCAGTTTATGTGATACACCCACATGGTCAGAGTAAATGATTGAAAGATTTAAACTCTTTTTCAACATCAAATTTTAACAATAACTCAGTTCTGAAGAAAATAATTTGCATTCTATTAAAAAACAAAAAACAAAAAGAAAAAAACAGTCCCCTCCAAAAAAAAAAAAAAAAAAAAAAAAAACAGTCCCAAAAATTGACTTCAATAAACAAATAACTTGTGACAAAAATAGATAAGTTGATAAAAACAACACCTTCATTTTTTCATTTTCCAACGATTTTTTTGTGCATTCTGTATTTTTTTCCTGCAATTTGCTTGATAATTTTTCAATCTCTGATGAAAGATCCTCATCTTTCTGTTTCAATTTGTTTTCCATTTCATCAAGTTGCCTAAAAAAATAAATAAAATAAAATGAAAACATGAAGATCTAAAAGCGATTCCCCAATCTTTTGAAAAATTTGGATTCATTCCCAATGAAAATTCTAATCAATTTTTATAAAATCTACATAATCAAAAAGATGGAAGAATTCAAGAAAATGTGCAAATGTTTCATTAAATTTTTATTAATTTGTTCATTTTTAGTAGATTTTTAAAAAGCAAATTGACAAATGTTCCAATTCATTTTTTCTTTTTACCAATGTTAACAGAAATTTCAATACTTAAGAATATTATTGCTATATAAGAAAATAATTTTTATATCATGTCTTCATATATCATGAATGTCTTCAGTTCTTTTTAAAAAGATACAATTTTATAAAATTAGAGTATTATATGTGTGTGAATAAAATTTGTTTTTTCACCAATGGACGTCAATTAAAGCATTTTCCAAAAGTTTAGAAGTTTTTTTTATATATAGATATTTTCATTATTCTGTTTAAATTCCCATTTTCTTTTTGATAAATTCAGGAATTTATAAAATCCTTATTCAGTTTAAAAGTAAGACAAATATTTCTACTTAGTGGCTGAGAGAGATTTGAATATTGTAGATGATTTTGTTTTGAGTTGCTTTGAGTTGCTTAACCTAACAGTTATTATAAGAAATGGAATTGGGGACCAGAGTTCAAATCCTGGATGAGGCTGTTTGCATTTCTCTTCACATTAATGCATTTGAGAAAGGCACAAATCCCTCTCTTCTCCCACCCAGCTATGGGTAAATAGTAGGGCAGACTGGGTTCTTTAGCCTTGGTTAGGTAACCAGTCTAAAAGAAAGAAGATTGTGAATTCAAACCAGCTTTAAGAATTGACCTTATGTCCCATTCTGCCTGTGGTAGAGGGGTTGGGTAAATTCATACATACAAAATTCAGTCATAAATCTTTTAGTTTAAAGTTCAGGAGAAAAAAAATCCTGAAATATTATAAGTTCATAGCCAAAAGAAGGAATTTTAAAAATTGGGTCATATTTTTCATCAGATAATGAGAACAGTTGCATCCAAACTTAAAAAAATCAGAATTAAATTTCCAAAATGATTTTTTAAATAATTCATACATTAATAGCTATGACAATGGCAATGACTTTGACAAATACATCATTGTTATATTATGACACTAGGGTCAGAGTTAAGGTTTAAGCATTATTTCCATTAACTGAGGATATTCCAACAATACTTCACAATATCACCAAATTTTGGTTTCATGTAAGACACACAGCAGAAGTTGCAATCTATTAATATAGCATCATAAAAAGGAAATATTGAAGCTTGATATTTTACAACACTTACTGGGAGAGGGGTCCCCTCAACAGTGTTCATGATTCAACACTTTGATATATCTTAGTTATCCCGTTCTGACACCAGTGTTATAGGTAAGATATCCTTAAAAGCGTATGGTTTGCAAGGAAAAATAATGGACAAGATGAATTGGATAAAAATCGTTTATTGAAATAACGAGTGTGAAAATTGTTGTTGTCGCCGTAGATAACGGTAGTAGTTCTCTGGGGTGGCCGAGGGGTCGTAAGTCATGAATGGCCCAGTGGAATAGTGATGGTCAGGGAAGGTAGTAGTGGCCGAGGGAGTTGAGTTCGTGCCGGTAGGATACCGTTGTAAGTGGATACGGTCACTTGGTGCGGGAAATAGGAGTGGCCTAGGGGCCGTAAGTCTGGAATATCTCAGTGGAATAGTGATGGTCAGGGAAGGTAAGGATATCGGCCGGCCGTGGTAATGAGTTGAAATAAGTGTCGGGTAGGTGCGGGAAATACGTGGTAGTGGAAAATAGCGGCCTTTGACCCTGCCCGCCTGGTGAAGTTCTCGGTTCCAGGCCGTCCGTCCAACTGCTTATTCTCAAAAATGCCTGGGTTTATATGCTACGCGATCGGCTCCAGAAAGCCTTTGAGGTGTTTAGCGGGAAGATTTTTCATTGGTTGAAAATCCGGATTCCTTACAATATTATTTTTTGTTTATTTTGGAATTCCTCTCAAGCGTAACTCAATCCGAGCCTATGCGCAGAACTGCGTCGAATTGGTCACTTCGTGAGAGGGTACCATTTAGTTCACTTCCGTTTGTTGCCTCCGACTTGAGTTTTGATGTTTTATGCTAGCGAGGTGTATTTTGTGAGTAAGCATTGTGAATCATAAGAGATATCTTCTCTCTGATATAACAACTTTCCCTTAAATTTTCTCATTGAGTTAAGTGAAAGAATGATAACAAAACAAAACAAAAAAATAAAAGAGGGAGGGAATAACTTAACCTATCTGAAATATATACAATTCATGCATATGCAATGCATTTATACAATAAAAAAATAGGACAGAATAAAAATGAAAAAAAAACAAACAAAACAAAAAACCCCAGATATTACACTGATTGTAGGCAGAAATGCTGTGGCCAACAAATACTACACTTTTGTCATAGTAAAAGTTACAGATAGACGGAGAAAAAAAGTCTCAATTCATTGAGACATCTTCTTTAGCTTTACAACAATTAATTTAGCAACAAACAATATGGAATTGAGGTTTATTTTACTTACATCTTTAAAGATGAACACTCAGATAAAGTTTCATTTTTTTCTTTGCTTAATTTTTCTACTCTGTCTTTGTATTGTTCAACTTTGCTTGTCACATCAGCCAGCAATGACTCTCGATCAAGTAACTGAAGATTCATCTGTTCAGCAACATCTTCACTGCGACTAGCTCTCTGCTTTAGAACCCTAGAAGGATTTAAAATGATATTTTGTAGAATTTCAATTAATAAATTGGATAAGACAATAAACCAACACAAAGAACAGCAAATGGCTTGTTTTTTAGTTGATGAATTTTTCAAATATAGAAATTTCAGTCACCATATTTTGGTGGGGTTAATTCTCCAATGCCTTGTAAGTGGTTTCATTTATCTTTTTAAAAGTTTTTTTATAAGATGAATTATCCAAAATAATGTTATTATCTAATGGTTTGAATCTTTTGGGTCTGAGGTCATTAAATTTCCCTCATAAAATATTATAATAAACAGAAAATTCGGTTATTTCCTATAAGTCTAACATAATCAAAGGGGAACCACTCTTGACTGATAAATTATTTATTTTCCCATTAAGCTAACCCTAACCCGTATTTTTTTCCTAGTAGATCAATAAATAAATAAATAATTTATCAGTCAAGAGTGGTTCCCCTTTGATAATGTTAGATTCATAGGAAATAATCGAAAATTCTTTATAGTTAAAATTTAGCTGTTAAGTTGAAACAAAAATATATTCTTTGAAAAACAGGGAGTAAAACATTTGAGATTTTTAAAGATTATTTTTATTATTTCAACCAAAAATCTATTCATCTGTGTTGTTATTAGAAGGATTTTGTTTTTTAGGGCTGATTTTCATGGGCCAGAAATAATGTCAGATTTTTTAATTTTTAAAATTCTATTTTGTATAACATTATTGTGAACACTGTCTGCAAAATTTATCTAAAAAAATGTTAATGTATGAAAAAATAAATCTATACAAGTTAGAAAATTAAAAAGAATTATTCATGATTGTTCAAGTGAGTCTAACCAAAATCAAGGACAAGTGAATTGTTCAGAGAGAATATTTATTGCTTCAAAATAGATTGACTTGAGAGAATAGATATTCAGGTTTTGCCATAAGAGTAATTTAAAAAATATGGTTGGGATAACCATGTAGTTGCTAGGGTTCGATATAAACATGATTGATCGGATTAGCCTCTCTGACCGTCTGTCTAGCCTCGTTAGCTGAGGTAAAGTGTTGTAGGTCACAGAACCATTTAGTATCTGGTTCACGGACTGCTCAGCCACCATGACCCTGTACTCAGGCATTACAAGTTCTCACCCACGGCCAACAGGTAGCCCCCATTGGTGGGTGGGTTGGTGAGTCTTACTCGGCAAATTCTACAGCCCCAGCTAACAGAGTGGCAAAGACTTCTAAGTTTGCCAATATATAAAAGGTAAATATATAACAGTTAAATAGCATCAAAATAACAATTTATGAACTTATATTGCAATTATTTTAATGACAGTTTGTATATGTGTTTTTACAAAACCATTCAGTTTAGTACTATAATCTATTTTACATTTTAACATAGAATGTTTTTAATTAGAACAAAAGGGAAATACAACATAATGTCTGAAATCATTTTTTTTTTTTTTTTCAAAAGAAAATAGTCTTTGTGGTAAAATTAAGTTAACAAAATAGCAAGTAAAAATAAAAAATAGTTGCCAGTTTTGCCTTAATCTTAGATTTTATGAAGTTGGATTTTTTCAGAGAGTAATTGTTTTCTGGTAAGCCAGTACACCAATCACAAAATCAGTTGTAAACAAGAAAAATGAATGAAGATGTTTTAGTTTATTATCTAGGGAATACACCTAAATTAGATATTAAGTATAATTAGAATAGTTCTTAATTTCACTTTTAAAATGTGAATATTTCCAGATATGTGAGTCTCTAGTGTTACATTTTTGGTTTGTTTTCTACAAATAAAATTATCTGTCTTGTGAATACACCTAAAATTAGATATTAAAAAATAAAGTTTTAATCTCAATTTTAAAATGTGCAAGTCATTTTTAAACCCAAAGTAAAAATTATTCTGTTTTTAGGTACTAAAAGGTGGTCAATACATGAAACAAAAACTAATGAAAAAGTACTTTTTAATTTAGAGTTAACATTTATTTCAAATAGAAGCTCTTCATATACTGAAATCTTTTATTAAAATCGGATTAGTATATTTTTGTTGTTTTTTTAAAAATAATTTCTTGTCACCCCTCTTATCAACAGGTGCATGAATTTGTACATCCCTGGCATAAGATTATGCAACATTTTCATTTCAATACTGCATGTATCACATATATATTAATTACTTTAAATAAATAACATCACTTAGAACTTAAAAAGACCTTTTTAAATATCTGGTATGTTGTATTACACACTTAGATTACTTCATTGAAAGTGGTAATTTATTTCTTATGTAAAGAAAGAGGCTCTTTTTTTTAACAGAGGTATTTATTTTTATGGTAACAGTGGACCCCCCCAAAAAAAACGGTAAATAAGCTTACAAATGGACAAAAATTGCTTTATTTTACTTTATTTAGTTTTCATTGTTTCAATTTATAAAATTTCAAAGCAGTTTAAAAAAAAAATACCTGTATGTTGTACCAAGTACCAACAATTTTAAAGTAATTTCTTCTGGAAACTTTTTGGAATGTACGTTTACGAAATTTGCACATTTTAAATTTTTAAATGTAAATGGTTTTTGTTTTTTAAACTAGCTTTTCATAATATCTATATTTCAATATATATCAAGGTTTTTTAAACTAGCTTTTCATAATATCTATATTTCAATATATATCAAGGTTTTTTAAACTAGCTTTTCATAATATCTATATTTCAATATATATCAAGGTTTTTTAAACTAGCTTTTATAATATCTATATTTCAATATATATCAAGGTTTTTTAAACTAGCTTTTCATAATATCTATATTTCAATATATATCAAGGTTTTTTAAACTAGCTTTTCATAATATCTATATTTCAATATATATCAAGGTTTTTTAAACTAGCTTTTCAGCTTTTTCATAATATCTATATTTCAATATCAAGGTTTTTTAAACTAGCTTTTCATAATATCTATATTTCAATATATCAAGGTTTTTTAAACTAGCTTTTCATAATATCTATATTTCGGTTTTTTAGCTTTTCATAATATCTATATTTCAATATATATCAAGGTTTTTTAAACTAGCTTTTCATAATATCTATATTTCAATATATATCAAGGTTTTTTAAACTAGCTTTTCATAATATCTATAGCTTTTCATAATATCTATATTTCAATATATATCAAGGTTTTTTAAACTAGCTTTTCATAATATCTATATTTCAATATATATCAAGGCTTTTCATAATATCTATAGGTTTTTTAAACTAGCTTTCATAATATCTATATTCAATATATATCAAGGTTTTTTAAACTAGCTTTTCATAATATCTATATTTCAATATATATCAAGGTTTTTTAAACTAGCTTTTCATAATATCTATATTTCAATATATATCAAGGTTTTTTAACTAGCTTTTCATAATATCTATATTTCAATATATATCAAGGTTTTTTAAACTAGCTTTTCATAATATCTATATTTCAATATATATCAAGGTTTTTTAGCTTTTCATAATATCTAGGTTTTTTAAACTAGCTTTCATAATATCTATATTTCAATATATATCAATTTTTTAAACTAGCTTTCATAATATCTATATTTCAATATATATCAAGGTTTTTTAAACTAGCTTTTCATAATATCTATATTTCAATATATCAAGGTTTTTTAAACTAGCTTTTCATAATATCTATATTTCAATATATATCAAGTTTTTAAACTAGCTTTTCATAATATCTATATTCAAGGTTTTTTAAACTAGCTTTTCATAATATCTATATTTGGTTTTTTAAACTAGCTTTTCATAATATCTATATTTTCAATATATATCAAGGTTTTTTAAACTAGCTTTTCACTAGCTTTTCATAATATCTATATTTCAATATATATCAAGGTTTTTAAACTAGCTTTTCATAATATCTATATTTCAAATATATCAAGGTTTTTTAAACTAGCTTTTCATAATATCTATATTTCAATATATATCAAGGTTTTTAAACTAGCTTTTCATAATATCTATATTCAATATATATCAAGTTTTTTAAACTAGCTTTTCATAATATCTATATTTCAATATATATCAAGGTTTTTTAAACTAGCTTTTCATAATATCTATATTTCAATATATATCAAGGTTTTTTAAACTAGCTTTTCATAATATCTATATTTCAATATATATCAAGGTTTTTAAACTAGCTTTTCATAATATCTATATTTCAATATATATCAAGGTTTTTAAACTAGCTTTTCATAATATCTATATTTCAAGCTTTTCATAATATCTATATTTCAATATATCAAGGTTTTTTAAACTAGCTTTTCATATATCTATATTTCAATAGGTTTTTTTCTAGCTTTTCATAATATCTATATTTCAATAAATATCAAGGTTTTTAAACTAGCTTTTCATAATATCTATATTCAATATATATCATTTTTAAACTGGTTTTTTAAACTAGCTTTCTATATTTCGGTTTTTTTTTTAAACTAGCTTTTCATAATATCTATATTTCAATAAATATCAAGGTTTTTAAAGCACAATTATATAATACAAAGAATTGTCAAAGAATTACTCCACCACCATCATCATCATCATCATCAAATAATATTGAACCTCATTTAAAGAAACACTATTTTTCTAAATAACAGTAAGGCAATTTTTTTTTTTTTTTAATGGAAAGATATTTTTAACAATTCAACATTTTTAAAACCATTTATCATGAAATCATTCTAAACATCTATGCAAAGTGTGTAATAAAGAGAACGCAATGTAAAACCCGCCTTCCTGACATTTCCCCCAAAAAAATTGAAAGTTTCACAAAAAAGCCTGATGTTAAAACACAGCATTGCTCACATGACTTTTGGAAACATTTTTTTTCATGCTCAGAATTGCCGAGGCATGGAATAAGTTGCTTGCGTCCGTTGTGGACTGCTGAAACACTGCATCTTTCAAAGCCTCCATGCTTCCTGTAGTCCGCCAACACTATACCTGATACCACTCTCCACACACATATGCACGCACAGGTACACATACATATTACTTTACACTGTTCATATTCCTGTACATTATTCTGTGTACTAGACATGAGACTTTGATAAGTTGTGGTGCACTGTACACAATAAATTTCATTATTATTTTTTTTTTTCATTATTATTATCAAAATTTCATATCAAAAATAATTCTGAGAATATCTTCTATTAATGAGTTGTTCTCTTTTTTGCTTACTTTATAATTTTTAAAAGTAATCTCTGTCAAATTTGTATGATTGTATTTTCACTTTCACAAATCAGAGAAAAAATAAACAACTTCCTGGTTGAAGTTTAATGTGTTTTCTAATTGATTGTAAAATTTCAAGAATATTGATATTGAATTTGTCTTTTTGATTTTGCAAACCAAACTAATGTGTAAAATTTAGTCACGAAAAAGAAAAAAAAAAAAAAAAAAAAAAAAAATCATAATTCACATTTTCCGCTGTTTGAAACAGAATACCATTTTAACACGCTGTAAAAACTAATTCAATGGATAAAAGCACATATAAATTACATATTCAGAACGATTTTTTTTTCCAACCATTATAAATATTTTATAGAAATACATGAGAAATTACGAGTTGAACGGATTAAGTTGCAAATTTTTGTCAATGTCACATGAAATCAGCAAATCAACTTGAAATGCTATCATTACACAAGAAAATGAATGGTATGGTTTCCTTTGAAAGAATAAATAGTAAATTAAAAATCGAACTGTAAACCGCAGTGTCAAAGAAAAAAAAAGAAAAAGCGAAATCAATACTGAAATAAATTGCCAAACTGCCAAACTTTAACGGACAACAAATTTGAGATATAAATGATTTTTTTTCGTTTTTCTTTTTACGTATATTATTTATATATCTTTCCTATTTTTAGTGTTTTTTTTTGTTTTTTTTGCTTACCTTGTAGCTTTTTTCAAAGATTCTTTGTCTTTATCAGCCTTGTCTTTGGCAACCTTCACCATTTCTTGTAAATGATCAACATCAATCTTGCTTTGTGCAAGTTGTTTTTCAAGTGTCTGAGGAAAAAGAAAGTTTTGTATTTACATGAAAATTTGGTTTTATCAAAGCAGAAGAAAAAAATTAACTGAATGAAAGGATAAAATGAAAAAAAGGATAATCTGTGAGAGCAAGAAAAAAGTAAATTAGAGACTCAAATATCACAAGGGATCAATTTAAAGTGAAACATCATCAGTTAATTCCTTGTTTAAATAACATTGTTACTCCTTTGATAATTTGAAATGGTCATACTTTTGGGATTAAGTCATGAAATTGATCAATGGATCAAGTGAAGCAACGAGAAAATTTGTGATCAAATTAATCTGGGATCAAATGATCATCTGAACCAATGCTTCAAATTGGATCAAATCCAGGATCAGTAAAAGGATGGATTTGTTTAATGGCAAATCAACTCCTTATGGGTTATTTAATAATGAAATTTGAATCATTTGAAAATATTTGATTGCAATCATAATTTCAATGTTCCATTGAAAAATAACAAAAAACTTTTAGTTGTCTATAATAATTTGTTAGCACATTGTTATATAATATCAACTATTCTTATTTAATTCAAATAATTTGCAAACAGTTCAAATATTCCTATCCAACATTAATAATTCTATTTAATAAGAATCATTTGTTTGCACAAAGTCATATGGTTTCATATATTCCCATCTAATGCAAATAATTTTCAAACAGATATATTTGACCAATAAATGGGATCCAAACAAGTACTACCACTCTGCTTGATTGAATGATTTTAACGGCATGTCAACCTATCTAGGGTTAATTTATGCTTAGAGGTTAGGGAATCACATTCATTGTATGTTCATATTTACATTTTTTGTGTAGTTGTTTCTTAAGAGATTTTTTGCACACAGTTATATGATATCAAGCATTCCTATCTAATACTAATGATTATATGGTTTCAAGTAATTATTTCCACCCATTAATTTATTTGTATTCAGTTATATAGTTTCAAGTAACTACTGATAATCCTTAGTCAATAGGTTCAAGTAACTATTTTTAATACAAATAATTTATAGTTATATTGTAACGTAGCGTTGTCGTCATGGTACCAAATAGATATATATTGCATACCTCTTTACCGGCACTAAATATCTATATGTTATATACTTCTCTTACTTCTTACTCTGTCGTCTATTCTTCTGGCCGGATCTGGTATATCTTCTAAGGTCTCGTCTGGTCTTCTATTGAGGCTTCCGGGTCTGGTTTCAGTTGGGGATTGTTCCTTATCAGAAGCCTGTGCTATTGTTAGCTTTTAGTAATAACAACAAGACTTCGATTTACGATGATGTTACTTTATTCGTAGATTCCCCAGACCAGACAACTGCGCAGTCAGACTCACATCTTGCTAGCTTCGCTTCTAAGTTCTAACTGTGACTAACTGAGTTGCTTACACCTTAAACCGGAAGGGGGCTTTCTATTGCCTTCCGTTTCTCACGATCATACCCAGAACGCAAGGTCAGAGTGAGGTCAAACTGTCACTCACTCTCAAGGCCATCAGCTGCACTAATATGATTTCTACACTATTGTCATAATCATTAGGTATCTAATGATTATGTAACAATATGGCATCAAGTATTCCTATTGAATATGAATAATTTTTTTGACAGATTTATTTGAAATATAGAATGGACCCTAACAGGTATTACCACTTCAGGTCAGAATGGACCTGTGCATAATGTAAAAAAAAAAAAAAAAAAAAAAAAAAAAGACTCCACACTCCCCAGAGCACCAGACATCCAGGATATGATCAGTAAAAGGAGATTTTAACAATGCAAATAATCAGAAGAGATAAAATTATAAATCAATGAAAGATTTAACCATGTGTTAAATGGAAACCCCACCAAAAAAATAAAGAGTTTAAAAAGGAATTGAATCAAGAAACGAATGACGAATCTCATTAACCCAACAACTGAATCTTGGGAATATCTTAATGAATATTTTAAGTTTTATTTCTCTTAAAAGAAAACATTCAAAGTGATTAAGAAAACAAAGGAAGACTTTTTTTTTTACCTGAACCTGAACAGACATTCTATTACAGTCAGCTTCTTTATTTGTCAACTGTCTTTGTAAATGAGCTCGAGTGCTTTCCAGTGAACCTTGTAGTCTATTTAAGGCTGTTGTCTCATCCTGAAAAGGAACACAACATATTAAAGAGATTATCTTGCTAATTATTTGATTAACATCTTTAAAATAATTGCAACAACAAAATAGGAATAAAATATAAAGAAAAATAATAAATATATGATTGTTTATACTTGAGTGTAGAAAATCCTTTGAGATTTGTTTTTGTTTAAAAATCTCTGATGTAAAAGACATAAAATAAATAAAAGTCACCTTTTCACTGGCAGGTTTTAAAATGTAACAGATATGATGTGTTGGAATGTAGGTCTATTTTGAGAAAGACAGAACTGAAGATGACTAAAGCCAATTCTACATAATTGTCTCCACTATTGATATTGGACAGTGGTTGTATGTAATATGAAGGAATGGGATAGATACAAAGTCATGTTACTAGGAGAATAGAGGACCATATAGAAATAGAGAATATAGAAAAAAGATCAACAGGGTTTTGAACTTTTCTGTTGTCTCTGTATTTCGTTGTGAATAAGTCTTTAAGTATTAAAAAAAAAGAAATAAATCCTCTAACATTGTTTAATTCACTGAATACAATTGTGTTAGGGAAATGTGTTTAATTTAAATTCAAACAACTTATTTAATGATTAAAGGCTGAAACCTTAACATTCCAGAATTTTGAGGATTAACTCTGCTAACAAAGAAGGTCACCAAAAATATGAATAAATAAAGAGGACAAACTTTTTGAGATGCAAGTTTATTCTCCAATTCCATAATCTTTCTGTTGTTGTCCAGTTGAACAACTGTCAATTTCTGTAAATAAAAACAAAAATAAAGAAGAAAAAACAACAAAAAACCTGTAAATTGGGAAGCAGAAAATGAATCAACTTCAGTTGCAGCAATTTCAAAAGATAACCAATTCTTTCTCATCAAGATATTTGGATGCAACTGAAAATATTGAGTCTTGTATTAAATTAATATAATGAAATGAATTGCTTTTAGTTATTTAATACAATAATTATCTTAAATAATTTGCAGGGGCCTCATAATGGATCATATGACAGTCCTAAAAATCCACTCTTGACCTCTTTTCACCTCTAATCTTTGAACAGTTGTGTCAGTATGTAATCCTGCCAGGGAACAGTAAAGCCACATACCTATATAACTACACTCATAAAATAAGCCTTTTTCTATTTTGTACCCCTTTCATATACTGCTTGTTCATGGAATAATATGTGTATAATTCTAGCTGATGGGATATATCTGTTTATTCTTTCCTGTTAATACCACTTGAAGATAAATTGTGTATATAAAATATTCTTGTAGGTATATTGTCTTTCCTTTCATTGTTGGTATATCATGGATATACTAATACTAATATTGCTTCTTATAGAAAGGAGACTTGACTAAAATATCTTGCCTACCTCTAAGCACCCAATAGTTGTATAATGTTTATATGAAATTTCAATGTTATACTTAGTACAGTGGAAGGTCTGGCAATTATTTTACAAAATGCTTATAAAATCTTGTTTTTGGCTTTTAAATGTTTGCAGAAAATAATAAATAGCTTTTCAGATTTGCATGAATATATACACACACACAAGAAAAAGACAATTATATAGATAATGTGTAGAAAGCTTTAACATAGACTGGGGGCATCCAGAGGATTATTTTATGCCAAGAGATTAAGGAATTGGGTGTTTATATTCACATTTCTTGTGCAGCTGCTCCTTAAAAGTTTTTTTGCACACAGTTATATGATATCAAGTATTATTATCTAATACAAATAATCTGCATATGGTTGTAAGGATTCCTATCTAATCTTATTAATAATGGAGATTCGCTTCCGGTTTTTGTCTGTAACAAAAACTGCGTCACTGCTTACGTCACATTACCCAACACATAATCCAACGTCATAACATAGAATAAATATACTCAAAATGTGAGCATGCAACGTTAGACAATCCTCATTGTTTCAATAAATAGATGCCCGGCGTTATATATAGATCGTTTTATTTTAATATAATATTCAAAGTTATCAAACTGTTTCCATTTCAAATTGTCTTTTTTTCTTTCTTTCTTTTTACTCCTTTAATAAATTTGATGATTTTACATACTTATGGTACACACTCTATGACATTGAATTTTCAGCTCCCATCCCCTCAAGCAATATCTTTAAAAAAAATATTTTTACATCGCCTGGAGGGCGTCTTTTTATTTTGCTAGTACTTATAATCATATGGTTTCAAGTAACTATTTCTATTTAATAATAATCATTTGTTTGCACACTTATATGGTTTCAAATAACTAATAATAATGCATAATTTATGCCTATTATAGCAATTATAGCTTCAAGTAACTATTCTTGATACAAAGAATTTACAGTTACATGGTATCAAGTATTCCTATCTAATACAAATAATTTTTTAATAGATCTAAATATGACGCATAGTTGGGATCCAAACAAGTACTCCACTCTGGGTCAGAGTGAACCTCTGAGTAATGGCAATGAAGGTGTGACTCCACACTCCCCAGAACTGGAGCCTCATCATCAGATACAGTTTAGTGTCATACACAGGACACACCCATTTTTGTAGTCTTACACCTCTGCAGGGGATGCAGCATGAATCACATATGATTTATACCTGAACCTTTTCAGTATAAAGTGACCAATATTGTTTACCTCCACAAGTTTCCATGGCAACAGACTGAATAAAAAATATTGCAAAAATATTTGAATTTAATGGCAAACTTTTCTGCAAAATTCTCCAGCAGGTGGAATAATACAAACGTAACATGAAATTCAACTATATTTGCATACGGTCATTGCATTAGGAATTCAACAATATTCATACAGGTTAGTGAAAGGTTCAAATTAATTTGGTATAATTTATCAAATTTTATTTCACAAAAATTTAAAAAAAGCTAAAAAATTAAAAGTTGATAAGAAAGAAAAGAAAAAAAAAAAAGGATATGAGAATCTATGAAATTTGAACACACCTCCTTTTCTCTTTCTACACTTTGAAGGTGTCTCATGAGAATGTCCTTTTGTTCTGCTAAACGTTGAATATCAGCCTCTTCAGTGTGACGATCTCGCAACATGCGTCGGAGTGTCTGATTGGTGTTTCAAATGCAGAAAGTTTACTTAGCACTGCATCTTTTTGACGGGTGAATTTGTTTGTGTCGATTGAAGGCAGTTTCATTTCCTGTAAAAAGAGGGGGTTACTTTTTTTAATTTAAATTTAGAACAAAAACAAAAGACAAAAAAACAAACTTGTAGGTTACATTAAATTGACTTTTCTTAATTTTGTGTTCCCCCTATAAAATGAGAGAGCACTTCATTCTCAGTGAAGTCATCAGGATTAATATTATTCAAATATTGATCACTTTAAATTATCAATAAAAATAACAACAATAGAAAGGATATTGCAAAAGAAGTCAAAGAAGAAATTAGCCATTATAATTTTAAAGGACGTAAAGACAAGGAAGAAAATATAATCATGAAATGGATAGACTACAACAAAAAGCATATGACATGATCCTACAAAACTGAATAGAATGTCTAAAAATATTTAAAATATCAGAGCATGTTCATGAACTTCATCACCAGGAGTTATGAAAAACTGGAGAGTGGAACTAACCCTAGCAGGAGGCCAAACCCTAGCAGAGGCAAAAATTCAAAGAGGCATCTACCAGCTAGAAGGAGACTTACTCTTACCACTTTTATTTGTAAAAGCAATTATGTCACTCAATTATAATATACTAGCAAAAGTACCCGGTCTATGACCAGACGAAAACATTTTTTAGGAACACCAGGGAGTGTTCCTAAAAAAGGTCTGACATTAAAGTGCATCTAATGGTGAAGTTCTAATTCTGGAGCTCTTGGAAGTGTGGAATACTCTTTTATTGCCATTTTGATCCAGAGTTGTAGTAAATGTTAGGAACTCATCTATGGTTGAATAGATTAAAAAATGGATTTTCATTAGAATGAAAATTATTTATTTAATGTTAAACATTATTATTTATTAAACAAAGCTAATTATTTGTGTATTATAATATTAGTTTATTTTAGGAATAGTCTCTTTTTGATGTTTAATTTAAAAAAATATTAATTGTGGTTTGCAAGTTAGACTCACATTATTACTGAATAGCGATTTTAATACTCGCTAGATGCCCTTTGCTTTCGACCTTGTACTATATCCTATCTGTGACGAACAAAATGGGTAAAGAAATATAGTAGGAAAACTGAGGTTGAGGTAAGTAGGAATTTAACTTGGCTGCATGTTAAAAAGTATATTTGCCAAAATAGTTTATAGTAAGAAAAAATAGAGGGGGAAAAAATAAATATTTAACTCAACAGGTCTTTGTTGAGGTGGGGGGGGGAGGAAGTGAGTCCAACGCCTTCACACGGGCTAAAACACCGACTTCTTCGTCGTCGTCATCACAATCCTTAGCAGCTAATGTAGCAACACTGGTTTCTGCCGTCACACCCCTTCTGGGTGTTGCCTTCACAGTTTCCCTGTATCATTCGAGTGTCTGTGCCCCACACACGGGACTGTCAACCCAAACCCAGCTGCCGGAATGCTCGCCTGGTGCTTATATACGGGACTGTGCCATCTCGACTCCGGTGCCCGCGCCAATGTGTCACCCTTTCGCATTCTGAAGGATGCGGGTTCGATTCTAGGTCAGTCCTACACGCTAGGCAAAGCCTAGCCTGCTTCCTTTGAGAATATGGCAAGCCTTCACGCCCGCCACTCACCTCATGTTCTCTGTCACACTCCCCCCTGATCTCATGATCACACAATGTGCAGGGTGGGGGTGGCCTTCATACAGCAGTGGGCCTAATAAAATGCTGAGCGAATGCAGTGACCTCAGGATGGGACGATGAAACGAGTGTTGCCCTCCTCACCCAAATGATTGCAGAAAGTGTTGAGAGAGCAACACACTAGGACCCTGCCCGAGGAGAGTGGTGTGTCAATGGATTGATGCCAGTTCATTGGCATGGGGAGTCCTGTTGGAGAGGGACCAGGGCTGTGTTGGAGGATGCGTCATGAATGATGACCCACACACCTCGTGTGAATTCATATGAATGAGGTCCCATCATTGTGTAATAGTTAGCAAGGTAGTCTCGTAAATCCATTACTACTGAATAGTGAGTTCAATCTTTCCTGGATGTCACATACTTACGGAATTGTGTCTAATAATATTAGCAGAATTTAGAATTCATGTTTTTCTTTTGTTTTGTGTTTTTACTAAAAAAAAAGTCCCGTATAGAAGCTTATAAAAATCTTCTGATATAATTATTCAGACTCTTTTCTTTATAGAAAAAAATCGTTTTTTATCTGTTCATTTTTTTTTCTTTCAGATTTCATAAAATAAAATAGTGCCCCCCCCTCCACTATTTTATTTTATGAAATCTGAAAGAAAAAAAAATGAACATGAAATAATAAAAAAATATTTCCCCTAATCTAGTTTAAGAAAAAAACTATTTCAAACATATATATTCATCAACAGATGAATAATTAATGAAAATTTCGTGAAAATTTGACTATTAGTTGATTTTTCATAGCATTTTTAAAAAAGCCGGTAGTCATAACTTGTTTTTCGCTATTGTAAATTTCAGTTGATTTAACGGTGCAAAAAAGGTAAACATTGATTTCGTTCATAATTTTCATTATTTCTATAAGCTGAAATTTTTTAAAAAAATCATCAGAAGAAACATTAAAACATGTTCTTTTGAATGGTTAAAAAATTTTGAAGATAATATTAACCTTTTTCTTTGAATGTTTGAGATGAGGCTTGATGATTAGTATTATATGCATTATTCGGACTATTGTACAATACAAAGATAGGGACAATAGTCCGAATAATGCAGATAATACTAATATTAACCTCTATTCAAGTTTCATTGCGTTAAATATAAATCCAGTTAGCAATTTGAAAATAATAATAATATGTGTTTTTTTTTTTATATCCCACCCCTTTTTTTAAGTGCTAATAATTTGCGATTTTGTTTTTGTTTGTTTGTTTACAACATTGAGAATAATATTTTAACTTTTTCATATGTAAGACAATTTTAAATTCAGTTTTTAATTGCTTGGTGAGTTAGAAATAAAATGTAACATTTTAATTTATTTATTTATTTGAGCAACAAGAATAACAAAGTAGACAACTAAGTATTATATTTCATGTTTGAATTTCGTTATTCTTCTTTCAAAAACGTTTTGAGTTTCACAATATATTTAATCATATTTCATTCTAAGGAATATGAAAATAATAGTATGTGGGTATCCACTTTTATTTATACCCCGCCTTCTTTTTAATCATTTGAATGATTTTTTTCTAAAACTTTTTCGTGTGTAAGACAATTTTAAATTTAGTTTTAATAATTGAACATTAACTTATTTCACATATTAATTCAAATTTGATTCACTGATTAAAAATGGATATATTTTATTCTAAGAAATATGAAAGTATTCATAAAAAATATTGATAAAAAGGTTGTGAAAGAAAAGACTTACCTCATGCAAAACGGGCAAGGACTTGCTTTGCGTGCAAGTCCACCTTGCCTGAGACATCGGAACTGAATGGGTGAATGAGGAGTGGGAGTAGGCAGGCATGCAACATCGAAAAGTTAGAGAGGAGAAGGCCTCTTTATAGAAGCGCCTGAGGCATTATGGGTAGTGGTTGGAGATAAAACTTCTGCTTCTCTGAGAGGGAGGGGAGAAAAAAATGGTCATTCAGTCGATAGACTAGAGCGAGCAATGACGTAAATCAAACGAGGAACGAAGGAGTGGAGGAACTGGGAGAGATGGAGAACAGAGCTGTGAAGGTCACAAGAGAAGAGTTGCTGGTTTAATCAAGAGCAAAGAGTGTTAGAGACAAAGGTTTTCATTTTTCTTTTTTTACATTTAAACAAACACATTCAACAATGTTGACTTATTAGTAGAAATAGAGTGGACATGCGGAAACAGGCAGCAGGCAAGAGGATAGTTTCCGAAAATTGTTTGATTTTTGTTTGATTAATTAAATATATCCCCTAATCAGTAAAAATCAATAACCAAATTTGGTGTGTTTCTTAGTTAGAAGGATATTAATCTACATGCAAGATTTTGAATCTGAGTTATAGGTTGACACGTACATACCAAAATCTTTTTTTTACATATATAGATTAAGATATTATACAGGAGGCTACACATTTACATAGGAAAAGATAAATTACCTATGTATATGTACGATATTAAGTAAATAACAATATTATTTGCCAAGAATGAAAACAAACTTAAAACCCTTATAGAAATTATTAGAATCTACATGTGAAGATATTGGAATGGAATGAAAAAATGTTCAATATTCATAATGAAAAAAAAAAGACAAACAACAGAAGGAAAAGAATTGTTTAATCAGGAAAGAATCCGGACACTGGTGGGGGGGGGGGGGGACTACAAATACCTGGGAATATTAGAAGTGGATACCATTAAGCAAACAAATATGAAAGTAAAAATAAGAAAGGAGATACCTCAAAAAAGAATTTGTGAAACCATTCTCTGCAGCAGAAATCATATCAAAGGAATTCAGACCTGGGTAGTCTCCCTTGTAATATACTCTGAACCCTTCCTAAAATGGACAAGGGAGGAAATCAGACAGACCATAAAACAAAGAAAATGATAATGCACAAGGCTTTATACCTGAGGGATGATATAGACAGGTTCTATGTGTCAAGAAAAGGAGGAGGAAGAGGAGTCACCAACATTGAGGATTGTATATATGCAACAATACAGAGAGTTGAAAAAAAAAAAAAAAAAAAAGCAAAGACAGACTGATTATAGTAACCAACAACTGCAATATAAACAGAATCAACTTAATGGAAATTAACAGGAAAAACAAAAATGGAAAAAAACAACTGAATGGTTACATAACTAATTGCACACAAGATGATCTGAAATGACTATGGGGAAACCACAAGAGAGAAATGGAATATTCCCAAAATAGTGCCATAAGAACTAATTATGTAAAAGCAAAAGACACAGAATAATAACAAGTGTAGGTTATGTGGTGTGTAGACATGAAATCCCATAAGTGAATGTAGCAAACTGGCACAAAAGAAATACAAGACTAGAGAAGACTGAGTGGGTAAGATGATCCATTGGGAATTGTGCAAGAGATTAAAACTTGACAATACTGACAAATGGTAGATACACAAACCAGAATCTGTTCTAGATAATGAGATGCACTAAATTCTCTGGGACATCGAGATACAAATGGATTAATCAATCCTGGACAGAAGAGCAGAGTTTGTATTAATTAAGAAGAAAAGAATTTGTCATTCTAGCAGATCACAGAGTGAAAATAAAGTGAAAGAATAGATAAATACTTGGATCTTGCTAGAGAGCTGAAAAACCTACATAAAGTGAAAGTGATACCAATTGTAATTGGTGCAATTGAAATGGTCCCCGGTCCCCAAATGTCTGGAAAAGAGATTTGGGGAACTGGATATTAGAGGAAAAATCAAGACCATCCAGGTAACAGTGCTGTTAAAATCAACTAGAATACTTAAAAGGGTAATTCCATGTCATCCAGAAAAAAATAAAATTGTCACCCACCCCATTCAATTTATCGGAAATTTTGTACAGATGTGGACTATGTTAACATTAGACAATCCCCCAAAATTGGCGGAGTTATGTCGGTTTACAAATCGAAATCAACTCAAAAAAAATCTTCAAGTCAACCAATTTTAAGTTATTGATGATTTCTAATTTTTTCCTAGTAAGATCAATAGTCCGATGTGGCACTGCATCTATGACAATTTTTTTCTTTCTATTATTATTTCACATATATTGACCATTATTTGTACCAAAAAGATAGTTTGTTTTTTGCTCAGAACCGAAGCTATAACATCAGTTAAATTTTTGCAAATCAGAAATCATTAATAACTTAAAATTGGTTAATTTTAAGATGTTTTATGTCAATTTTTAGAATCAACATAACTCCGCCAATTTTTGGAATTGGAAACTCAAATTTTTGGGATTGGCTAACTTTAAGATAGTCCACATCTGGACAAAATTTCAGAAAAATTGAAGTGCAAAATTTTAACAAATTTTTAACTATCTTTTTGGTACAAATAATGTTCAATATATGTGAAATAATAATTTTAAAAATTGTTGTTGTAGACACAGTGCCACATCAGGATATTGATCTTACTAGGAAAAAAAATCAGAAATCATCAATAACTTAAAATGGGTTAACTTTTAAGACATTTTTGATAGCATTTTTGGATTCCTTGAGCTAAAATGATTTTATAAACCAATTTTTAGGAGTAGGGAAACTCTCGAACTCATTTTACAGACAAAAATAGTTTACAAAAGTTGCCATTTTTCGCCCCCCCCCCTAATTTGGAGAACTGAAAATTGACATAACTCCGCCAAGTTCTGGAATTGGAAGCTCAAATTTTGGGGATTGTCTAACTTTATCATAATCCAAATTTCAACAAAATTTCAGAAAAATTGAAGGGTGGGTGACATGGCCTGGATGATTTGACATGGAATTACCCATAAGAATCTTTGAGACCTAAAGAGTCATTCGGACTTCAGTGAAAACCACCAGTTAAAGCTGGTGTGAAAAACATAGTGTGAAAATGATAATAATGGTGTGGGATTATCTGTCCTTGTTCGGCTGGAAGAGTTGTCTTCCCTCGTGTTTCTGTTTTTTTCTCACCTATTTAAGCAGGCAAGTGCTTGTATTAAAGTCCATTGTTATATTTAACACTCTTGGTCGGAGTTGTTTGTTCAACTTACAATAATTAACATTATTAGAACTTTGAACCCAACAATGGCATTTTTAATAATCAAATTCTCTTTTATCCAATGAACCTTGAATTACACTATAATCTTGCACACACTCATTTGTATCTCATTTCTTTTTACGGTTAATCTTACATTCAAGCTCATTGAGTTATCTCCCTTCTATTCTATTTTTTTTCTTAAGTTAATATATACAAACAAACCAACTATCTAACCAACAAATCCTTTTTCATTTTAGAAATTATATACAGGAAGTTGAGGGTTAAAGCATTAAAAATCTAAAAGAAAAAAAAAAAAAAAGATACAATCTTATCTAATCTTAGTGAATGGCTGTCAAGATTAGCAATGAAGGTAACAGTTTTTTATGCTACTCTCTGGAAGTTCAATCACTTACACTTAACATCATGACATGTTAATGACAAGATATTTATAATAAAAGAGATTTAGGGGAAGTGGGTTCATGCCTTTTTCAGGGAACACACAAAGTTTCCCCTGAGATTTGAATGGTTTCATTTTCTAATAATCATTTTATCATACACTTCCATAAATTTATTGGTTTTATTTAAAGATTAGCATTCTAAAATATCGCAAAAGGGTCTTGAAATTCCGAGGAAAAAAGAAATTAATAAAAAGTCAGGCTAAACACAATATTGTTGTCATGAACAGAAATAATTTGAATGGGAATTGTTTTCCACCCAAATTCAAATTATATTTAACTTTAAAATCAGCTGTAAAAAAAATTTTAAAAAATAAACAAAATAAAAAAGAAGGCTTTTTGGTAGAGAAGACTTGGAAGTTTTCTGTGAAAGCAGAAAGTGTGTTCAAGTTGAAACAGACTTTTCCTTTGGTTTTCCATCAATGATAAAATGAAAAGCATGCAAGAGCCCCCCCCCGTATCTAAATAGTTTATCTTACATCTAAAATGGATTTAAGATTTTACATCATAAAATAAAAAGAAAACTTTATGCAAAACTTTCATCTGAGGGAAAATATCTTAATCTTATTCCAAGTTATATATACAGATATATATGTAATATGTGACGAAAGGGTTGACAAGATGAGGTTGTTTCAAATTCTATTATTGAACGAGGGTGAGGGGAAAAAATAAAATAAAATAAAAAGAAGAAGAGTGCAAGTGATCCGACCCCATCAAGTAATGTGTTCTTACCTCCATCAATCGACGGATAGATGAATGCATTTCAGTTACTTGTTTTGTAGCAGCTTTGCTGTCCATTTCCACTTCAATCAATTTACGCATCAACTTGTCTCTTTCTGTGTTCAGAATTTCACATTCAACCCTAAATGGACAGAAAGACAAAATGCTGTAAGAAAAAAAAAAAAAAGAAAAAAAAAAGAAAAGAAAAGAAAAAACAAAGAAAAGTGTGCTAAGAAGACAAATAAGAAAATTGATTAGATGGGTGGGTGGGTGATTCCTGTCATTAAAAGATCTTGGGGTTGTTGTTTTTTTTTGGAGAAGTGATTGGCAAACTAATCAAGTTATTAATACACTAGTGAATTTAATTCTCACTAAGTGCCACAGTACTCTGGTTTTGCGCTAAACTAAGCTTAATAAATAACAATTAAAATGTCTGGTTAGATCAGTACCTTAATTTAACCAAAGAATAAAAATCTCCTCAAAAAATATCACATATATGAATAGTAAAATTGACAAATTTATCAGTAGAGTTAATCACTTATAAAAATGAAGTGAGATGAGAGAAACAGCTTCAGATTTTTAAAATTTTAACACATTGTACCTATAGCGAGATTTGTGTGTATATTTTTTTACACTGTACTCATCCTCTGGTGATGGTCCATGAATAGACCAAATGTAGTAGGGAACATTAGCCATGGTTAATTTATTAGCCAATTTTGGCCTGATATAACATTCATTCTTCTTTTTTTTTTTTTCCTGTGGTATTACATTTATAACTATTTTCAATATTTCCATTGTATTTCTTTTTTGTAATAATTTCTTTGCACACAGTTATAGTTTCATCTATTCCTATCCAATACTAATAATTTTCAAACAGATTTATTTGACCCATAGGTTGGACCCTAACATGTACTACCACAGAAAAAAGAAATAAAAACATTTCTGAGTTTGTATATTAAAAAATACGACAGGCTCCTTAAAAAGACCGGAGGGTATAACAGTCAAAATGTAAGTATATCAATTAAGATTAGGACAACAGTTCAAATAAGCCAATATATAATAACAATAAACTTTGTCTTTATTTTTCAAAGGGAGGAAACTCTAATATGTAAAGGAAAGAACTTCTTAACAACTTAGAAAAAGGTGTTTTCAGATGTGATCATTTTTATTTTCATTTTACACAACTTTTATATTTACAGATGTTTGGGCAAATTTTTTTTGTAATTAGTTAAAAATTGTCTTACCGTTTATCTTCGGCTTCTTCATGCAACTGGTTCAGATTTCTTCGTAGATTGCGATTCTCCATGTTTGAGGCATTAAGTTCTCCACGCATGTTGCTGATTTGTTTCTCTTGTTCATCCATCAATTTCTTTGTTGTCTCCAACATGACATCTTTCTTTTCAATATCCCTCAAAGATTTCTGCAATTCCACCTAAAAGAAAAAGATTATGATGTTCCAACAATTTTCTTTTTTATTAACAGTCACACAATTAAACAAAACAATGTTTGATTTTGCCTTCAATAATAAAAACATTTGAAGGAAATGCAAAAATGGAAAAAAATCAATTTTCAAACTTGAAATATTTGGTAATATGAAAAACATTTGTAAGCATATATTATGGAGAAAATATAAGGAGATTTCTAATTTGCTTTTCCAAATTGATCTATATCAGTGTCTATGACATGAGAAACCACTTGGTCTGATAACAATCACCATAGTTTCTTTACTAAGAGTAAAACAGAATTAATTGTCTAAAAATTTTTAGATTATCATCTAAGACAATCATTTTAAACTTTTCAGTTCAAGAGTCAAACTATTTTACGGATTTTTTAAAGTTACAAGTCAAAAATAAATGAATAGAATTTAAATGAATGATGAAGTTTTATTTGGATCTTTTTTTTGTTGTTGTTGTAATCAGCATATTAGATTCCAAACAAAACTGAAATATGACTATTACAAAGAAATAATTCTGTAATCATGTAAGAGAATTAAGAAAATATTAGCAAATTTTCTGAAAAAATGATTACTTAACAGAAAATGAGAATATTTCAAGTTGTTTATATATATAAATGGGAGAAAAAAAAATTATTGGCACTTTTGGCATAACATATCTTTATTATAGTCACACTACATTCGTATGTATGCTTATAGTTGACATTGTTGTAGTTACATGATCAAAGTTTAAGCAGGAGTGTGCCATTTTGCTTGCTGTCTTTACAGTGTAAATATGGCCACTCCACCAGCGGTATACACCAAGAAGTTACCTGATTTCTCTGGTCAGAAGGAGTGTCAGGAGCCGAAATTCATCAGTGGCTTTTAGCACAATATGGCAACAGTGCATTACCACATAGAAGTATATATGAGTGGATAGAAAAGTTTAAAAGTGCCCAGACAAGCCTGACATGAAGAGAAAGCAGGATACCCATAAACCTTCACTACTGATGAGAAGATTCATCAAGTTAGAGAGATGGTAATGGCAAACCGGTGAGTTATCATCAATTAACTTATTCTCTGCAGATTAGTCATGAGTATACCAATCAAATCATTCATGATGTGCTCAGCTTCAATAAAACAAGAGTGCAGATAATTTTTGGATTCTCCCTCATATATATATATATATATATATATATATATATATGAGGTTAAGTAAACAAACAAATGTGTTTTATTTTTTTTATATGGCTTTAAGCCGACAATTTTTGGAGGATATGTGCTTAATTGAAGTCATACCTAATTTTGAAAATTAATTAGTTAATAATTAATGAATTTAAGCGGGCATATATCTTCAAATGTAAGGCTAAACGAATCGAGAAAATGTCAATCCCTGAATGTACATTTCGACCTATTAGGTCTCATCAGCAAGGTTATAGACATGGGAGACTGCTTCGTGTGTTACTCGAAACCTCGACTGTCAAGCTGACAGGCGAAGTCTCTAACCGTTACACTAGCTTGCCATTCCTACATTCTTCGTTCGTTTTGAAACTTATTTATATTCCACTTTTTATTGACTTGCTACACGACAGTATGTGTTTTATTTTTTTATATGGCTTTAAGCCGACAATTTTTGGAGGATATGTGCTTAATTGAAGTCATACCTAATTTTGAAAATTAATTAGTTAATAATTAATGAATTTAGGCGGGCATTTGAACATATATGCCCGCCTAAATTCATTAATTAATTAATTTTCAAAATTATATATATGTATGTATGTCACAAAGCAAAAAATGAAGATTGGTCAGGGTTATCTCCCTTTGATTGCTGTATCTTCATCACGGTGAGACCTCCCCCCCCCCAAAAAAAAAACATTTTTTACAAAGAAAATGAATCGTAATAGAAAGCCTTCTTTGGCTGGGTTCAAGATTTTATGGGAAGATAAAAATAAATGCAACAGAACGATTGATATGAATAAAGGAAGATGAGCATTAGTTTAACATTTAATTGCAACAATAAAAGAAAAGACAAAATTATAAGAAGATTACGACTGAGCATGCAAAGGGATAAATGAGCAAACATGATCATAAGTATTTTGGAATTTTATTATTTGTTTGAGTAATAATGTGTGTACAGAATTCTTTCTTAATATATGTGTGCATGTAGACTAGGAAATGGGGATGAGTTTCAACAACTTATCTTTATTGACAGTCCTTTTTCGTTTTTCTTTTCTTTTAGAATTATATTTTATACTTTTTGCCATTTCACTTCAGCCTTTTCTTATTCTGTTGAGTTACATAAAGTCATTCATAAATCTCTCACTGGATTCAAGAAGATTTTCTGTATGAATCTTTATTCATCTCTGGAGTTGAATATAAATCATCACTGTGCAGAAGGAATAATGGGGATGTTTCTCGGGACTGTCAGCAGGACTTCATGTTCATCTAGGATTTTTCCTTTAATTGAATGTTGTCTTGCACGGACGATGTGTCCAAGTTAACTCATGCCATGTCTCCAACTGATTTCTGTTTGGTTATTTTTCACACACTAGATCAACCGTTTTTTTTTTTTTTGCGCAATTATATTATCTGATTGGCTGACATTGTCCAATGTCATATTGGACAATGTCAGCCAATCAGATAATATAATTGCGCAAAAAAAAAAAATGGTTGATCTAGTGTGTGAAAAATCTGACGAAGAGAAAATTCCCCAGGCTAGATTAAATTAAGATCTTTTTTACATGGTGATTTTTATGGGTCATCCTGCGAGGATCGAACTCGCTATTCAGTAGTAATAGATCTGCAAATGATTATTAAACCATGTTTTATCTCCTCTTAAAAACATCCACTGCTAGTATATATATATATATATATATATATATATATATATATATATGGTTATCTAGGATCTATATATCATATATATAATCTTATTATAATGGAGATTTGGTGTCTGTAACTGAAATTACATCACAATACTCTCAGGTATTGTGTAAGTTTATCAATGAGTATTTAATTCATAGTCAAAATTATTAATACATAGAATAAATCTTACTAATAATGTCTCTATAAAAATCCGAGTTAGATTTGCCTCAAAATAGTTAATGTTATTTGTGCATTTAAAATCTTGTAATGTGTCTTATATCTTATTATAATGGAGATTATGTGTTTGTTTGTCTGTAACCTAAACTCTATCACTACTCAAGTCATTATCCATTTAGTTATTATATATCACATTCTCCATGAATCATTTTTATTTAAGCCTCAATTATTAATAAAATTGTTTTTCATTATTAATACTGCTGGTCATATCTACGTACTAGTAACATGCAATTGTATTTATATGTACAACAAATAGCGGTTTACAGTGTGAACGGCAAGCCTAATTTACATATTGATATTTAAAATTTGATTTTTAATAATTATGTGCTTGGTATTGTTGATTTCTAATTATGTGATTTTATCTTAATGAATATGAGCAAAAATCTTGGAGATAAATTTTAAAAGAAATCAATTAACAAAAAGAAATAACTGTAATTTTATTATTTACTTCCTGATTTAACTAAATAGTTAAATTAGAAAAGTTTAGCAAGGAAAGACAGGGGTGATGGAAGAGGAAGCTACAGCTGTTATATTTTTCGATTATACCCCTCTGTTTCAAATCATTTTATCTGTATTCTTATTCAGTTTCTTTAGACTTTCTAATTTAATATAATATTTTATGACATTAATACTTGCACCCGGAGGGTGCATATATTTGCTAGTATCACTAAGAAATAAAGGCTTACATATATATATTAATTTGCATACTGGTTTTAACAAAAACGGTTTTAATAAATAATTACTTATTATTGTTATTTATTTCTAATATTATTTTTTTATTCTTCAACGAATTAAAATCAATCCTATGAATAATCTTATATAGAAATCTTATTATAATGGAGATTGTGTGTTTTTCTGTCTGTAACTGAAACTATATTCCTACTCAAGTCACAATTCTCTTAGTTATTGACATCATATTCTCCATGATTTTATTTTTATCCAAACTTCAATTATTAATAAAATTGTCTTACATTATTAATACTGTTATCTATGTCTACATACTGACAACATGCAATTATATTTATATACACAACAAAATAGCGGTTTACAGAGTGAACGGGAAGGCTAATTTGCATATTAATATTAAAAAATCGAATTTAATAAATATGTGTTTAGTATTATTGATTTCTAATAGTTTGGTTTTATTTTAATGAATATAAGCAAAAATCTCTTCAATGAATCTTAAATGAAATCCATTAACAAGATAAAATAACTGTCATTTTATTCTTTACTTCCTCTTATAACTAAATACTTAAATTAGAAAAAAATAACAATGAAAGACGAGAGTGATGGAAGAGTAAGTTACAGTTGTTCCATTTTTTATTAAACTCCCTCTGTTTCAAATCTTTTATTATACTCCCTCTATTTCAAATCTTTTTATCTGTATTCTTATTTAGTTTCATTAGCCTTTCTAATTTAATGCGATATTTCATTACATTAAAACTTAAATACTTGCACCCGGAGGGTGCATATATTTTCTAGTATAATTAAAATAAGTAATCTTTTTATATGCATTCTTATTTAATTCAGTTAGTCTTTTTAATTTACTATATTTCATTACATTAAAATTTAAATATGTATGCCCGGAGGGCACATACTCTTGCTAGTATATATAATAAACATGTATGTGTGTGTGTGTGTATATATATATATATATATATATATATATATATATATATATATATATATATATATAAATCCTATATTTTATGGTAGAGCTGAATGCAGCCTAAAAGGATCTGGCATTTATGGACCTTTGATCAAAAAAACTTACCTCATTTTTTAGACTTCCAACTTCAGACATAAGATCATCTATCTTCTTTTCATAATTGTGAATTTGTGTTTGTACTTTAGCATAATCTTCAGATTCTTCTTTCCATTCACCCTGATTAAATTGCAACAATAAACAAAATTACAACTAAGAAATTTTGAGAGTCAAACAGAAAAATGTTTAAAGAAAACATTTCTGAATTTGATTTAAAATAAAAGATTTGTCAAATGAGCAAGAATTTCAAATTGAAATTTATTTATCTGAACTTGCAATGTCTGCATGCAAGTGAATCCAAGAGATTCAGAATTTGGTTAGATTTGAACTTTGAACTTTGAACAGATTATCAACCATAATGCAGTAATAACAACAGTTCTGACCCTCTCATTGTACATCTACAATGTACTTAGATGACTGTAGATTGATTGTAAATAAAATAAATGAAATGCAGTGAATGTAAATTATTGCATTTCATTTGTTAATCCTTTCAATGGAATATATAAACATTCTTCATAAAGGTATGATGTGTTTTTTCAAAGCTCCATAAAACGGATTTTTCTAACATATTTCTTACACTAACAGTTTTTAATGTAAATATTCATTGAAATTTATTTTTAATTTTTCAATTTTAACATATCATTCAAATCTATTAAGCATAATTATTCTTAATAATCATTAGCAACACAAATTTATTTCATTATACATAATTATATTGTATTTGAAATGTGAAATATAATTTTGTTAGTGGAAGATAGAGTAAGAAATCCTCTTTATAAAATACACTTGGAGGAACATCTCCTTCATTCAATATTCATGTAAGATAATGCAAATGAATGAGAAAGAAGAAAAAACCAAATTGAAAAAGTGAAGAGATTAGTAGAAATGCCAAATAGCCAAACTTCTACTAATATAGAAAATGGATCAGAAGACGACAAATACAGAAGACAAATACAGAAGACGACAAATACAGAAGACGACAAATACAGAAGACGACAAATACAGAAGATGACAAATACAGAGCTCTCATTGAGAAGTTGGTGCAACTGGGACTGGGGGACTGGCCCAAATTCCAAGAACAGCTGAAAAAACAACTCCCAGCATAAATCACACCACCCACATTAAAAACACAAACCACAGTCCCTGAAATCTCTCCAGAAGATCCTAAGTCTCCAACTAGAGTGAGTGCAGTAAATAGAGTTTCCCCATAGATATCTGATTCATCCACCAACTCTCAAAATAGATAAGCTCTGGAAATGCCCAGGACTCAAATTCGGAAACATTACACCAACCAAGGGTCAAACTCTCCCAGTCCAAGGTAGAACTAACCCAACTAACAATTGAATGGAGACGCCGGAAAATATCAAACCTATTTACAAAGGAAACAGTCCCGGGAAACAAGAGCTACTAAAAAACAAAACAAAAACATAACTAAAACACTCCAGCTACTTTGATCAAAACAAGAAACAAATTCAAAAGGATGGAAGAAATGGATATTTATGCAAAACCTAACCACACCAATTTTTAACAAAAGTATAAATTCTGTAAAACTAAAACTTAACACATTAAGTATATAGATATATAAATAAATAAATAAATATATAAATAAATACATAACCAACTATAGTACACAAGAATACTTCAATGGAACTGTCACAGTTTAGGCAAATTATAATGAACTATTACCGCTTCTAACAGATTTATATCCAGATGTTGTTTGTCTATAAAATCCTTTTTAAAACAAGATAAATGAATATAAAGAATTATCAAATATATAATCGCATACATGATTCAGAGCAAAAAGCATCTGGAGGAACTTCAATCTTTATTAAAAACCGTATTCCATAGAGTCAAATCAATGTAACAACGGATTTTCAAGTAGTGGCTATTAGAGCAATACAACATAGGACTATATATATCCCTGTAAATGACCTCTAATAGACCAAATCCCCCAGCCTTTTATTCTGCTGGGTGATTTCAATAGCATGTAACAAAATATACAGTAATATATGGACACAAGGTATTTTTCTGAATATTTGGCAAAGAAAACACCATAATACCAGTCTCAAAACACAGAAATAACCCTTTTAACACAGAAATAACCTTTTAACACAGAAAATTATAGAACCATTTCCCTGACCAGTTGCTGGCACAAGACACTAGAACAAATAATAAATTGTGTACCTAATGATCTGATCACTGAACTACAATGTGACTTCAGAAAAAAAAAAAAAGAATCATGATAGACGATTTAGTCCACATTGTGACATCTATAAGGAATGCATTCATTCATAACAAACACCTCACAGCAGTCCTCTTTGATCAAGAGAAGGTTTATGATTCTACATGGAAATATGGTGTTATGAGGGATCTGTGTATACTCAGTTTCAGAGGCAGACTGGCACAATTTATTAACATCAAAAGTAGAAGATTCAAAGTCTGACTCGGATCAACTCTCTCAGATTTAAAAAAAAAAACAAGAAGAGGAAGTGCCCCAAGACAGTACACTGTCGGTAACACTCTTTAGCGTAAAAATAAATAATATAGAAAGAGTAGAAGGATATCTATATGTGGAGAACTTCCTGATTTCCTACAAATCTAAACAAATGCACACCATAGAATGGAAATTTCAACAGTGCCTTAACAAGATTAATAAATCGCTAACTGAAAATGGTTTCAGATTCTCAAAAGCTAAAACCAAATGTATACACTTTTACTAGAAGAGAACGCTACATAACAATCCTGTTTTAAATCTTGAAGAGACTGAAATATCAGTGGTAGATCAATATAAGTTTTGGGAGTAATGCTCGATAAAAACTTACTTTCATCCCCCATTTGAAATATTTTAAAATAAATGTGGCAAAATAATACAGCTACTCAGTGTGTTGGCCCCACATTCAATGAGGAGCAGACAGACAAACCTTACAAAAGCTTTACAGGACATTAATTCGATCAAAGATGGATTATGGCTGCAGTATGGATCAGCATAGAGTATGGATCGGCAAGAAATTCATATCTAAAAATACTCGATTCTACAATCAAAAGAAGCCTAAGAGAGGTGCTTGGTGCTTTCAAGATCTCACCAATTGAAAGTCTGTATCAAGAAGCAAATGAAACACCTAATCTGAAACTCCTAAACTATCGCTACAATATTTCACAAAACTAAAATCCTGTCCATCCAACTCAGTCTACAAAAATACATTCTGCCCACAACATAGAAACCTGAATCAACAAAAAGAAAAAGCTATAAAACCATTTGGTCTCTGAAATTAAGGAATCAAAAATACAACTAACAACAATACACAACAATATTACTCCAAACATTTCACAATGGATGATACAAACTCCAAAAGTAATATTGGACTTGTACAGATTCCAAAAAGCAAATACACATCCTCTCAATTCTCTATAAAATTCAAGAAAACTATTCCAGTAATACACCCATTTATACTCAACAGAAAGCGTGGCAATATGTCACAAGAAAATAAGCAAGAAATGTCTCCCAAGTGAATCCTCCACCTTCAATGCCATTGATCTAGCACTTAGCATTATTTCAATAAATACAAACACAAAATTTATAATATTTTCTGATTCATTATCTGTACTAACTATGCTAAAAAACAACTCATCAATAGTCAAGATATAATGTAAACTCAATTTATTATCTGAGTCAAAAGAAGTGATATGTTGGATCCCAAGTCATGTTGAAATAAGAGGAAATAACAAAGCCAGTTGAGCTGCAAAATGTCATGAATGAAGAAATTGATGAAAACTTCAAGATCCTACATACAGATTTAAATAATCAAATAAAAAGATTTATTAAGCAAAAATGACAACAATATTGGAATAGTAGTATACCAAACAAATTATTATCAAGCCAACAATATGAGAATGGAAGCCAGGATATAGAAAATCCCAAGAGGAAGAAGTAATACTGGCTTAGCTGCACATTGGCCATACAAGACTTACACACTGTTATGCTCGAGCAGAAGGATCAGCTATAGTGCGGGACATGCCAAACATCCTACACTCATGGAGTGTGGAGTTTTCACTCCAACCAGAAAGAAATATTTCAATACAAATAATATGAGAGATCTGTTTGAGAATACTAATATGGATGACATTTTATCCTTCTTGAGAGAAATAAAAATATATAAAAATTATGAATCAGATATAAAATACATCCATGAAATACATCTACAAAAATTATACCTGTAAAGGAAACTTGTTTACCAATTTTTGTCTCAGACTCTAACAGTTTTAAGCATTAAATAACCCACAGGGTTATACTATTAAACGAACCAAATGAAGTTAACAAAATTATTTCAACCAATTTGAAGATGAAACATAGAAACTTTTATCAAACTGACAGGCTTTGGCATTAAATGACCTGAAAACAACCAAAACCCTTTCAAAATAAATACAAGAACTTTAAAATTCAAGAATTAAACAAAAATTTCCTCTTATTTCAAAAAGTTAGCCAAGCATGTATAACATCTTTTGTCACCAACAAAAAAAAAAAGAAAAAAAAAGGTGGAATAATTTGTACCAAATTTTAGATTAAAAACAACAAAAATAAATAAGAAAGAACTAACATTAAACTTGTTTTATTAATAAACAAACTTTTATGTGCTATGATTTGTACTTGTCTAAGCTAGGGATAGTTTACTACAGTTTTTTTGTTCAGTCAGTCTAATTCCTTTAAATGTATCCACAGACTTTGCTTCAAGATTAAAAGTCATGTCAATAAATTCTTTAAAGTAAGGTGTCTAAATTTACACTTTTATATATCTCATTCCTTTAAATGACCATCTGCAGAGGATACAGTCAGTGTATTTTTAAACCTTACTGACAGGGGCAATTGTCATTGTTTAATATGCAAATTCTAAAATCAATAGATCTAAATAACCCTTAATAAATGCATCTTATTAAATTACAAAAGATGTTTAGGTCTTTAAAAGTAAAGAAAAAAATAATACAAGAAGTATTTGTTTCAAATTACTGGTAATCTTGAAGATTTGAACATTAAAAATATGTTGCTTTTTGAATTCAAAGTCAGAATAATAGATATTGGATTTTAAGACTCAACACAAAAGCTAACCTGCTCAGTAGGCCAAGCATAGAATTGAACACTATACAAGAGATTTTGATTGGCAAAGAACAGACATTAGGTTTAAGGATCTGAAATTACATCACCTAATGGATATAAGTGATTGCTAAGCATTGCAATTTACCTGAAAGCTGCTAGTTCAATCCCTGGGTCAGACAGATTAATTGAGTGAAATGAGTTATCACAATGACAAATTAACAAATCAATGAAATAATAGCAGAATTAACTAATACAAAATTATTCCCCTGAGAGCAAAATTAGAACTGTCTACTCAATAATAAAGGATTCAGTTTAAAATCCCCATATTGACAAAGACGACAGACACATGAAGAAGGTCTGAGGTTACAACAGTCAAAACATAAGTATAACAACCAAGATGAGGACAACAATTCGAATGAGTCAGTATATAAAAATGATAATGCCTTGTCTTAGAAATTCAAATAAAAAATTATTAGTTCAATTTTTTCTCTTACAAAAAGGAGGAAACTGATATGTAAGGGAGACAACTTTTTGAAATAAAGGAAAAAATATATTGTTTTTGAACTAAAGTGATAAATTAAATGGAGTCTCCATTTATTGTGTATGTGTGTGTGTATGCATTACCTGTGATAGTTTTGTTCCTCTAGAAGTCCTGGCAGGTGGTGGGATCCATGGACCTTGCAAAATTGGACTTTTACTTCTGGTTCGTGTTTCAGATGAACTCCTCGGTTTAGGAAGCTTACTCCGGAGATTCTCTTCACTATAGTGTACTCTGCGGTTGTCCTGAATTAAAAGTAATCAACAGATAATAAAAGAATTTAGAAAAAAAAAAAAAAGAAAAAAGGCTAAACAACAGAGCTGATTAAAACATTTTTTTTCATGGCTATAAAAGTATCAACTTCAAGAAACAGATTTTCTATTTATCAACAGAGGAATAAACAACTGAATTTTTCTTTAACTAATGAATTAACGATTGTCTTGCCCTATCTTAGTTTGTATTTCTTTTCCACATCAGATGAATCAAACAGTTTCCTACGACATCTGCAATGTGGAACTCTCACATGAATGGTTGTCTCCTGGCTAAAAACTTGGACTTTAAAAAGTCCAAGTTTAATAAGTGTCTTATTCTTAGTTTGGATTTTTGCTTTGTTGTCCCTTTATAATATTTATTTTGTTGTGTTTATAATGATCAATTTGTCTTGTTTAAAGTGACTTGGAGAATTTAAATAAAAACTATCATCACTAAGGATTCTTTCTTTACCATTTTTTTTTGTACAATGAGAAAATGAAAACATTTAAACATTAACACATGAACATTTTTATCAAAAGAAAAATCTTTGTTGAAATTTGATTTTTAATTTAATACAAAAATTCTATAAAGAACAAAATAATTTTCATAAAACTTTTCCTTTTTATAATTCATCATTTCAAATTTATGTTTATCTTTATTGTAAATAAGTTCAGATTATATTCAACTCTCCTCTGTATGTACATGTGTGTGTGTGTGTGTGTACATAAGGTGTGTGAAAGTAGAAGCCCAACTTTTTACTTTTTTCAAACACATTAATTGCTTTGCCTTAATGAAACTTATCTCTTTCCAGCACTTATCATTTTTTTTTTTTGCACACACTTTTAGAATAAATTCTGCAGGCTGTGAAGAATATATTTTTTTTCAATTTTCTGAAAGTGATGATCTTTCAGGGTAGATTTTGATTTAAAAGAAAAAAGAAGAAGAAAAAAAGAGAGAGAAAGAAAAAAAGAGTTTGCAAGGGTTAAATCTTGAGATTTACATCTTGAGGTTGGAGGATGAGATATGGCTCATGCTTCAAAAATTCTTTATGTGATCATTGTCCTTTGCTAAACTTTGGATGGAAAAAAGTTCCAAATGCATAATGCATAGACACATTACACATTCAGTCTAATATTAATGCCTCCAATGCTAACTAACATAATATGATGTATTATTTCAAAATACAACAAGTCATGGCGAATATTACACAATATTTTATTCAAAAGCTAAAACATATTGGCACAGTATTTCAAAAGGTTGATTTCTTTTGAACATACCCAGTGAGTGAGTGTGTTTTTTGTGTGTGTGTATATATATATATATATATATATACATATACAGGTGTCTCTTGTGACCCTTGTGAGTGTGTATGCACCTACTATGGATGCAGCAGATGATGAAAAAGTTTATTTCTACCTTGTGTTACGGGAAGTTGTTAGAAGGATCCCCCTTGCTGACAAAGTCGTCATTCTTGGCAACTTTAATGCTAGGGTAGGAAGGGATTTTGAAACCTGGACAGTAATGGGTAAACACGGTGTGGGCAAATGTAACAGCAATGGTCTAATCTTATTGCAGTTCTGCTCGGAGATGGGTTTTTATGTTGGTAACACTATGTTTCAACAGAAGAACAAATTCAAAACAACTTGGATGCGTCCTGGTTCCAAACAGTGGCACATGATAGATTATGTGTTGGTCAGAAAATGTGATATAAAGGACATTTGCAATGTTAATGTTATGCGTGGCGCAGAATGCTGGACTGACCATCGGTTGGTTCGTGCTAAGTTTCGGTTTGTTGTGAAACCCAAGATAAGAGGGCCAGGTGTGACTGTCTCCAAGAGACAACATTGGTCGTCTAAAGAATGATGTTGTGAAGCAAGAACTGGTCAAGGAGATGGAAGAGTTGGACTGTGAAAACACATGGGATGCTTTTAAGACATCTGTTTATGGGGTGTGTGAGAAAGTATTGGGGCATTGCAAGTGTAAACATCAGGATTGGTTCGATGAAAATGATATTGAAATTCAGGCACTACTGGATTCAAAAGCTAAGTCCCTACATGCTTATCACAAGGGTGGTCTAACAGAAGGTGAGCAAGATCGATTGATGACAAAGGGGGAGGTGCAGAGGAAGCTTTGAAACATGCAGGATGCATGGTGGAGTCAGAAGGCTGATGAAATACAACTTACCAACAACACCAATGTTTTGTACAATGTATGGACCATCAAGCTTACCTATCACCCCACTGCGCTCAAAGGATGGTCAGGAACTTCTTTGAGATCCTTTCAATATTCTTCATAGATGGAGGGAGCATTTTGACGAGCTCCTGAATAGGCCTTCTGAGGTTGAAAAGGAGTTCATTCAGTCTATCCCCTGTAACCCGGTCAAGGATATCTTGGCAGATGTTTCCTCCCTCTCGGAGGTTAAAGCAGCTGTCTATAAGCTGAACTCTGGAAAGTCACCAGGAATGGATCGGCTATATGCAGAGATCATCAAGTGTGCAAGCCGCAATATGATGCAGTGCTTGATGGACTTGTTGCAGACTGCCTGGCGTGATGAGTGTGTCCCACAGGATTGGCGGAATGCATTAATGGCAGTACTATACAAGGGAAAGGGTGCAAAAGATGATTGTGGAAATTATCGGGGCATCTTATTGCTTTCAGTTGTTGGCAAGGTGCTATGCCAAATATTGCTAGATAGAATGCTGAAACACATTGCTAATGATGTTTTACCTGAGTCACAGTGTGGTTTTAGAAGTAGTCATGGGACGGTAGATATGATCTTTACAGCCAGGCAATTAGATTCTTAAAAAGCTTGGTTGTCCTGACAAGTTAATATCTATTCTAAAGCTCTTCCATGATGATATGAAAGCTGTGGTCAACATTGGAGGGAAACTGGCTGATCCTATTTCAGTGGAAAACCGTGTTAAGCAAGGGGATAATCCAGCACCCACACTCTTTGCTTTGTACTTTGCCACGGTTTTTAGAATGGCATTCAAGGATTGTTCTGATGGTGTGTATATTCGATATAGAACTACTGGGAAGCTTTTCAACATCAGATGTCTTAATGCACACACCAAGGTATTCACTAACATGTATATATATATATATTACAATACACACACACACAGTGAAAATTTACAATCCATTTGTATTGAGAAAAAGTCAAAAAAAGTGCAATTCTACAAAAATAAATAAATAATGGAAAACATTCTAATTTAAAATTGTTTCTGGCTACTGAAAATAACTTCTATATTTTATAAATCTAAGATTGAAATAAGCAATTGTTATGTCACATACAGGAATTCTCTGAAATAAAAAAACATTTCTTTAAGAGTATATCACATCTTTAAATCTAACACTTCAATGATCCCAGAATACTTAAGCTTCTATGCTTGTCTTTGTTGTTTTGATTCACTGTAGAAAACAAAATCAATAATTTGGATTTGCTGATGATTGACAAAAATTAATAACACAAATGTGATTTAAAAGATTAATAAATATGACAAACAGATGAAGAGGCTGGAGAATTTAACTGGTCAACAAACATGAGGATGCTAGTCCGAATAATTCAAGGAACAATACTTTCAAATAAGTATGAAAGATTTAAATTCATACACTCAGAAAATGTAAAACATTTTCTCAGCTCTAAAGAGAATACACAAAATGCAATTTTGACAATAAAGACAGACAGTTGAAAGAGAAAGTGGGTAGATAGAGTAGTAAACTGAATTGCCTCTCTTGTGAGGTTGGAATTTTGGCAAGTCTCATAAACTGGAAGTGAAATTAGATTTTTTACCACAATAAAGATGAAGCCTCAATAAAAAGCTTTTACGATGTTTGGCAAGGTTTCTCTTTAAATCTTTATCGTATACAAACTTTTTATATTATATAATGATCAACGGACATTTATTATTAATGCAGTCATAAGCTGAGCTTAAACTTCATGAGAGAGAAGTAAATTCTACACAGCATAATACAAGGGAGGGGTTATGTATAGATTTGTTGTCTGTGGGAGCGTTGATAGCAACAATAGGGTAGAAAAGAATCAAGATATACAGGTGTATGCTCGTTAAACGTCCGTTATTAGCAACTCGAGAATATCCAAACTGTACCACAGTGTTGTTGTTGTAAAGGATCAAATACAGAATAGATAGAGGGTTCAGAGAGCGGGCTAATCCCGTCAAACTTGGTCACTAAGCAAACAGTCCGTCTTGTCAAAATGACGAGCGTGTTGGGGATTATACAAGTACCAGGTGTGAGATGAAATGGACGATTAAGTCTCACTTCGTACATAAAAAACGGCAATGCAGATATTTTGCTGACCAATGGTTCGCGGGGATTCAGTTGTTTGGAATACTTAAGTCACAAACGATGAGCTTTCATAGTCCGAGTGAAAACTGCTAAAAAGAAATGGACAGTGATTGTGACTGAAGAATAAAGTTCCTGCTGTGACAGGAGAATGAAGGATTGCTGTGTTTGTTTCGCTTTTTTTTTTTCGTCGTTTCTTTGACGAACATATTCCGCCCTAGTTGGAAAGTGCAGAATTAATTTTAAATCGTGGCAGCCTGTTGCTTATTTTTTGGTCATGCTTGTTTTTTCTTTTTTAATCGAAACATCATTCATTTTGCACACTGGTGCTACATTTAGTTTATTAACGTCATTTTTTTCAGAGTTTGTTGCTGTTGGCACAGGTCCACTGGCTTGGCTTATGATAAATCAAGCCGCGCTGTCCTCTATTCCAGGGCTGCGTTGGACTATGGTTTTAAAGTACTAAAGCATCGTGCACCACAAGCCTGCCCCATGAATCGTACCGAACAAGTTATGTGGAACCATGGGTGATCCATTACTGTCGATTAAGTTCCGTCAGTGCATATACCCTGGCATGGAAAGTTTTTATCCGCCTCGAAACGCTATAAAGCAGTGGAACAAAAGTGTTCTGTGGATCTCTCCGAGGAGTGAGAGAAGGAAAAAAAAAAAGAGGGTGTTCTAGAGGACGTATATAGATCGCTTGTGAAAATGTGTAAAGTGAGAAGAACGAGAGAGAATGGGTAGAAACAAAAGGACAGAATCAAACCGAGAAAGCCTTTTTTAAGCCTGTATTTCGCTTCGAGAGAGGACAGGAGGGGCGTACTTCACCGTCACGTCGTGGGGGTTCAATATGGACACGGACAGTGGAGACGACTGGGAGC
>CM042165.1:27557470-27742470 GCA_023376005.1 Doryteuthis pealeii
CCCAAGGGATGCTTTATTAATATTTCTTTTTTATATAGGAAACACTAATTAATAATGAGGTAAGTATGAAAGAAAAAGACACTTCTGTATTTAATTCAGTCGGACAACAAGTCTGAACCCAATTTTTTGGCCTTCAGCTAACAGCCTAAAATGTGTTGACTTTTTTTTACTCTTTTTTTTTTTCTAATTTTACGAATGTGAATATGACCGACATTGTTTGAGTATCTTCAAACTATTTTAAGATTGACTCTCTGCCAATGTTGTAATAAAAATAATTTGCCCCTATATTGGTAATTCAGGGTTTCACAATTAAAACATTTAAAATTAAAAACACTTTTTAATTTTGTTTCTGAAAAATTCAAAAATTACATTATGCACACACACACACCACACAGATACAGTGTAATGAGAATAATTAAACAAGTTTTACAGATCAATTTGATATTTTTTCTGCACTTTGTGTATTATATGAAGCTTAGTTCATACTGTAATATTAAATTTTGGTTATTTGGTTGGGTTTTACGGCATGTCAACCCCTTGGGTTTATTTATATGCCAAATACTTCTATTGGAATTAGGTATTCAAAAATGTATAGGGGTTTATTTGGTTTGTTTGTTTGATTTATGGCATATCAACCTTGGTGGGTCATTTAATGCTGACCAAGCTTGTGGAATAAATTCATTTCTTAAATGCATAATACAATTTGTTTATTAAACTCATGTTTTTCTATTTAACCACCAGATGGGACCTAACAGGTACTACCACCTCCGGGTCAGAAGTGGACCAGGGAGCAATGGTGATGAAAGGGGTGCTCCACATTCCCCAAACCTCCAAAATTGGAACCTCACCATCAGATGTAGTTAAAGTCATTCCCAGGACATGTAGACCCTCAGTCACCGCTCTAGCCACCCATATGATAAAAAAGGGGTTGGGGCTTGCCATTAGGGCAATAGGTTGGGAAAATCATATAGGTACTAGGGCTTGACATGACCAGCTGAATTGATTGAGGAGGGGGCCTCTCCGACCGCCCGTCTTGCCCAAGATAGGGCCAAGTGGGAGTATTGCAAGTCATGAACTGCTCCTCCACCTGGGTTCTATCCTTAAGCATCATGGGTCCGCCACCACGGCCAACAGGTGGCCCCATTGGGGGAGTCTTACCCCTCTGCAGAGGTGCATTCTAACCCCCGAGCCGACTGGGGCGGTTGGTTTTATAGTATATATATATAATATATATATATATAATATATTTACCAAACCCCTCCCCGTGATACAGTTTGTAAATATTCCTGAGTGGTCTACATGTTAAGGGCTATAACACCTGTATATTTAATTCTTTCTACCCCTTGTTTATCACGTCTTCCACAGACAGGAATAAAAAGGCAGTGCTAAATTGCTTGGTTTCTATTTAGCATATCCTCCTCCTTTGATTGAACTTAAAGAGTAAAGTGAATAAAAAGATTAATAAGAGAATGTTTGGGACGACTTTTTCAAATTGTATTTGATTCTAATTTATACTTTTACATTTTAGATGATAATTATTTACAGCATTTATAACATTCAAATCATCATCATTAGTATAAGTTAACTTAATATTTAGATTGACTTGAAGATTAGCACAACATTTGAACCAAATACTTAGCCATTTAAATCCACCTCCAAATAGCAAATCTATCACATGTAGACAAGAACAAAAAGTAACTTATGACAAAACATAACCAAAAAACTAAACTCTCAAGTCTTCTTTTTTGTACAATATTTCAAAAGTTTTAAAATTTCATTTTGTTAATAATCTAGTCAGTTTCTTTCAAAAGAAAGTTAAATTTGTCTCAATTTTTGAAATTTCATTCAGGAAGAGAAACAAAATTTTTCAAACCAAATTGCACGCTTATTGACTGCACCTTCAACCAATGATACAAGGAGTCTTTTGAAAAAAAAAAAAGAAAAATCAATAAAACCTTTTGGTCTTTGGATGGAACCCCATCCTTGAAGAATCTAAAATCCTCTCACAAATATTCACAAAACCATCATACCTAAAACTCCACCTTGGATCATTAAAAACCTAAAAGTGATCCTTGAGCTAAGTGAGCTCTCCAAAACAAAAACCCATCCTAGCACTTACCAAGATAAACTCCACAATATTCTAGAACACTACCCCAACACCTCCACATCTTTACAGATGGATCTAATGACAATGACAAAACAGCATGTGCAGCTATCTTAAAATAATAAAAAAATCATAAAGAAAAGCTCTCTCAAATGAAGCTCCATTTTTTTTTTTTTTTTTTTTTTTTTTAGCCCATGCAATAGATCTAGCACTTGATATCATCTCTGAAAATAACCACAAAAAATTATCATCTTATCAGACTCACTCTCTGTCCTACTATCATTAAGAAATAAAAAACTGGAAGACCTTCTCATCATTAAACTCCTGAATTGATTAGACTCGATGTCTAACTCTAAGGTGATTATAATATGCTGGATCCTAAGCTATACAGGAGTAAGGGGGAATGAAGAGGCGACTCTGCAGTTAAATCGGCTCTAGATTTGATCCCAACAAGTTCAAGATACCTATACTGACTTGAAACCTAAAATTAATAGATTCCTTCATACAAAAATGGCAACAACACTGGAATAATACCATCCACAACAAATTCTTCCTAATCAACCACTTTGGGAGACTGGAGACCAGCTTTAAGAAAGTCTAGAAAGGAACAAGTCATTGTGTCCCGATTACAACTTTGGTCACACAAGACTAACTCACTCCTATATACTCAAACAAGACAACAAACTAAAGTGTGAAACATTTCAACACCTTTGACTGTAAAACACTTAATTCATGGAATGCAGGTTGTTTGCTCACATCAGAAAACTGTTATTTCAATGCAAACAATATGAAAGATCTATTTGAAAAATTTCCCTTTTTGAAGAAATAAAATTATTTACCATACAGCATGATCCCAAATTGCTTAATACATTGTTAAAACCAATTACTACAAAGTATAAATGTAAATGCACAACATATATTACTTCCTAACTGTTAAGCATGACATAACCCAGATAGGTTGATATGCCATTAAAATCAATCAACAGCCTAAATTGCACATAGTAGCAAAATGTTTTGTGAGCATATGTATGTAACTTATAGAAACAAATTTTCAATTTGATTGTTGATGTCCACTTCACACTCACCCTGATCATTTTATTTTCCAAAGGGCCATAACTGTTGATGATAATTATAGAGTACTTTCCTATATTTTCTAATCTTATTATAATGGAGATTGTGGCTTTGTTGTCTGAAGCCGAAAACTAAATCATACTCAGTCACAATTCCTTAGTATATTGACGGGTCACAATTCACAATGATTATATTTTTTATTTAAACCTCAGTATTTGATAAAATTGTACACTTATTAGTACTTTTGACTTATTCTACTTTAAAATATTGCAATTGATATATTAATATGTAACATAATAGCGGGTAATTACAGTGTGACAGGAAGCTATATTGCATTATTGATATTAACAAGTTTAATTTTATTAAAATATGGCTTGGTATATTGATTTCTAATTGTTTGTTTATTTTCTATCAATGAATATGGCAGCAAAAAAACGGGGATAAATATTAAGACATCATTAATATAAAGAAATAACAGGCAATTTTATATATTTACTTCTATTTAACTAATAGTTAATTAGGGAAAATTCAGCACAGATAAAAGGAGGAGTGATGGAAAATGATGGAAGACTTAGTTTCAAGACTGTTCTATTTCTTCGATTATACCCCCTCTGTTTTCAAACATTTTATTTGGATTTTATTTATTTCAAAGTATTTCAAATTTAACATATTTCATTACATTAAAATTCAAATACTTGCACCCGGAGGGTGCATATATTTGCTAGTAATTATAATATAATTCAACATTGGGCTTAATAGCCATCAAAGGCAACTTTTTAAGTGAGTATATCATAAGCATTTGATAAACATTGTATAATTAACATATTCATGCCCAGTTCTATATTTTCATAAATCATTTGGAGTAATAATTTTATCATTTTGATCAGTGTATTCTCTGACCCTTTGCAGGTCACATTTGGCAAAATTGCATTCTCTCCCACTCCCATCTCTTCCAAGGGGCAAATATCTATTTTATGTTGTAAATATCAAATAGAAATTTCTCCTGCCTGATAATCTTTGTTTAACAAGTGAGAAAGAAATAGAGAGAAAATAACACCTGAGGAAAACTAGAAATAAACTGAAATGTAACAATGAAAATGATAATACCAATGAATACAAATGTCTACGATTCATAGAATAATAACAGTAGTTCATTTTAAATGTCAGACAAACACAAAATCATTCAATAATAAAATAATTTTCTTTGACATCCATGATGTTTTACCCAAGTGAAATATAATAATGATGTATTATGACACTTCTTTCCATTTTACCCTTCACCCAACTGAATATCAGGCAGTCTTCTTATTTTATATGATAGGTTTTGGCCTTTTCAATAATTGATTTGAGTCTGTGTTGAATTTATAAAAAAGTTTTAAAAAGAAATCTTCCTATTGTCAACTGTTATCTAGAATTGTTTAAACAGTCTAGTAAATTGTTAGGACCATTATTCATCTCATTACTTTTTAATAAAACATTTTTAATTGGATGAATTCTAAGGATTTTCTTTTATTTGGGTTCCTAGCAACCAATGATAATTCTCTTTGGACTCCCCTGACAATGCAATGGAGAGGTTACACATGTTTTATAGCTTTCCTGTATTCATTGTAACTAGTGACATATTACAAGACACCTATTTATTACTGTAGAGGAAAAGAATTCTGTAGTAATGCAACTTAAGCTCAGTACTAGATTGTGAAGAGGTTGTGGGGGGGGGGGTCATAAAATCTCTATCTCTAATCTATCTCTCTCTCTATCTCTCTCTCTCTCTAAGCTCGTGTCCAATACATTGGCATATATCCTTTCACCAAAGAATTTCTCTTATCAAGTTCAGACTTGTTAATCACCTTTAAAAAAAAAAATTTTCTCTGAAAAAGACATCTCAACTATCTCAAGACTTTTTAAAACTATCTGATCTACCATCTACAAAGGGTCAACACTCGGATGGGAATATACAGTAAGACTAACAAATGTCAAACGTCCTTTTTTCATATTTCAATCTTCTAAACAATATCTATTTTACAATCTTTTTTGTCAATCAAAAATATACACTTGCTACTACAAGATATTGTTACTGTAAAAATAAATCCACAAAGAAAAAATGTTTTTCTAAATGTACTTTTATATTGTCTTAAAAGTTAATATTGTTCCATGAAAAATCTGTTTGTTAAGAAATTTTTTTTAATTTGAGTGATACTTAAAGAGATTTGTTAATTTAAACATTTTTATTTTTAGTCCTAAGCAATAATGCTCTAGATATTTTAATCTTCAGCTAATTGGTAATATTTAAGTGTGAATATATATTTTGTAAAATGATTTTATTTTCTTTTGATTTTTTGAAATTTAAATTCAGTTAAATTATGTATTGCAGCAACATGACTTTTTGGGGATTATTGTTTATTGTGAAAGACATCTTCTCAATAAGAGACATTTTTCCCCCTCATGAAAATTAAAACCTTCCATTGAATCTTGTAAATATGAATATCAAATAACAATTTGGCCATCTGTAGAGGAGAAATTCTCTTCCCAATTATTAAAATCAATTGTTTGCAGACATTGTATTTATTACTGTAGAGAAAAAGAATTCTACAGTAATTAGCTAGTTATCATAAATACCTCTACACTTGAAATATATATAATTAGATCCCAGTAGAAATATCCCAATTAAATAAAAACTAAGTGGAAACAAAATTGGGAATTTTAATTTAAGATTAATTTAAAATTATTTCAATTTTGATTAAAATTTATGTTGAAAGAAATAGAGTATAAAAAGTTTTTAGAATTTAAAGGAATGAACAGCTCTATAAAAAGCAAAAGAAATAAGTGTGGTAGACAACCTTCCTATTTATATATATATATATATATATAAAGTTGAAAATGGAAGTGAATCCAACGGTATGTTGAAATGAAAAATAAAGGAAAGAAAATGTTGAATGGATAAAATAGGATTTATTTTATTTTATTAACACATGTTTCAACCAGGAGTTTATCCATGCATACATGTATTCTATCTATTATTTTGAATACAAAATAAAATAACAATAACAATAATAGAAAAAACTATTTTTTAGCATACAAAGAAATAACGGCCTTCGTCATTATTATTTTAAATGAAATCGGTTGAAATACAGAGAATTTCCAAGCTGTTTAAAAAAATATATAAAAAATTTCTGTAGTTTTTTCTATTATTGTTATTTTATTTTATATTTGTATTCAAAATAATAATAGATAGAATACATGTATGCATGGATAAACTCCTGGGGAAACACGTGTCATAAAATAAATCCTATTTTATCCATTCAATATTTTCTTTCCTTTATTTTTCATTTCAACATATATATATATATCAGTGTTTTCAACTGACCATTCTATAATCTGTTATTGTGAACATCTCTACACTTGGAATATATTTGTTGTGCTTGTGTGTTTCAAATTAGCCTTAACTTAAATATTTGTTTTGTTTAGGTGTTTATGTGTCAGCATTTTGAATGTTATAGATTGTGAGTGTGCAAGTGTTATTAATTTTGTCATGTAATCTTAAAATTAACCCTTTCACAGCCACGTGCGAATTATAATCAAATTATTAACAGTCTGTTATGAGCCACAAGTGATCTCTATTTTCATTTTTATAATTGTTTGGTTACTTGTGCATCAATCCATTGGCATTTCCTTTTCAGGTTTGATGACAGTTTTCATGTTTTTGGCAATTTATCTTAAAATTCTCTCAAAATAATTTCCTATGATGGCATCTCGCCAGTTCATAATGTGGTTTTGAAAGGGTTAACCCCTCAAAATCTATAATGAAAAGTAAAAAATTGTGTGTCATAGGGGCCAACAAAGATGATCAGTGTGTGTGTGTGTTCCTATTTCACAGATCAGCAATGACTGTCAAAAAAGGTTTGCGTCCAGTGTCTCCTGTCCGTGTCCATATTGAGAGTGAGCCTCCTGTCTCTCTTGCTGAAGGAAAGGCTAAAAAGGTTTGTTGTTCTTCCTTTTGGTCTCCCCCCTTCTCTTTTATTCTCTTACACATTTTGGCTTATAGTTAGAACCCTTTCTTTTTTCTTTTTCCTCCGAGATCCACAGACACTTATTGTCATTGCTTTAGTTTCTGAATTAAAAATTCAGTAACTGAGAAACTTTATAATAATGATATCATGTCCCAAATAACTTGGGATGGGGCAGCCTTGTGTGTAACTTTGTCTTAAAAATGTTAGGGTATGGCTTGATTCATCAGCAAGGTACTGTGCCAAAGCAACAAAACTTTATTGATATATAACTAAAAAGTGAGTGAAAATGAATGTTTATTAACAAAGAAAAAAGCTGTAAATACAAAAGTTGATTAAAATTAATTAGACTTTAGAATATGTTTTGTTAAAGAAAAAAAAAAACAAGAAAAAAAAGTATCCTTCATTCTCTGTCACAGCAGAACTTTTTCTTCAGCAAACTGTCTTTTTTTTTTACAGTTTCACTCTTGACTATGAAAGTGTGATTATTTTCCCAAAAATAATCCCATTGTCAGCAAAATATTGCATTGGTTTTTATGTACAAGTGAATTAATGTCCATTGGTCACACTGGTAACTTGTATAATCAAACAGCATTTTGAAAGAGGATGTTTGTTTGATGCCAAGTTTGAGATTGGACCTCCTTCTATTTCTGTTTGATCCTTTACAACAACAATGTGGTACAGTTTGTAATATTCTGAGTTGGTCTACATGTTAACGGCTATACACCTGTATATTTGATTCTTTCTACCCCTTGTTTATCACGTCTCCCACAGACAAAAATATACATACACCCCTCCCCACATGTATTATGCTTTGTAATTTTACTTCTCTCTCATGAATTTTAATCATTATATTAATAAAATAAGTTGATCATTATATTAATAAAATAAGTTGATCATTATATTAATAAAATAAGTTTTGTATACAATTAATTAAAGAGAAACCTTGCCAAAATTCTGTAAAAGCTTTTTATTGATGCTTCATCTTTTATTGTGGGTAAAAAATCTAATTTTCACTTCCAGTTTAGAGACTTGCCAAAATATTCCAACCTCACAAGAGAGGCAATTCAGTTTACTACTCTATCTACCCACTTTCTCTTTTCAACTGTCTGTCTTTATTGTCAAAATTGCATTTTGTGTATTTCTCTTTAGAGCTGAGAAAATGTTTTACATTTTCTGAGTGTATGAATTTAAATCTTTCATACTTATTTGAAAGTATTGTTCCTTGAATTATTCGGACTAGCATCCTCATGTTTGTTTTGACCAGTTAAATTCTCCAGCCTTCTTCATCTGTTTGTCATATTTATTAATCTTTTAAATCACATTTGTGTTATTAATTTTTGTCAATCATCAGCAAATCCAAATTATTGATTTTGTTTTCTACAGTGAATCAAAACAACAAAGACAAGCATAGAAGCTTAAGTATTCTGGGATCATTGAAGTGTTAGATTTAAAGATGTGATATACTCTTAAAGAAATGTTTTTTATTTCAGAGAATTCCTGTATGTGACATAACAATTGCTTATTTCAATCTTAGATTTATAAAATATAGAAGTTATTTTCAGTAGCCAGAAACAATTTTAAATTAGAATGTTTTATCCATTATTAATTTTATTTTTGTAGAATTGCACTTTTATTTGACTTTTTCTCAATACAAATGGGATTGTAAAATTTTCACTGTGTGTGTGTGTATTGTATATATATATATATATATATATGTTAGTGAATACCTTGGTGTGTGCATTAAGACATCTGATGTTGAAAAGCTTCCCAGTAGTTCTATATCGAATATACACACCATCAGAACAATCCTTGAATGCCATTCTAAAAACCGTGGCAAAGTACAAAGCAAAGAGTGTGGGTGCTGGATTATCCCTTGCTTAACACGGTTTTCCACTGAAATAGGATCCCAGTTTCCTCTAATGTTGACCACAGCTTTCATATCATCATGAAGAGCTTTAGAATAGATATTAACTTGTCAGGACAACCAAGCTTTTAAGAATCTAATTGCCTGGCTGTAAAGATCATATCTACCGTCCATGACTACTTCTAAAACCACACTGTGACTCAGGTAAAACATCATTAGCAATGTGTTTCAGCATTCTATCTAGCAATATTTGGCATAGCACCTTGCCAACAACTGAAAGCAATAAGATGCCCCGATAATTTCCACAATCATCTTTTGCACCCTTTCCCTTGTATAGTACTGCCATTAATGCATTCCGCCAATCCTGTGGGACACACTCATCACGCCAGGCAGTCTGCAACAAGTCCATCAAGCACTGCATCATATTGCGGCTTGCACACTTGATGATCTCTGCATATAGCCGATCCATTCCTGGTGACTTTCCAGAGTTCAGCTTATAGACAGCTGCTTTAACCTCCGAGAGGGAGGAAACATCTGCCAAGATATCCTTGACCGGGTTACAGGGGATAGACTGAATGAACTCCTTTTCAACCTCAGAAGGCCTATTCAGGAGCTCGTCAAAATGCTCCCTCCATCTATGAAGAATATTGAAAGGATCTCAAAGAAGTTCCTGACATCCTTGAGCGCAGTGGGGTAATAGGTAAGCTTGATGGTCCATACATTGTACAAAACATTGGTGTTGTTGGTAAGTTGTATTTCATCAGCCTTCTGACTCCACCATGCATCCTGCATGTTTCAAGCTTCCTCTGCACCTCCCCTTTGTATCAATCAATCTTGCTCACCTTCTGTTAGACCCCTTGTGATAAGCATGTAGGGACTTAGCTTTTGAATCAGTAGTGCCTGAATTTCAATATCTTTCATCGAACCAATCCTGATGTTTACACTTGCAATGCCCCAATACTTTCTCACACACCCATAAACAGATGTCTTAAAAGCATCCCATGTGTTTTCACAGTCCAACTCTTCCATCTCCTTGACCAGTTTTGCTTCACAACATCATTCTTTAGACGACCAATGTTGTTCTTGGGACAGTCACACCTGGCCCTCTTATCTTGGGTTTCACAACAAACCGAAACTTAGCCGAACCAACCGATGGTCAGTCCAGCATTCTGCGCCACGCATAACATTAACATTGCAAATGTCCTTTATATCACATTTTCTGACCAACACTAATCTATCATGTGCCACTGTTTGGAACCAGGACGCATCAAGTTGTTTTGAATTTGTTCTTCTGTTGAAACATAGTGTTACAACATAAAAACCCATCTCCGAGCAGAACTGCAATAAGATTAGACCATTGCTGTTACATTTGCCCACCCCGTGTTTACATTACTGTCCAGGTTTCAAAATCCCTTCCTACCCTAGCATTAAAGTTTCCAAGAATGACGACTTTGTCAGCAAAGGGGATCCTTCTAACAACTTCCCGTAACACAAGGTAGAAATTAAACTTTTTCATCATCTGCTGCATCCATAGTAGGTGCATACACACTCACAAGGGTCACAAGAGACACCTGTATATGTATATATATATACACATACATACACACACACACAAAAACCACTCACTCACTGGGTATGTTCAAAAAATCAACCTTTTGAAATACTGTGCCAAATATGTTTTAGCTTTTGAATAAAATATTGTGTATATTGCCATGACTTGTTGTATTTTGAAATAATACATCATATTATGTTAGTTAGCATTGGAGGCACTAATATTAGACTGAATGTGTGTAATGTGTCTATGCATTAGCATTTGGAATTTTTTCCATTCAAAGTTTAGCAAGGACAATGATCACATAAAGAATTTTTGAAGCATGAGCCATATCTCATCCTCCAACCTCAAGATGTAAATCTCAAGATTTAACCCTTGCAAACTCTTTTTTCTTTCTCTCTCTCTTTTTTCTTCTTTTTTTTTCAAATCAAATCTACCTGAAAGATCATCACTTTCAGAAAATTGAAAAAAAATATATTCTTCACAGCCTGCAGAATTTATTCTAAAGGTGTGCAAAAAAAAAAATAAGTGCTGGAAAGAGAAAGTTTCATTAAGGCAAAGCAATTAATGTGTTTGAAAAAAAGTAAAAAGTTGGCTTCTACTTTCACACACTTATGTACACACACACACCACAACATGTACATACAGAGGAGAGTTGAATATAATCTGAACTTATACAATAAAGATAAACATAAATTTGAAATGATGAATTATAAAAAGGAAAAGTTTATGAAATTATTTTGTTCTTTATAGAATTTTTGTATTAAATTAAAAATCAAATTTCAACAAAGATTTCTTTTGATAAAAATGTTCATGTGTTAATGTTTAAATGTTTCATTTTTCTCATTGTACAAAAAAAAATGGTAAAGAAAGAATCCTTAGTGATGATAGTTTTTATTTAAATTCTCCAAGTCACTTTAAACAAGACAAATTGATCATTATAAAACAACAAATAAAGTATTATAAAGGGACAACAAAGCAAAAATCCAACTAAGAATAAGACACACTTGGACTTTTTAAAGTCCAAGTTTTTAGCCAGGAGACAACCATTCATGTGAGAGTTCCACATTGCAGATGTCTAGGAAACTGTTTGATTCATCTGATGTGGAAAGAAATACAAACTAAGATAGGGCAAGACAATCGTTAATTCATTAGTTAAAGAATAATTCAGTTGATTTATTCCTCTGTTGATAAATAGAAAATCTGTTTTTTGAAGTTGATACTTTTTATAGCCATGAAAAAAATGTTTTAATCAGCTCTGTTGTTTAGCCTTTTTTCTTTTTTTTTTTTTCTAAATTCTTTTATTATCTGTTGATTACTTTTAATTCAGGACAAACCGCAGAGTACACTATAGTGAGAATCTCCGGAGTAAGCTTCCTAAACCGAGGAGTTCATCTGAAACACGAACCAGAAGTAAAAGTCCAATTTTGCAAGGTCATGGATCCCACCACCTGCCAGGACTTCAGAGGAACAAACTATCACAGGTAATGCATACACACACACATACACAATAAATGGAGACTCATTAATTATCACTTTATCAAAAACAATATTTTTTTCCTTATTTCAAAAAGTTGTCTCCCTTACATATCAGTTTCTCCTTTGTAGAGAAAAAAATTGAACTAATAATTTTTTATTTGAATTTCTAAGACAAGGCATTATCATTTTTATATACTGACTCATTCGAATTTTTGTCCTCATCTTGGTGTTATACTTATGTTTTGACTGTTGTAACCTCAGACCTTTTCATGTGTCTGTCGTCTTTGTCAACATGGGATTTTAAACTGAATCCTTTATTATTGGGTAGACAGTTCTAATTTGCTCTCAGGGAATAATTTTGTATTAGTTAATTCTGCTATTATTTCATTGATTTGTTAATTTGTCATTGTGATACCATTTCACTCAATTAATCTGTCTGACCCAGGGATTGAACTAGCAACTTTCAGGTAAACTGCAATGTTAGCAATCACTTATATCCATTAGGTGATGTAATTTTCAGATCCTTAAACCTAATGTCTTCTTTGCCAATCAAATCTCTTGTATGGTGTTCAATTCTATGCTTGGCCTACTGAGCAGGTTAGCTTTTTGTTGAGTCTTAAATTCAATATCTATTGATTTGACTTTGAATTCAAAAGCAACATATTTTTAATGTTCAAATCTTCAAGATTACCAGTAATTTGAAAAATGCTTTTGTATTATTTTTTCTTACTTTTAAGACCTAAACATCTTTTGTAATTTAATAAAGATGCATTATTAAGGGTTATTTAGATCTATTGATTTTAGAATTTGCATATTAAACAATGACAATTGCCCCTGTCAGTAAGGTTTAAAAATACACTGACTGTATCCTCTGCAGATGGTCATTTAAAGGAATGAGATATATAAAAGTGTAAATTTAGACACCTTACTTTAAAGAATTTATTGACATGACTTTTGATCTTGAAGCAAAGTCTGTGGGTACATTTTAAAGGAATTAGACTGACTGAACAAAAAAACTGTAGTAAACTATCCTAGCTTAGACAAGTACAAATCATAGCCATAAAGTTTGTTTATTAAAACAAGTTTAATGTTAGTTCTTTCTATTTATTTTGTGTTTTTAATCTAAAATTTGTACAAATTATTCCACTTTTTTTTCTTTTTTTTTTTTGTTGGTGACAAAAGATGTTATACATGCTTGGCTAACTTTTTGAATAAAAGGAAATTTTTGTTTAATTCTTGAATTTTAAAGTTCTTGTATTTATTTTGAAGGTTTTGGTTGTTTTCAGGTCATTTATGCCAAGCCTGTCAGTTTGATAAAAGTTTTCTATGTTTCATCTTCCAAATTGGTTGAAATAATTTTTACTTCATTTGGTTCGTTTTAATAGTATAACCCTGTGGGTTATTAATGCTTAAAACTGTTAGAGTCTGAGACAAAATTGGTAAACAGTTTCCTTTACAGGTATAATTTTTGTAGATGTATTTCATGGATGTATTTTATATCTGATTCATAATTTTTATATATTTTTATTTCTCTCAAGAAGGATAAAATGTCATCCATATTAGTTATCTCAAACAGATCTCCATATTATTTGTATTGAAATATTTCTTTTCTGGTTTGGAGTGAAAACTCCACACTCCATGAGTGTAGGATGTTTGGGCATGTCCCGCACTGTAGCTGATTCTTCTGCTTGAGCATAACAGTGTGAAGTCTTGTATTGGCTAAGCAGTATTACTTCTTCCTCTTGGGTTTCTATATCCTGGCTTCCCATTCTCATATTGTTGGCTTGATAATAATTTGTTTGGTATACTACTATTCCAATATTGTTGTCATTTTTGCTTAATAAATCTTTTTATTTGATTAGTTAAATCTGTATGTAGGATCTTGGAGTTTTTCATCAATTTCTTCATTCATGACATTTTGCAGCTCAACTGGCTTTGTCATTTCCTCTTAATATTCAACATGACTTGGGATCCAACATATCACTTCTTTTGACTCAGATAATAAATTGAGTTTACATTATAACTTGGACTATTGATGAGTTTTTTTTAGCATAGTTAGTACAGATATATGAATCAGAAAATATTATAAATTTTGTGTTTGTATTTATTGAAATAATGCTAAGTGCTAGATCAATGGCATTGAAGGTGGAGGATTCACTTGGGAGACATTTCTTGCTTATTTTCTTGTGACATATTGCCACGCTTTCTGTGTGTATAAATGGGTGTATTACTGGAATAGTTTTCTTGAATTTTATAGAGAATTCAGAGGATGTGTATTTGCTTTTTGGATCTGTACAAGTCCAATATTACTTTTTGGAGTTTGATCATCCATTGTGAAATGTTTGGAGTAATATTGTTGTGTATTGTTGTTAGTTGTATTTTTGATTCCTTAATTCAGAGACCAAATGGTTTTATAGCTTTTTCTTTTTGTTGATTCAGGTTTCTATGTTGTGGCAGAATGTATTTTTAGACTGAGTTGGATGGACAGGATTTTAGTTTTGTGAAATATTGTAGCGATAGTTTAGGAGTTTCAGATTAGGTGTTCATTTGCTTCTTGATAAGACTTTCAATTGGTGAGATCTTGAAAGCACAAGACCTCTCTTAGGCTTCTTTTGATTGTAGAATCAAGTATTTTTAGATATGAATTTCTTGCCGATCCATACTTATGCTGATCCATACTGCAGCCATAATCCATCTTTGATCGAATAATGTCCTGTAAAGCTTTAAGGTTTGTCTGTCTGCTCCTCATTGAATGTGGGGCCAATACATGAGTAGCTGTATTATTTTGCCACATCTATTTTAAAATATTTCAAATGGGGGGATGAAAGTAAGTTTTATCGAGCATTACTCCCAAAACTTATATTGATCTACCACTGATTATTTCAGTCTCTTCAGATTTAAAACAGGATTGTTATGTAGCTTCTCTTCTAGTAAATGTATACATTTGGTTTAGTTTTGAGAATCTGAAACCATTTTCAGTTAGCGATTTATTAATCTTGTTAAGACACTGTTGAAATTTCCATTCGATGGTGTGCATTTGTTTAGATTTGTAGGAAATCAGGAAGTTCTCCACATAGAGAGTTTCTCTTCTATCTCTATTTTTACATATTAAGAGTACAATTTCTCATTGATTTATTGTAGTTCTATTAGTGTCTTTGCCAGACTGGTCAGGGAAATGTTCTATAATTTTCTGTGTTAAAAGGGTTATTTCTAAAAGGGTTATTCTGTTTTTGAGACTGGTATTATGGTGTTTTTCTTTGCCAAATATTCAGAAAAATACCTTGTGTCCTATATTACTGTATATTTTGTTATGCTGTACTGTGGCTATTGAAATCACCCAACAGAATAAAAGGCTGGGGGATTTGGTCTATTAGAGGTCATTTACAGGATATAAATAGTCTATTGTTGTATTGCTCTAATAGCCACACTTGAAAATCCGATTGTTAATTACATTGATTTGACTCTATGGATACGTTTTTTAATAAAGACTGAAGTTCCTCCAGATGCTTTTTGCCTCTGAATCAGTATGCGATTATTCATATTTGATAATTTTTATATTTATTTATCTTGTTTTAAAAAGGTTTTTATAGACAAACAACATCTGGATATAATCTTCTGTTAGAAGCAGATAATAGTTCAATTATAATTTGCTAAAACTGTGACAGTTCCATTGAAGTATTCTTGTGTACTATTAGTTGGTTATGTATTTATATATATATTTGTTATTTATATATCTATATACTTAATGTGTTAAGTTTTAGTTTTACAGAATTTACTTTTGTTAAAAATTTGTGTGTTAGGTTTTGCATAAATATCCATTTCTTTCCATCCTTTTGAATTGTTCTTGTTTTGATCAAAGTAGCTGGAGTGTTTTAGTTATGTTTTTGTTTTGTTTTTTAGTAGCTTTGTTTCCCGGGACTGTTTCTTTGTAAATAGGTTTTTGATATTTCCGGGTCTCCATTCAATTTGTTATGTTGGGTTAGTTCATACATTGGACTGGAGGAGTTTGACCCTTGTTGGTGTAATGGTTCGAATTTGAGTCTGGCAAATACAGAGCTCTCATTGAGAAGTTGGTGCAACTGGACTGGGGACTGCCATTCAGAACAAGTGAAAAAACAACTCCCAGATAAATCACACCACCCACATTAAAAACACAGAAGCCACAGTCCCTGAAATCATCTCCAGAAGATCCAAGTCTCCAATAGAGTAGTGCAGTAAATAGAGTTTCCCATAGAATTGATTATCACAACTCTCAAATAGATAGCTCTGAAATGCCCAGACTCGAATTACGGAAACATTACACCAACCAAGGGTCAAAACTTCCCAGTCCAAGGTAGAACTTAACCCAACTAACAATTGAATGGAGAGCCGGAAAATATCAAACCTATTTACAAAGAAACAGTCCCGGGAAACAAGAGCTACTAAAAACAAAACAAAACAATAACTAAAAACACTCCAGCTACTTTGATCAAAACAGAAACAATTCAAAAGGATGGAAGAAATGGATATTTATGCAAAACCTAACACACCTTTTAACAAAAGTAATAATTCTTAAAACTAAAACTTAACACATTAAAGTAATAGATATATAAATAAGAAATAAAATATATAAATAAATACATAACCAACTATGTACACAAGAAAGACTTCAATGGAAACTGTCACAGTAGGCAAATATAATGAACTATTACCGCTTCTAACAGATTTATATCCAGATGTTGTTTGTCTATAAAAATCCTTTTTAAAACAAGATAAATGATATAAAGAATTATCAAATAATATTAATCGCATACATGATTCAGGAGCAAAAAGCATCTGGAGGAACTTCAATCTTTATTAAAAACCGTATTCCTTAGAGTCAAATCAATGTAACAACGGATTTTCAAGTAGTGGCTATTAGAGCAATACAACATAGGACTATATATATCCCTGTAAATGACCTCTAATAGACCAAATTCCCCAGCCTTTTTATTCTGCTGGGTGATTCAATGCATTAACAAAATATACAGTAATATATGGACAACAAGGTATTTTTCTGAATATGGCAAAGAAAACACCATATACAGTCTCAAAACACAGAAATAACCCTTTTAACACAGAAATTAACCTTTTAACACAAAAATTATAGAACATTTCCACTGACAGTTGCTGGCACAAGACACTAGAAAAATAATAAATTGTCTGTACCTAATGATCTAGATCACTGAACTACCAATGTGACTTTCAGAAAAAAAAAAAAGAATCATGATAGAGATTTAGTCCAATTGTGACATCTATAAGGAATGCAGTCATTCATAACAAACACTCACAGCAGTCCTCTTTGATCAAGAGAAGGTTATATTGATTCTACATGGAATATTGGTTGTTATGATGGGACTCTGTGTGATATTCAGTTTCAGAGGCAGATGCACATTTATTAACATCAAAGTAGAAGATTCAAAGTCTGCTCGGATCAACTCTCTCAGATTTAAAATAAAAGCAAGAAAAGGAAGTGCCCAGAGACAGTACACTGTCGGTAAACACTTTTTAAGCGTAAATAATAATATTAGAAGAGTAGAAGGATATCTATATGTGGAGAACTCCTGATTTCCTACAAATCTACAAATGCACACCATAGAATGGAAATTTCAACAGTGCTTAACAAGATTAATAAATCGCTAACTGAAAATGGTTTCAGATTCTCAAAAGCTAAAACAATGTTATACACTTTTACTAGAAGAGAACGCTACATAACAATCTGTTTTAAATCTTGAAGAGACAAATATCAGTGGTAGATCAATATAAGTTTTGGAGTAATGCTCGATAAAAACTTACTTTTCATCCCCCATTTGAAATATTTTAAAAATAAATGTGGCAAATATACAGCTACTCAGTGTGTTGGCCCACTTCAATGAGGAGCAGACAGACAAACCTTACAAAAGCTTTACAGGACATTAATTCGATCAAAGATGGATTATGGCTGCAGTATGGATCAGCATAGAGTAGAGTCGGCAAGAAATTCATATCTAAAAATACTCGATTCTACAATCAAAAAAAAGCCTAGAGAGGTGCTTGGTGCTTTCAAGATCTCACCAATTGAAAGTCTGTATTCAAGAAAAGCAAATGAAACACCTAATCTGAAACTCCTAAACTATCGCTACAATATTCACAAAACTAAAATCCTGTCCATCCAACTCAGTCTAAAAATACATTCTGCCCACAACATAGAAACCTGAATCAACAAAAAGAAAAAGCTATAAAACATTTGGTCTCTGAAATTAAGGAATCAAAAATACAACTAACCAATACACAACAATATACTCCAAACATTTCACAATGGATGATACAAACTCCAAAAGTAATATTGGACTTGTACGATTCCAAAAAGCAAATACACATCCTCTCAATTCTCTATAAAATTCAAGAAAACTATTCCAGTAATACACCATTTATACACAACAGAAGCGTGGCAATATGTCACAAGAAATAAGCAAGAAATGTCTCCCAAGTGAATCCTCCACCTTCAATGCCATTGATCTAGCACTTAGCATTATTTCAATAAATACAAACACAAAATTTATAATATTTTCTGATTCATTATCTGTACTAACTATGCTAAAAACAACTCATCAATAGTCAAGATATAATGTAAACTCAATTATATCTGAGTCAAAAGAAGTGATATGTTGGATCCAAGTCATGTTGAATAAGAGGAAATAACAAAGCCAGTTGAGCTGCAAATGTCATGAATGAAGAATTGATGAAAACTCCAAGATCCTACATACAGTTAAATAATCAAATAAAAAGATTTATTAAGCAAAAATGACAACATATTGGAATGTAGTATACCAAACAAATTATTATCAACCAACAATATGAGAATGGAAGCCAGGGATATAGAAATCCCAAGAGGAAGAAGTAATACTGGCTAGTAGCCATACAAGACTTACACACTGTTATGCTCAGAAGCAGAAGATCAGCTATGTGCGGACTGCCAAACATCCTACACTCATGGAGTGTGGAGTTTTCACTCCAAAGAAAGAAATATTTCAATACAAATAATATGGAGATCGTTTGAGAATACTAATATGGATGACATTTTATCCTTCTTGAGAGAATAAAAATATATAAAAATTATGAATCAGATATAAAATACATCCATGAAATACATCTACAAAATTATTACCTGTAAAGGAAACTTGTTTACCAATTTTGTCTCAGACTCTAACAGTTTTAAGCATTAAATAACCCCAGGGTTATACTATTAAACGAACCAAATGAAGTTAAAAAATTATTTCAACCAATTTTTTGAAGATGAAACATAGAAACTTTTATCAAAACTGACAGGCTTTGGCATTAAATGACCTGAAAACAACCAAACCTTCAAAATAAAACAAGAACTTTAAAATTCAAGAATTAAACAAAATTTCTCTTTATTTCAAAGTTAGCCAAGCATGTATAACATCTTGTCACCAACAAAAAAAAAAAGAAAAAAAAAAGGTGGATAATTTGTACCAAATTTTAGATTAAAAACACAAAAATAAATAAGAAAGAACTAACATTTAAACTGTTTTATTAATAAACAAACTTTTGTGCTATGATTTGTACTTGTCTAAGCTAGGGATAGTTTACTACAGGTTTTTTTGTTCAGTCAGTCTAATTCCTTTAAATGTACCCACAGACTTTGCTTCAAGATTAAAAGTCTGTCAATAAATTCTTTAAAGTAAGGTGTCTAAATTTACACTTTATATATCTCATTCCTTTAAATGACCATCTGCAGAGGATACAGTCAGTGTATTTTAAACCTTACTGACAGGGGCAATTGTCATTGTTTAATATGCAATTCTAAAATCAATAGATCTAAATAACCCTTAAATAAATGCATTTATTAAATTACAAAGATGTTTTAGGTCTTTAAAAGTAAAGAAAAAATAATACAAGAAGCATTTGTTTCAAATTACTGGTAATCTTGAAGATTTGAACTTAAAAATATGTTGCTTTTTGAATTCAAAGTCAGAATAAATAGATATTGATTTTAAGACTCAACACAAAAAGCTAACCTGCTCAGTAGGCCAAGCATAGAATTGAACACCATACAAGAGATTTTGATTGGCAAAGAACAGACATTAGGTTTAAGGATCTGAAATTACATCACCTAATGGATATAAGTGATTGCTAAGCATTGCAATTTTACCTGAAAGCTGCTAGTTCAATCCCTGGTCAGACAGATTAATTGAGTGAAATGAGTTATCACAATGACAAATTAACAAATCAATGAATATATCAGAATTAACTAATACAAAATTATTCCCTGAGAGCAAAATTAGAACTGTTACTCAATAATAAAGGATTCAGTTTAAAATCCCCATGTTGACAAAGACGACAGACACATGAAGAAGTCTGAGGTTACAACAGTCAAAACATAAGTATAACAAGATGAGGACAATTCGAATGAGTCAGTATATAAAATGATATATGCCTTGTTAGAAATTCAAATAAAAAATTATTAGTTCAATTTTTTCTCTTACAAAAAGGAGGAAACTGATATGTAAGGGAGACAACTTTTTTGAAATAAAGGAAAAAATATTGTTTTTGAATAAAGTGATAAATTAAATGGAGTCTCCATTTATTGTGTATGTGTGTGTGTATGCATTACCTGTGATAGTTTTGTTCCTCTAGAAGTCTGGCAGTGGTGGATCCATGGACCTTGCAAAATTGGACTTTTACTTCTGGTTCGTGTTTCAGATGAACTCCTCGGTTTAGGAAGCTTACTCCGGAGATTCTCTTCACTATAGTGTACTCTGCGGTGTCCTGAATTAAAGTAATCAACAGATATAAAAGAATTAGAAAAAAAAAAAAAAAGAAAAAAGCTAACAACAGGGCTGATTTAAACATTTTTTTCATGGCTATAAAAAGTATCAACTTCAAGAAACAGATTTTCTATTTATCAACAGAGGAATAAAACAACTGAATTTTTCTTTAACTAATGAATTAACGATTGTCTTGCCCTATCTTAGTTTGTATTTCTTTTCCACATCAGATGAATCGAACAGTTTCCTACGACATCTGCAATGTGGAACTCTCACATGAATGGTTGTTCCTGGCTAAAAACTTGACTTAAAAAGTTTTAATTCTTTTCTTAGTTTGGTTTTTGCTTTGTTGTCCCTTTATAATATTTATTTTGTTGTGTTATAATGATCATTTGTCTTGTTTAAGTGACTTGGAGAATTTAATAAAAACTATCATCATAAGGATTCTTTCTTTACCATTTTTTTTTGTACAATGAGAAATGAAAACATTTTAAACATTACATGAACATTTTTATCAAAAGAAAAATCTTTGTTGAAATTGATTTTTAATTTAATACAAAAATTCTATAAAGAACAAATAATTTTCATAAAACTTTCCTTTTTATAATTCATCATTTCAAATTTATGTTTATCTTATTGTAAATAAGTTCAGATATATCAACTCTCCTCTGTATGTACATGTGTGTGTGTGTGTGTGTGTGTACATAAGGTGTGTGAAAGTAGAAGCCCAACTTTTTACTTTTTTTTCAAACACATTAATTGCTTTGCCTTAATGAATTATGTCTTTCCAGCAATTTATTTTTTTTTGCACACACTTTTAATAATTCTGCAGGCTGTGAGAATATATTTTTTTTCTTTTCTGAAAGTGATGATCTTTCAGGTAGATTTTTGATTTAAAAGAAAAAGAAGAGAAAAAAAGAAAGAGAGAAAGAAAAAAAGAGTTTGCAGGTTTAAATCTTGAGATTTACATTTGAGGTTGGAGGATGAGATATGGCTCATGCTTCAAAATTCTTTATGTGATCATTGTCCTTTTGCTAAACTTTGGATGGAAAAAAGTTCCAAATGCGTAATGCATAGACAACATTACACATTCAGTCTATATTAATGCCTCCAATGCTAACTAACATAATATGATGTATTATTTCAAAATCAAAAGTCATGGGAATATTACACAATATTTTATTCAAAAGCTAAAACATATTGGCACAGTATTTCAAAAGGTTGATTTCTTTTGAACATACCCGTGAGTGAGTGTGTTTTTGTGTGTGTGTATATATATATATATATTATATACATATACAGGTGTCTTGTGACCTTGTGAGTGTGTGCACCTACTATGATGCAGCAGATGATGAAAAAGTTTATTTCTACTTGTGTTACGGGAAGTTGTTAAGAAGATCCCCTTGCTGACAAAGTCGTCATTCTTGGCAACTTTAATGCTAGGGTAGGAAGGGATTTTTAAACCTGGACAGTAATGGGTAAACACGGTGTGGGCAAATGTAACAGCAATGGTCTAATCTTATTGCAGTTCTGCTCGGAGATGGGTTTTATGTTGGTAACACTATGTTTCAACAGAAGAACAAATTCAAAAACACTTGGATGCGCTGGTTCCAAACAGTGGCACATGATAGTTATGTGTTGGTCAGAAAATGTGATATAAAGGACATTTGCAATGTTAATGTTATGCGTGGCGCAGAATGCTGGACTGACCATCGTTGGTTCGTGCTAAGTTTCGGTTTGTTGTGAAACCCAAGATAGAGGGCCAGGTGTACTGTCTCAGAGAACATTGGTCGTCTAAAGAATGATGTTGTGAAGCAAGAACTGGTCAAGGAGATGGAAGAGTTGGACTGTGAAAACACATGGGATGCTTTTAAGAACATCTGTTTATGGGGTGTGTAAGAAAGTATTGGGGCATTGCAAGTGTAAACATCAGGATTGGTTCGATGAAAATGATATTGAAATTCAGGCACTACTGGATTCAAAAAGCTAAGTCCTACATGCTTATCACAAGGGTGTTAACAGAAGGTGAGCAGATGATTGATGAAAGGGGGAGGTGCAGAGGAAGCTTTGAAACATGCAGGATGCATGGTGGAGTCAGAAGGCTGATGAAATACAACTTACCAACAACACCAATGTTTTGTACAATGTATGGACATCAAGCTTACCTATACCCCACTGCGCTCAAAGGATGGTCAGGAACTTTTTTGATCCTTTCAATATTTTCATAGATGGAGGGAGCATTTTGACGAGCTCCTGAATAGGCCTTCTGAGGTTGAAAAGGAGTTCATTCAGTCTATCCCTGTAACCCGGTCAAGGATATCTTGGCAGATGTTTCCTCCCTCTCGGAGGTTAAAGCAGTGTCTATAAGCTGAACTCTGGAAAGTCACCAGGAATGGATCGGCTATATGCAGAGATCATCAAGTGTGCAAGCCGCAATATGATGCAGTGCTTGATGGACTTGTTGCAGACTGCCTGGCGTGATGAGTGTGTCCACAGGATTGGCGGATGCATTAATGGCAGTACTATACAAGGGAAGGGTGCAAAAGATGATTGTGGAAATTATCGGGGCATCTTATTGCTTCAGTTGTTGGCAAGTGCTATGCCAATATTGCTAGATAGAATGCTGAAACACATTGCTAATGATGTTTTACCTGAGTCACAGTGTGGTTTTAGAAGTAGTCATGGGACGGTAGATATGATCTTTACAGCCAGGCAATTAGATTCTTAAAAAGCTTGGTTGTCCTGACAAGTTAATATCTATCTAAAGCTCTTCCATGATGATATGAAGCTGTGGTCAACATTGAGGGAACTGGCTGATCCTATTTCAGTGGAAAACCGTGTTAAGCAAGGGGATAATCCAGCACCCACACTCTTTGCTTTGTACTTTGCCACGGTTTTAGAATGGCATTCAAGGATTGTTCTGATGGTGTGTATATTCGATATAGAACTACTGGAAGCTTTCAACATCAGATGTCTTAATGCACACACCAAGGTATTCACTAACATGTATATATATATATATTACAATACACACACACAGTGAAAATTTTACAATCCCATTTGTATTGAGAAAAAGTCAAATAAAAGTGCAATTCTACAAAATAAAATAAATAATGGATAAACATTCTAATTTAAATTGTTTCTGGCTACTGAAAATAACTTCTATATTTTATAATCTAAGATTGAAATAAGCAATTGTTATGTCACATACAGGAATTCTCTGAAATAAAAAACATTTCTTTAAAGTATATCACTCTTTAAATCTAACACTTCAATGATCCAGAATACTTAAGCTTCTATGCTTGTCTTTGTTGTTTTGATTCACTGTAGAAAACAAAATCAATAATTTGGATTTGCTGATGATTGAAAAATTAATAACACAAATGTGATTTAAAAGATTAATAAATATGACAAACAGATGAAGAAGGCTGGAGAATTTAACTGGTCAAACAAACATGAGGATGCTAGTCCGAATAATTCAAGGAACAATACTTTCAAATAAGTATGAAAGATTTAAATTCATACACTCAGAAAATGTAAAACATTTTCTCAGCTCTAAAGAGAAATACACAAATGCATTTTGACAATAAAGACAGACAGTTGAAAAGAGAAAGTGGGTAGATAGAGTAGTAAACTGAATTGCCTCTCTTGTGAGGTTGGAATATTTTGGCAAGTCTCTCAAACTGGAAGTGAAAATTAGATTTTTACCACAATAAAAGATGAAGCCTCAATAAAAAGCTTTTACAGAATTTTGGCAAGGTTTCTCTTTAATTAATTGTATACAAAACTTATTTATTAATATAATGAACAACTTATTTTTTTATTAATAATGATTAAAATTCATGAGAGAGAAGTAAAATTACAAAGCATAATACATGTGGGGGGGTGTATGTATATTTTTGTCTGTGGGAGACGTGATAAAAGGGTAGAAAGAATCAAATATACAGGTGTATAGCCGTTAACATGTACAACTCAGAATTTCCAACTGTACCACATTGTTTTGTAAAGATCAAACAGAAATGAGGGGCCCAAATCTCAAACTTGGCATCAAACAAACATCCTCTTTCAAAATGCTGTTTGATTATACAAGTTACCAGTGTGACCAATGGACATTAATTCACTTGTACATAAAAACCAATGCAATATTTTGCTGACAATGGGATTATTTTTGGGAAAATAATCACACTTTCATAGTCAAGAGTGAAACTGTAAAAAAAGAAAGACAGTTTGCTGAAGAATAAAGTTCTGCTGTGACAGAGAATGAAGGATACTTTTTTTTTCTTGTTTTTTTTTTCTTTTAACAAAACATATTCTAAAGTCTAAATTAATTTTAATCAACTTTTGTTAATTTTTGCAGCTTTTTTTCTTTGTTAATAAACATTCATTTTCACTCACTTTTTAGTTTATATATCAATAAAGTTTTGTTGCTTTGGCACAGTACCTTGCTGGATGAATCAAGCCATACCCTAACATTTTTAAGACAAAGTTACACACAAGGCTGCCCCATCCCAAGTTATTTGGGACATGATATCATTATTATAAAGTTTCTCAGTTACTGAATTTTTAATTCAGAAACTAAAGCAATGACAATAAGTGTCTGTGGATCTCGGAGGAAAAAAAAGAAAAAGAAAGGGTTCTAACTATAAGCCAAAATGTGTAAAGGAAAAGAGGAAGGGGGAGACCAAAAGGAAGAACAACAAACCTTTTTAGCCTTTCCTTCAGCAAGAGAGACAGGAGGCTCACTCTCAATATGGACACGGACAGGAGACACTGGACGCAAACCTTTTTTGACAGTCATTGCTGATCTGTGAAATAGGAACACACACACACACTGATCATCTTTGTTGGCCCCTATGACACACATAGTTTTTTACTTTTCATTATAGATTTTTGGGTTAACCCTTTCAAAACCACATTATGAACTGGTGAGATGCCATCATAGGAAATTATTTTGAGAGAATTTTAAGATAAATTGCCAAAAACATGAAAACTGTCATCAAACCTGAAAAGGAAATGCCAATGGATTGATGCACCTAACCAAACAATTATAAAAATGAAATAGAGATCACTTGTGGCTCATAACGACTGTTAATAATTTGATTATAATTCGCACGTGGCTGTGAAAGGTTAATTTTAAGATTACATGACAATTAATTTAACACTTGCCCACTCACAATCTATAACTTCAAAATGCTGACACATAAACACCTAAACAAAACAAATATTTAAGTTAAGGCTAATTTGAACACACAAGCACAACAATATTATTCAAGTGTAGAGATGTTCACAATAACAGATTATAGAATGGTCAGTTGAAAACACTGATATATATATATATGTTGAAATGAAAAATAAAGGAAAGAAAATATTGAATGGATAAAATAGGATTATTTTATGACACGTGTTTCCCCAGGAGTTTATCCATGCATACATGTATTCTATCTATTATTATTTTGAATACAAAATAAAATAAAATAACAATAATAGAAAAAACTACAGAAATTTTTTATATTTTTTTGAACAGCTTGGAAATTCTCTGTATTTCAACCGATTCATTTAAAATAATAATGACGAAGGCCGTTATTTCTTTGTATGCTAAAAAATAGTTTTTTCTATTATTGTTATTGTTATTTTATTTTGTATTCAAAATAATAGATAGAATACATGTATGCATAGATAAACTCCTGGTTGAAACATGTGTTAATAAAAAAATAAATCCTATTTTATCCATTCAACATTTTCTTTCCTTTATTTTTCATTTCAACATACCGTCGGATTCACTTCCATTTTCATATTTATATATATATATATATATATAATAGGAAGGTTGTCTACCACACTTATTTCTTTTGCTTTTTATAGAGCTGTTCATTCCTTTAAATTCTAAAAACTTTTTATACTCTATTTCTTTCAACATAAATTTTAATCAAAATTGAAATAATTTTAAATTAATCTTAAATTAAAATTCCCAATTTTGTTTCCACTTAGTTTTTTATTTAATTGGGATATTTCTACTGGGATCTAATTATATATATTTCAAGTGTAGAGGTATTTATGATAACTAGCTAATTACTGTAGAATTCTTTTTCTCTACAGTAATAAATACAAATGTCTGCAAACAATTGATTTTAATAATTGGGAAGAGAATTTCTCCTCTACAGATGGCCAAATTGTTATTTGATATTCATATTTACAAGATTCATGGAAGGTTTTAATTTTCATGAGGGGGAAAAATGTCTCTTATTGAGAAGATGTCTTTCACAATAAACAATAATCCCCAAAAAGTCATGTTGCTGCAATACATAATTTAACTGAATTTAAATTTCAAAAAATCAAAAGAAAATAAAATCATTTTACAAAAATAATAATTCACACTTAAATATTACCAATTAGCTGAAGATGTAAAATATCTAGAGCATTATTGCTTAGGACTAAAAATAAAAATGTTTAAATTAACAAATCTCTTTAAGTATCACTCAAATTAAAAAAATATTTCTTAACAAACAGATTTTTCATGGAACAATATTAACTTTTAAGACAATATAAAAGTACATTTAGAAAAACATTTTTTCTTTTGTGGATTTATTTTTTACAGTAACAATATCTTGTAGTAGCAAGTGTATATTTTTGATTGACAAAAAAGATTGTAAAATAGATATTGTTTAGAAGATTGAAATATGAAAAAAGGACGTTTGACATTTGTTAGTCTTACTGTATATTCCCATCCGAGTGTTGACCCTTTGTAGATGGGTAGATCAGATAGTTTTAAAAAGTCTTGAGATAGTTGAGATGTCTTTTTCAGAGAAAATAGATTTTTTTTTAAAGGTGATTAACAAGTCTGAACTTGATAAGAGAATTCTTTTGGTGAAAGGATATATGCCAATGTATTGGACACGAGCTTAGAGAGAGAGAGAGAGATAGAGAGAGAGATAGATAGAGATAGAGTTTATGACCCCCCCACAACCTCTTCACAATCTAGTACTGAGCTTAAGTTGCATTACTACAGAATTCTTTTCCTCTACAGTAATAAATAGGTGTGTCTTGTAATATGTCACTAGTTACAATGAATACAGGAAAGCTATAAAACATGTGTAACCTCTCCATTGCATTGTCAGGGGAGTCCAAAGAGAATTATCATTGGTTGCTAGGAACCCAAGTAAAAGAAAATCCTTAGAATTCATCCAATTAAAAATGGTTTTATTAAAAAGTAATGAGATGAATAATGGTCCTAACAATTTTACTAGACTGTTTTAAATCAATTCTAGATAACAGTTGACAATAGGAAGATTTCTTTTTAAAACTTTTTATAAATTCAACACAGACTCAAATCAATTATTGAAAAGGCCAAAACCTATCATATAAAATAGAAGACTGCCTGATATTCAGTTGGGTGAAGGGTAAAATGGAAGAAGTGTCATAATACATCATTATTATATTCACTTGGGTAAAACATCATGTGATGTCAAAGAAATTATTTTATTATTGGAATTGATTTTGTGTTGTCTGACATTTTAAAATGAACTACTGTTATTATTCTATGAATCATGTAGACATTTGTATTCATTGGTATTATCATTTTCATTGTTACATTTCAGTTTATTTTCTAGTTTTCCTCAGGTGTTATTTTCTCTCTATTTCTTTCTCACTTGTTAAACAAAGACTTATCAGGCAGGAGAAATTTCTATTTGATATTTACAACATAAAATAGATATTTGCCCCTTGGAAGAGATGGGAGTGGGAGAGAATGCAATTTTGCCAAATGTGACCTGCAAAGGGTCAGAGAATACACTGATCAAAATGATAAAATTATTACTCCAAATAATTATACAATATAAATACTTATGAATAATATGTAACTCAAATGATTGCTATTAACCCAATGTTGAATTATATTATAATTATTAGAAAATAAGGGAAAGTACTCTATAATTATCATTCAACAGTTATGGCCCTTTGGAAATTAAAATGATCAGGGTGAGTGTGAAGTTGAACATCACAATCAAATTGAAAATTGTTTCTATAAGTTACAACATATGCTCACAAACATTTTGCTACTATGTGCAATTTAGGCTGGTTGATTGATTTTAATGGCATATCAACCTATCTGGGGTTATGTCATGCTTAACAGTTAGGAAGTAATATATGTTGTGCATTTACATTTATACTTTTGTAGTAATTGGTTTTAACAATGTATTAGCACAATTGGGGATCATGCTGTATGGTATAATTTTATTTCCTTCAAAAAGGAAATTTTCAAATAGATCTTTCATATTGTTTGCATTGAAATAACAGTTTCTGATGTGAGCAAACAACCTGCATTCCATGAATAAGTGTTTTACAGTCAAAGGTGTTTGAAATGTTTCACACTTTAGTTGTTGTTCTTGTTTGAGTATATAGGAGTGAGTTAGTCTTGTGTGACCAAAGTGTAATCGGGACACAATGACTTGTTCCTTTCTAGACTTTCTTAAAGCTGGTCTCCAGTCTCCCAAAGTGGGTTTGATTAGGAAGAATTTGTTGTGGATGGTATTATTCCAGTGTTGTTGCCATTTTGTATGAAGGAATCTATTAATTTTAGGTTTCAAGTCAGTATATGGTATCTTGAACTTGTTGGGGATCAAATCTAGAGCCGATTTAACTGCAGAGTCAGCTCTTTCATTCCCCCTTACTCCTGTATAGCTTAGGATCCAGCATATTATAATCACCTTAGAGTTAGACATCGAGTCTAATCAATTCAGGAGTTTAATGATGAGAAGGTCTTCCAGTTTTTTTTATTTCTTAATGATAGTAGGACAGAGAATGAGTCTGATAAGATGATAATTTTTTGTGGTTATTTTCAGAGATGATATCAAGTGCTAGATCTATTGCATGGGCTTAAAAAAAAAAAAAAAAAAAAAAAAAATGGAGCTTTCATTTGAGAGAGCTTTTCTTATGATTTTTTTATTTATTTAAGATAGCTGCACATGCTGTTTTGTCATTGTCATTAGATCCATCTGTAAAGATGTGGAGGTGGTTGGGGTAGTGTTCTAGAATATTGTGGAGTTTATCTTGGTAAGTGCTAGGATGGGTTTTTTGTTTTGGAGAGCTCACTTAGCTCAAGGATCACTTTAGGTTTTTTAATGATCCAAGGTGGAGTTTTAGGTATGATGGTTTTGTGAATATTTGTGAGAGGAATTTTAGATTCTTCAAGGATGGGTTCCATCCAAAGACCAAAAGGTTTTATTGATTTTTCTTTTTTTTTTTCAAAAGACTCCTTGTATCATTGGTTGAAGGTGCAGTCATAAGCGTGCAATTTTGGTTTGAAAATTTTGTTCCTCTTCCTGAATGAAATTTCAAAAATTGAGACAAATTTAAACTTTCTTTTGAAAGAAAACTGATAGATTATTAACAAAATGAAATTTTAAAACTTTTGAAATATTGTACAAAAAAGAAGGGCTTGAGAGTTTTTAGTTTTTGGTTATTGTTTGTCATAAGTTACTTTTTGTTCTTGTCTACATGTGATAGATTTGCTATTTGGAGGTGGATTTAAATGGCTAAGTATTGGTTCAAATGTTGTGCTAATCTTCAAGTCAATCTAAATATTAAGTTAACTTATACTAATGATGATGATTTGAATGTTTATAAATGCTGTAAATAATTATCATCTAAAATGTAAAAGTAAAATAAATTAGAATCAAATACAATTGAAACAAGTCGTCCCAAACATTCTCTTATTAATCTTTTTTATTCACTTTACTCTTTAAGTTCAATCAAAGGAGGAGGATATGCTAATAGAAACCAAGCAATTTTTAGCACTGCCTTTTTATCCTGTCTGTGGGAGACGTGATAAACAAGGGTAGAAAGAATTAAATATACAGGTGTATAGCCCTTAACATGTAGACCACTCAGAATATTACAAACTGTATCACGGGGAGGGGTTGGTAAATATATATTATATATATATATATATATATACTATAAAACCAACCGCCCAGTCGGCTCGGGGGTTAGAATGCACCTCTGCAGAGGGGTAAGACTCCCCCAATGGGGCCACCTGTTGGCCGTGGGTGGCGACCCATGATGCTTAAGGATAGAACCCAGGTGGAGGAGCAGTTCATGACTTGCAATACTCCACTTTGGCCCTATCTTGGGCAAGACGGGCGGTCGGAGAGGCCCCCTCCAATCAATCAGCTGGTCATGTCAAGCCCTAGTACCTATATGATTTTCCCAACCCTATTGCCCTAATGGCAAGCCCCAACCCCTTTTTATCATATGGGTGCTAGAGGCGGTGACTGAGGGTCTACATGTCCTGGGAATGACTTTAAACTATCTGATGGTGAGGTTCCAATTTTGGAGGTTTGGGGAATGTGGAGCACCCCTTCATCACCATTGCTCCCTGGTCCACTCTGACCCGGAGTGGTAGTACCTGTTAGGGTCCCATCTGTGGGTTAAATAGAAAAACATGAGTTTATAAACAAAATTGTATTATGCATTAAGAATGAATTTATTCCACAACTTTGTCAGCATTAAATGACCCACCAAGGTTGATATGCCATAAAACAAAAAACCAAACCAAATAAACCCCTATACATTTTTGAATACCTAATTACCAATAGAAGTATTTGGCATAAAATAACCCAAGGGGTTGACATGCCGTAAAACCCAACCAAATAACCAAAATTTAATATTACAGTATTAACTAAGCTTCATATAATACACAAAGTGCAGAAAAAATATCAAATTGATCTGTAAAACTTGTTAATTATCTCATTACACTGTATCTGTGTGTGTGTGTGTGTGCATAAATGTATATTTGAATTTTTCAGAAACAAAATTAAAAAGTGTTTTTATTTTAAATGTTTTAATTGTGAAACCCTGAATTACCAAATAGGCAAATATTTTTATTACAACATTGGCAGAGAGCAATTCTTAAGAATTAGTTGAAGCTACTCAAACAAGTCTGGTCATATCACATCGTAAAATAGAAAAAAAAAAAGAGTAAAAAAAAGTCAACAATTTTTAGGCTTTTAGCTGAGCCAAAAGAATTGGGTCAGCCTTGTTGTCCGACTGAATTAAATACTAGAGTTCTTTTTTCTTTTCATACCTTATCATTATTAATTAGTGTTTCCATAATAAAAAAAATATTAAAAAGCAGCCACATTTAATTTTTTCTGACACACTTAAATATAAAAATTTTTCATAAAGGTAAATTGTTTTGGGTAAATTCAAACATTTCAGTTTTGTTTTCTGAAATTGTTTTCATTAAATTGGACAATTAATTTGATATATGAAGGGCAAATTATTTAGAAAAAATAAAGCCACAAATTCTGACAAGAATTAAGGAAAAGGATGTTAGTTTATTTTTCTCTGAGGTGTAAAGATAATTAAAATCTTGTTAAATGTTGTTTTAAGCAAATAAACTTCTTCAATATTCTGCTATCTGATCATGAGTCTCACCAGGGAAAATATTTAATAGAATCCCCACTCACCAAGTACCAATATTAGTGTTAGTATCTCAGTGATATACTAACACTGAATACATTGGAAGGAAAGACAAAACTCATTTACAGATATAAAAACATTTATCATTTAATATATATACAATATATATACCAATGCTATTAAAAGAAATCATACACAAATGTGTCCAAACTATACAAATATGAACAAGCAATATTGGGAAGGGGTACAAAAATGGAAGAAGGCTTACTTGATGAATGTATGTAATATAGCCATGTGTCAGAAGTAAAAAGTAGAGAAGAGGATTCTGGGACTGTCATGTGAATTCCACAATCCCTTAATAGACATGTAAATTATCTAAGGAAAATGATTATTTCTTATATCTCTACTAGATAAAAAACCGTTTTTTTAAAAAAGTTGTCCAAGGATTCCTTCATTGAATAAAGATTGTGTATGATATTTTCATAAACAAGGGATAATTAACAAGCAAGGACAAGCTAACAGTAATTGACACCTATAAAAATTACAGGGGATATTTTTGCATTTAAAGAATAGGAAAGACATATATTATATATATATATATATATGTTAAAAGAAAGGAAATGAATCCGACAGTATGAGTATGAAAAGGTGGAATGAAAACATCACACAATGCTGTTAAAGAGAAAACAATTTATAATATAATCATAGCTGATACTGATCAATATTTCGATTTTACAAAAATCATCATCAGAGCTCATTCACTCCGTGGTGTTTGGGTCGGAGAAAAATGTCAAATCCAATTTGACATTTTTCTCCGACCGCCGAGCGACCCATCCTATTCCGGTTTCTTCACTGCCTCTCTGTGGCGGGTTGTTCGCCTTCGTCGCGGGCTTTTTCCTGATCGTCGCTCGCTCCAACGTCGTCTGCCCCGAAATACCACCACTTCCGTCGTTTCCTCACTCACCCGGTGAAAAAGGGGATGGGTCGCTCGGCGGCCCTCTTGCTGGCACCAAGGGCGTGCGGGCTCCCCCCAAATGGGGGACTGCACTCGACCCTTAGCTGGGGACTGTGCTGGGTGGGGAGTTTGACTAGGCAGTACGTCTGTCAAACGGTAACGCAGGTGTCCCAAGGCGAACTCAGCGAGGACGGAAACCTTGTGTGGGGCAAAAGCTAGCTAGCTCGTTCGATCTCGATTTTCAGTACAAATACGGACCGCGAAAGCGTGGCCCATCGATCCTTTCTGAGCGGAGAGCTCTTTCCGCTGAGAGGCATCAGAAAAGTTACCACAGGAATAACTGGCTTGTGGCAGCCAAGCGTTCGTAGCGATGTTGCTTTTTGATCCTTCGATGTCGGCTCTTCCTATCATCGCGAAGCAGAATTTGCCAAGTGTTGGATTGTTCACCCACTGACAGGGAATGTGAGCTGGGATTAGACCATTGTGAGACAGGTTAGTTTTATCCTACCGATTGGCACGTGTGTTACGGCTATCCCATCCAGTATGAGAGAGGATCGGAGCAACGGTTCGTGTGCTCGCTCGAACGAGTGGCAGTGCCAAGCTGCCTCCGCGCGATAACGGCTGAAAGCCTCTAAGCCGGAACCGCGACTGATGTCGCCACGGTATTACAAAAGGCGTCTCTTTTCATTCCGCTGGAGTCTGCCATAGTGGTCATCTGTTGCTAGTAGCGGCGGCTGCGTTCGGCGTGGGCGTTGCGGTTCGGCGTCTCCGTTGGGCATGACTTGTCGCGGCGGCGTACGCGAATGGGCCAATCGACTTGACATCCGTGACAGGCAGCATTTTGCCATCGCCGTCTTTTTTTAAAACCTTTATTCAAGTTTCATTGTGTTGAATATGGGGAGGGGAGGGTTAAATTTGACATCCCCATTGAACACTAGGTATAACCAAAATTGGGTCACGTGATCAGTTTAGGCCATATTGAATAAACGAAAGTAAATATTTTTGAACTTTGTTTTTTTAAATCTCAAAAAAAAAAAAAAAAAAAAAAAGTAATCATACAGAGTTGTTACAAGAAAAACAGTTAATTCAAAGATCAACTTATCCAATTGGGAAAAATTACACAGTTATCTTGAAAAATAAATAAAACAGTTTGTTTAATTTGCAAAAGGGTGATTTTTATGTAGAAATCGGGACTGCAAATTTACATATTATCTCTCTTTGACAATTATACATTTAAATGTATGGGTGGCTGTATTCAACATAATTGTTTTCTTGTCCATATTCAATAACCGATTATAGGTTTTCAACGATTTTTGAAAGATTTTTTTTTTGTGGTAGTTTCAGAATAACTCCGGAATATTTTTTTTAGTTGAATTTATAGGGTAACTGAAGCAAAGAAAAGACAATAACTATTACAAATATTGCCAGTTTTGCTCTTCCGTATATTATAAGATTCAAACATTACTATTATTCAACAATAAAAAATTACAAATTCTCTTAAAAATATTAATATATCGCGGATTTTTAGTTCACTTGAATTCTAAAATTCAGTGTTATATTATATTTAAATATTAGTGAAAAATTCGATTTGCAAGTTTCATTGTGTTAAATATAGGGGGGGGGGTAAATTCACAGGGAAATTTGGTGGTACCTATTGAACACAAACTTCAAAATAAGCCCACTCTTCGGGGGAAAATTAAAGGCGTTTAAAGTGCTGTTTTTGTTTCCAATAGTGTAGAAATTGCGTCGAGTAAGTGTTTATCTGAAGGCCCCCCCCCCAAAAAAAAAAGAAAAGAAAAGAAAAACCGGACGAAATTAGTTCCTTTCGTAGGAAGGAACCCAACATTATCAACCCCACCTCACACATGGGTCAATAAATATTTTTTGTCACTTCTCTCATCTCCGTCAAGACTAGAAATAGTGAATAATACTAAGATTATTCTCACCTAGTTGGTCACGAATTTTAAATCTTTTAGGTAAAAATTTAACATTTAAAAAAAATTCAAACTCAAAACAAACCAATTACCATTGGTAACATACGCACAACTAAAGTGAAAGCATTTTATTAAACAGCTAAACAAGTTGAAACAAATCCAGAATTTTGAGAAAAATAAAATTGTTTTTTTTTGTTCGTTTTGTTTACTATTCAGTTCGTTGCAATAAATAAAATAAATTAAATAATAAAAATAAAATTACAGCAACAAAATTTTTTTACCAAACAGTATTTGAAAACATTTTTTATAAGAAAATTGAACAACAGACACACACAACACACACCACAAAAAAAATCTCGACTTTGTTTTTTGAAAATGTGTCATGAAAAAAAAAAAAAAAAAAAAAAAAAAAAAAAAGCCGAAGCAGCAGTATTATTTTTTGTTTCGAAAGTGATTGTCGTAAAAACTTCTTTTTAAAAGGAAAAAATTCTTAACATTTCGTTTTTATAACACTTTTTTTCAGCATGTGCTTCTATGTTTGTATATTGAAGTTTATTTGTTAAAATTGTTGCACATATTGTTTGATATGTGCAAAAAATAAATTAGATATTTTTTAAGATAATAAATAAGACCAACTCACGAATATTTAGGGATTAAATTTAGAAAAACTCAAAAGTAGAAATTGAAAATTCATTAAAACTGAAAACAAACTTTCTTTGTTAATTTAAAAAATAATGACATTAAACGTAAAGTTTAAATTTCTTTCGTAAACCAAAGCAAATCAAAGCTCTTACGAAACACAATAATTAAGCAATTTATTTACCCTTTTGTTTTATTTACTCTTTTGAAAATTATTATAGAAATGAATGCCAAGTCGCTGATACTCAAGATTATTATTCGTACAAAAACAAACATTTAAAGTTTGTTAAGTTAGGAGTTTATTTCTTACCATTCCATGAATTCATCAATTCTAGGATTTTTCGGTTCATAACATCAAAAGATTTTCTTTTTTTTTTCAAGGGAAAATATTTTGGTTAAAACAAACAGTAGAAGAAAAAAGTCAGTAAAGAAAGAGTTTGTTGGTTGGCAAGGCAGTAACGAAAATAAAATTGATTAAGTCAAATGGACGATTCTGATTGGTCAATTTTGTTTGTCGCTGTGAAGTTCATTATTGACTCCACGCACACGAGAGCGACTAACACATGCTGAAATAAAAAAAAGTGCACTGCGAAAATAAAGGCCGGCCAAATTGGATTAAGTTGGCCTATTCATTACAATTCTATTAAATTGGACTAAAAATCTATAGAGTTGAGCCCGGCCAATTCATATATAAGACAACATTTTATTTGACTCTCGTGGCAAATATAATCTACATTATATTAACTTTTTATGCAAATAGACTAGGTATAAACTCGGGTGGCCCAAAATTTGCCGAAATCAGTTTTTGACCAAATGAATTTAGCCCCCTACAGAAAATAATTTACCAAAAATCAGGGAATTATCGGATTTTAATGAAATTTTCAGTGTTTATTTATCAATGAATGATCTTTATAATGGATTATCTATTTTATTTGAAAACTTTCTCATTTTTTTCAGGTCACTTAATTTTGACCCCCCGCCTTATATTGGGGGCGTAACATTTTTGCGAGTTGGTTATTTTCGGTACTAATTAAAGTATAAATAATGAGATAAAAGACCGAAGTTATGAATAGAAAATAAATGACGGTGGCTTTTCTATGAGAAAATAAGTAACGAAAATCGAAAAATAAAATGTAAAAAAATAATAAAAAATTATTTTTTTGAGATTTCTTTTTTACTCATTTCGATAATTATTTAATTGGCTATTATCTTATAAAATAAAAAATTATACATCGATATTTTTTCTGCTTAAAAAGGGGGTGGGGTTACATTTTCAATCGAGTTTTTCTTCAAAACGTATTATCGAAATTTTGTTGTTGTCGACAAAATTCGACCCAAGGTAACAAAATAAAAAATAAAACAAGTGCAAAAGATATAAGGAAGAAAAAAGGAATTGACAAAAGTCTAAAGACGAGCCAAACTCTTATAAATTATTATATTTATTCAATTTTTAAAACTACTCTACTGCTGATGGTTGCACAAATTTTCCCGTGCAGTATGTTGAGGTTTGGTAAGTAGCAGAGGAGTGCACAGTGAAAATAATGCGTGAAATAACAATAGAATTTACAATAGGTAAAAGTATAAAGTGAGGAGCTGGTCACACAGGGTAGAATAAGTCAGCAGAGGTTAACACATACACAAAAAAAAAAAAAAAAAAAATCGAAAAAGTTCTTTATTTTTTGAGTTTTCCCCGTATAATTCTATCGTAAATCGGATTCCCATATCGGAACCGTTAAAAGTTTTTTTTTCTTTGTAATTTTTTTTCTTTTTCTTTAATGGATTGTTATCGTTTACATACCAATCTATCAGATTGTAAAAAAAAAAAAAAATCTAAAAAGTTATTTATTTTTTGAGTTTTCAGGGGTGCTCATTTCCCAGTATAAGTTTATAGTAAATCGGACCCCCATATCGGAACCGCTCTATCTTAACAGTTGGGCTGAATTTGCACAAAGGTGTCAAAATTAAGGTGACCCAGCAAAAACAGACCCCACAAATTTTGTAATAAAACTGTTAATTTTAACTAGGGGTTAGGGTTAGTGTTTGGGGTTAGTGTTTGGGGTTAGGGTTAGGGTTAGTGTTTGGGGTTAGGGTTAGGGGTTGGGGTTGGGTTGGGTTTAAGGTTAGTTTAATGGGAAAATAAATAAATAATTTGGGTTCTATTTTTTCTGGGCCACCCTAACTTTGACACCTTTGCGCAAGTTCAGTTCGAGCGGTTCCGATATGGGGGTCCGATTTACTATAAATTTATATGGGGAAATGAGCACCCTTGAAAACTCAAAAAATAAAGAACTTTTAAGAATTAAAAAAAAATCTGATAGATTGGTGTGTAATCGATAATAATCCATTGAAGGAAAAAAAATATATAAAATAAAAAATATTTTTTAGCGGTTCCGATATGGGGGATCAATTTGCGATACACTTATACGGGGAAATGAGCGCCCCTGAAAACTCGATAAATAAATATCTTTTTTGAAGTTTTTTTTACAATCTGATAGATTGGTGTGCAATCGATAATAATCCAAAAGAAAAAAAAAAAAAAAAAAAATTTTTAGATGGTGGGGTTCCAGATGCTCAGGTCCGCCGATCGGACTAACAGTCCTCAGAAGTCAAGAAGTGGCTTTTGCCTAGAGAGAGATCCCAGCAGCTGCCAGTTGAAAAAAATGTGTCTGACGAAAAGGGTTTCAGTCAGGAACCTTACTGTTCTACTTTAATATGAATTTACATAAGATCAATTTATTTAAATTCTCAGCAATAAGAAAGGCGAGTAACAAAAAAAGAGATTGGGGAACCTTACGGGAAGACTGCCCTAGGTTTTCCCTGGCATTATTCTAGCCATTTTACTTGTTTTATCAAATTAAAAAAAAATCATACATCAAATTTTATCGTCATTTTCATTATACTTTTTTACACTTTCAATTATAACAATAATATACAGTCGTCATCTTCATTATTTTTCTTTTAGGCTTTACATGGGCCTTTCTTGAGGTTGTGATGCTTCGACTGGAGCTTCCTCTGTGTCATGACTGTGGGTCATGGATTACTCCAGCGGGTTTGAAGCTATGTAGTTCCATGCCAACTGAGTGCACTTTTTAGTCTCCTCCTGAATGAAATTCAAGCACACGGCCTAGCTGTCAAAATAACCTAGGCTTAGCTGGGTTCTTGATGAATACTTCAACAACATGAATTTTGTCCATTTAGTTTTTTTTGTCTGTCCATTCTGGCAGGTTTCTGACCCTTTTTCTTCTTTTCCAATTCAGTTGTTTTTGCTTTAGAGAATTTATCTTTTTTTGTTCAAATTCTACATTCTGTTTTAAAAAAAGATCCAGACTCAACTTGCTGAAATATTTTAACCATTTTAATTTTATTTTCTACCTGTACAAACTCGTAACTATATACTTTTGAAAAAACAAAAACAAAACAAAAAAAAACAAAACAAAAACAAACAAACAAACAAACAAATGACAAAAAACAGAAACAAAAACAAAGCCCCACCCCCAACAAACTTCTAAATAAACAGCAATGCATAAAAAAAACTTTAATCCCTTTGCAATTATCCTTCAACTTACAATGTTTGCCATATACAAGTAGGTAGTGAAAATTGACTTTTACTGAATTACTAACGATGGTCTGTGATACTTTGCTGTTCAGTGAAATTCTTTATCATATTTCATTATTTAGATTTTTCGAAGTGTTGTCCTCATCTTTATAGTTACTAGCAAATATATGCACCCTCCGGGTGCAAGTTTTTAAGTTTTAATATAATAAAATATTATGTTAACTTAGAAAGGCTAATGAAACTAAATAAGATGCCGATAAAAAGATTTGAAACAAAGGGGTAACGACTAAAACTTGCTTTTTCTACACTTCCGTCTTTCATTGCTAAATTTTCATAATTTAACTATTTAGTTAAAATAGGAAGTAAAGAATAAAATTACTATTAATATTGTTACTGGATTTCTTTTAAGATTTATTGAAGAGATTTTTGCTCATATTCATTAAGATAAAACCAAACAATTAGAAATCAATAATACTGAGCACATATTTATTAAAATCAAATTTTTAATATCAATATGCAAATTAGCCTTCCCATTCACACTACAAACTGCTATTTTTTGTATATATAAATACAGTTGCATGTTATTAGTATGTAGATATGGTCAACAGTATTTATAATGTAAAGCAATTTTATTAATAATTGAGATTTAAATAAAAAGAAAATCATGGAGAATGTGATGTAAATAACTTAGGGAATTGTGACTACATTAGTAATATAGTTTCGGTTACAGACAGATAAACACACAATCTCCATTATAGTAAGAAGATATACACGTTTCGGCTGATTTGCCCTCCGGATATTTTCAGTTTTTTTTTTTTGTTGAACCTTGTCGAACTCGGGAGCCTTCATGTCGTAATCGGTATATTTATGTTATTATCGCCCGTGGTCAGGATTGAACCTTCAACTTAAAAGTCTATTAACTCACCTCTTTATCTGTTGTGCCATGTGTACAAATCATCAAGCCTCATCTAAAAAAGTCAGACAAATAAAATTTTATTCCATCTTATTTTATTTTATTTTTTAATGCCGGCACGTCACCATTTCATTTGAGGATGTGACCATTTATGTAATTTATGGGACGATCAAATGCACAACAAGCTTCACCATAAACAGGATATTATCGCTGAGAGCCAGAAAAGAAGAAATTATATTCTTCAGACTTCGTATTGGGCACACCCACATCACTAAGTCATCAACTTAAGCAGAATTGTTAAAAAAAGAGTTTCATACGAACTTTGGAAGCCCGAAAGGATTAAAACATAGTGACATTCTTTATTTGGAATTTCTACAGGTTGGTTTTTTTTTTTAGCTATTGTATACATGAGTTGAACTTGCCATGTACCGTCAACTACTTTCATGAAGAGGGAGAAAAACATGAACAAATAGATGAACATATATAATTGTCAAATATACGAATAAAACTGTTTAACAGATAAGGGAGATAAATTCATAATTAAATATTAGAGTTATCTCCCTTTGTATATGTAACCATTTATACAATTAATTTTAATAATTCATTTTTAATTCTAATGCTTGCTTTTTAGCTAAAATTTTATTTTAATTATTCTTTTTACACCGAAGCATTATTTCAGTTTCATACATAATTTTGGAATTAAGAGTTAAAGGAAAAAGTCCGGATGAAAGAATTGAAAATACATTGCCCAAATTGATAGCAAAAAGAACTAAATCACAAAATGATCGTTATTAAATAAGAAATTGTCAAACGAATAATGACACTTTCTTTCTTTCTTTCTTTCTTTAATTGTTGAAATAAAACAAGTTATGTAACTCCACAAGAAGAAAAAAATCCTCAACACCCAAAATAAATTCCCAGATCATCACTACATCTATACAGATGGATCTAAACAATGAACAAAAGTTGGTTGTACTGCTATTTCCCAAAACCAAGTATTGTTAAAACGCCTCCCTGATAAATCATAAATCTATAGCGAAGAAGCCACAGCTATTGACCTAACCATAAATATTATAACTAACCACAAAGCCTCCAAATTTATTATTTACACAGACTCCAAATCAGTCCTCCAAGCACTACAGAGCAAAGATACATCAACTCATCTTATCTCTAAACTCTTGAACAAAATAAACACTCCTTCCAAAAATTAAAGCATCATTCTTACCTGGATACCAAGCTCCATTGGTATATAAGGAAATAAAAGGGCCGAAAAAGCTGCAAAAATGCATTTCCGGTAGACACGGCTAATACAGAAATTCCATACATTGGTCTAAAACTAACTATTAATAAATTCATACGTAACAAATGGCAAAATTTATGGGACTATCAAATACACAGGGAAGCGCGGTGGTGTACTGGTTAGAGTCGTAGGAAATGGACTCGTCGAACCAAGTTCAATTCCTGGACGAAACCACAGTTCACATAGCGCTAATACTCTTGGGAAAGGTATCAATCCAAGTATTCTCCCTCCGGCTATCGGTAAATAGTAGGGCAGACTGGGCTCTTTAACCTTGGTTGGGCAACCAGTCTAGGAGAAAGAAAACTCTGAATTCTAACCTGGTCATTACTAGAATAGGCTCAGGCCTACTTAGTGATCTATTTCAATTTTAAAAAGCTTCAACAAGCTTCACCATTTATTATCGCTGAGTTGTCGGTGGTTCATAGAAGAGTCAGAAAAGAAGAAATTATATTCTCCAGACTTCGTATTGGACACATCCACATTACCCATTCACATCTACGAAAAAGGAAAGACGCTCCAGTATGTTTAATATGCAAAATACCCTCATTGTCAAACATATCATCATAATCGGTGACAGTTCCAAATACTACCAAACATGCAACCTTTTCACAAATACCAAACCAGAGGACATCTTGAATTTTCTAAAAAAAAGTAACCTTTTCGACAAGATCTGACCAAATCGTCCTTTTCATCCAAAACTGACCAAACATAACCAAATGCTGCCATAAAAATCCATAAAGCCCGAAACTTATTTCCATGGCAAAATTTACTTTTTGGTAGTAAATGACACACAGGTTGATATGCCGTTTGATAAAACTCAAAATCAAACTCTAAAAGTAAGAACAGATAAACTGAGTTTAACTTGATGTAGAGCAATGATATTAATTCTCACTGGGTTATTCTATCATTGTAATAGTGTTCCAGGCAAAGCTTGTTTATGCGTCTGCTATATGTAACGTAGTTACCGATGACTGCTATGTCGATGATGGTTAATCGTCGGATGAGAGAGGATAAACACAAAAACATACCTCGCCTTAAGTGTTAAGACCTCTGTTCTTCTCTCCGTTCGGCCAGTTCCCGCAACCACTTAGATGGCCAATCGAATCCTGGTTAATTGCTGTTTTCAGTCCTGGGTGCTAGATCAAACCTATATTGTTACACCTAGCCTGCCGGACGAGATGTTGAACTTTGTCAACTCATCTTACTTCCGGGTGTTGGATTTTTTGGTAACTTATCTATGTGCACCCCGGTAGCATTCGTTTACAATGTTAGATATAGATTTATGGTTGACAAGACTGTTTCTTTCTATACAAATATCATTAGTGCTCTCACTGTCTTGACCTTTTGCCAGACTAACCTAATCATCGAAACTAAAGTTTTAGAACTTTTCAATTAAAAAATTCAAAATTTAAACCAGGAAGAGATTTAAGCGACTGAAATGATGATATCTCGTCGTCTAGATGAGTCAGTATCAATTTGACAAATTATGAAACCAGTCTCGATACTTTTTGAACGAAGTATTTCTACAAAATAGGAGATTGTCCGAGTGCAGCACCAATCATTCTCACTTTACATAACACAATAATAGTTTTTCCTGTTTCCTAAACTGAAAATTTATCTCGAGGGTATTAAAAGAAACTGCTCAGTTTTACACCATATTAAAAGAGTTTCAGAGGTGCTTTGATAAATTGAAAATTCACTGGAATTGTGTTGAATGTCAAAGGGAGTATTTTGAAATTAGCATTTCATTTATTGTTCATTTGTGTCCTTGTAAATATAACTTCAGTTTTGATAATCTTATTAGAGTAGGACTTCTGAATGTGGTCCCTATTGACCCCTGAGGGTGAATGAAATTTTGGTAGGATTAATAAAAGCATAGGGGTACACTAGGGGACTTACTAGCTTGCATTTATGAATCCACTTAATACAGGAGAACAAAGTTGCTGGACTAGTTGCCAGATATCGTAAACCGAGGAGAATGTCTGATTGTGTTTGCTGACCATTAGTGATGTGTTCACATACGACCAAAATATGTGGGTCATTTAAATCAACATCCGATCTGGCTATGACCAAAAAGTTCCACTTCTTTTCAGCGTCGTTAAAGGCATATATCATCATATTTTCACAAAATAAAATATTTAAAACAATTTTATTTTAAACGAAGTATTTTATAAAGATACTGAATTATAAAATGTCCCTTTTTATAACAAGTCATGAGTCTTTAGAATAAAAAGATGTTTATTTAATAAAATGAATAAATATATAGATGTAAAAAAAGAACGAAAAGAAATGAAAATAAAATTAGAATACAATGCTAAAATTTTGATTCTTATTCATGGTAACAGATTTTAATCAATTAAATTAAAATTAAATTATTATTAACGAAAATCCCGCTCTGACCAAAGAGATCCGGATTTTTACTTGTTATGTTAGTTTCAGTGGAAAAGTTTTGTGGGAAGTGGTATAGCAAGAGAACAAATATATCTGTGTCATCAGCTAAAACAGTCACTGAATTTCCATTGGCAGCAAGTTGGAGCACTTCAGTAGCAATGTCAGTGTTTGTGTCTCCCTCACTTTGGACTAAATTATGACTGTCAGCTTTGAAAGACTTGCATAATATTTTGACAAACTGATTCTTGTTCTTCTTATCTAAGAGGAAAAGCTCTTGATTAATAGCAACTTGTAAGTTGTCTTTGATTTGAATATTAGAAGAATTCCGAGTTTCTCTTCGCTTTTGCTTGTGGTCATATATCGATGGTTAAACAGAGTAACCATAAAAATGATACTTGATGAACGATGCTTGGCCTTTATTTATTTCAGGTACTGTTCAACTACATCTTGGTATGTCACTCTTGGCAACCACTTTACTCTGTGGAGGAAAGCATCTCCCTCCAAAACTAATCTCATTTCAGCTGAGGCTCAGCTATGTCAGTAGTCAGGTGAGGTTTCAGCACAGCATTGTTCATCTTTCTCATTTGAAAACTCTTGAAAATTGGAAGTTGGAAACGGAGTGAGCTCGAACCTGAACAAAGGAGTCACGTCTTCTTGTCTTTCTATCAGAATAATCAGCCTTGAAAACAGAACACTAGGGTCTACGTTAACATTTTATCCATCGGTTTTTACACATTTTTGCAGCTGGGCAAGTCTACACACTTGTGAGTTTCTTTTCAATGTGTTCTCCAAAACGCTCGTCAAGCATAGAAATAACAATTTCCTCAACAGCATTACAGTTTATTCCATCTCCATCAGAAGCTGTCAATCCGGATGATACAGATCGTAGTTTTAGCTGATTTGGGTTAAAGGGATTGTGCTTAGAGATCCATTTGTAGATTCGGGTCATATCATCAAAGTCCTTTTCCGATGTGCACTGGTCAGTTCTACATGCTGTTCGATGGTTCTGTGGTTAAGATCTGTCAATGTGGTCATGTCATCATGTACTTTAGTACAAGTGTACATGCTATATATCTACATAAATCTTACTGACTTTGTAAAACCTCCGCCTCTTGTCAGCCCATCTCGTCTCTTTATGGACCTCATCATCACTTGTTCACTGATGAGGTATATTGACAACCCAGCCAAATATCGATCACTGCGTCGCACAGAATGAAATCCGTAATCCAAGAACTGACTCAGCCAAGGATGTTTTTCTGGCAATTTCAGCGTCCATTGTAAGTAAAGTCAAGCATTCCTAGCATAGTGGAAATGTCCAGTTGTTGTAAAATTCAACATCCGACCTACAGTCACAAGATACAAATTCCAGTTGCCAATTCTATCATCGCGGATGAAGAGCTTCAATGTTTCAATGTATTCAATATATGTTCTGAATCTGTCTCCGAGTTCATGTATCAAAGTTTCACGCACACTTTGCAGCTTAGAGAAAGAACTGTTGATTTGGCCATGTAATCACCACTGATTTCATGTGTTCGTAGTTTTTCATAAAAGGACATTTATTTCATTCACGTCTGACTGTTCCAGCTTCTCAGTCTTGTACTACTTCACGGAAATTATCCTGGAACAGACCACATGTACTGCTCACATGAGGTCCTTCACTAACATGGCCACATGGTGGAAGTACAGAATCAATAAGCTTGCTCATCAAGGCTGCATGTACCAAGAAATGTGCTCGCAAAGATCAAGAGAAAGAATGTGTGCTAAAGAGTTGTCTCCATAGAGACCAAGCAACTTAGACAACTCAGCACCATTCATAACTTCCCAAGAAACTCATGATTGTGTGAAAGCCTCCTAAATCTGCAAACTATACCCATAGACTTGGTATCAATAATTTTAGGGGCTTTCCACGGCTCATGTCATGGAGGGTGTTCTTACCATCTAATGTACAAACATTGTGGTCTACTTTGTCGGCCACCCACTGAGTGTAAATCGTGTAAATCTGGGCACTTGGGAAGAATATTCCAAAAGTTGGAGGAGAGAATGAAATTCTACTTGAACCTCATGATTTCATCATAGGAAATAGAATATTCCAATTTGAAAAGTTTGTTGATTAACCATCAAGTTCAACACTCAACCCAAAAAGCGAAGGTCTTGAAATATACATTAAACATTGTCCAACAGCCAGTTTTTGAATGTCTGATTTGATGATGGACTGTAGAAACATACATACCATTGACATGCAACCATTGACATGCATCATAAATATCTCGAATGTCATAGTTTGATGGATAGAAGTCTTATGATGTCGGATATCTCTCGGATTTGTGACATTGTGCTGAACTTATCTACATTTTATTTCTCTTGCAAATCTATATATGACAATCTTTTGCAGGTAAACTCGATCATTGAATGAAAGAAATAACAATAAAAATAATAATTGATAATTACTTCATCTAATGAATTTAAATATTATTGAATCTCTGTTTGTAATTGGCGTTTAATGATTATTAATTGATTTTTTGATCTTGGAAAAAATAAAATGAGCAAAAGAAAAATGAACAAAGAAAATTGGCTAAAATCTCAGAAAGAAAATAAACATATAAACATATAAGTAATGGTGAGCATTTCAGCAACTCAGTGTTCAATTCCCAGTAATCATCAAGATTTTGATTGCTGATTTTCAAGGCAGGCAGATTTTTTCCACATTGAAGATTGTTGTATCTTTCTAACACTCAAACTTTTCTAGCCTTGTACCAGACAAAACATAGCTTAGTAAATTTCTTTATCTGGATGCTCGTGAGTGTACTGAATTGTTTGTACTTCCACCTTCTTTCTTTACACACTGAGTCAACCATAAAGGCATTAAAAAATTCAAAAATATTTTATTTTATTTTTCCGATGTGAAATCCACAAAACTGAGATAATTATTTAGGTTTTATGCAAAAAAAAAAAAATAAATAAAAATAAAAATAAAAATAAAAAATAAAATAAATAAATAAATAAAAAATAAAAAATAAAGTAACCGATATAACCTAGCATTTTTCTTTTTTTTTAATTTTGGAAAAGAGTACATTTTCAAATCCCTTGGTGATTTTGGGACAACCTATTTAAATAACACTAACAGTCACATCAACGGTTCCTCCCATTTCGAAAAAAAAAACAAAAAAAAAACATAAAATAAAAAACAAAAAACAGATGTGGCAGCAGTTCCGACCCGAAAATTCAAAATGGAAAACATGTGTCGTCTTAGACGCGTTCCGTATCAGTAAGCATTTCATTTCTGGAGCGTGTAGTCTTCAATCCACCCGACCACCCTCTCCGAAAGTCTCTTGAGAGGGACACACCCGACCCCAACTCTACGGCCGGTGGAAATTTGAGTCGGTGAGTGAGTGGGTGGAAATGAGGGGTGGAGGAAACAGAAATACCTAACTTTGTTACTTAACCCAATTTAAAAAAAAAGGGGGGGGGGAGAAGAAGAAGAAAAGACGCACTTAATGTTTAGATTACTTTGATTCGAATCTCCGTCGTTTCAATCTCTTTAAAAATATTTACATCACAGACATTTTTTTTACCAAAAAGCCTGATTATATTACTAAGCCATTGTGGCCAAGTTATTTTCATAACCTTATTTCGAAAATGCTTCAAGAGTTTAAACAAAACGAGGACGTATTCAATGACTTCCTTCATGAAAAATGAGATTTGGGAATTATGTAGGTTAGAGTTGCAGATTTTTGGCGTATTTTATTCTGGAAATTGAAGTTATTGTTCGAAACTAATTAAAAGCTGGAATTTCAAATGCTGTTTTTTTTTGTAGCTGGTAGGCAGGCCCTGACGCAACGAAATCTTCCGACTACCATGTCACCCATCTTGCCTTGTGCTGTACTAAGCTAAAAAGACGAGTAATACATGTAATTTCATACAAGTCTTCTTGTGTTATTTCTTTTCTCCTCCTTCTTAAAAATAATAATAATAATAATAATAATAATAATAATAATAATAATGGTGGTGGTGACAGAGATGAGACTGTAAACCATGTATTAAGTGAATATAGCAAACTAGCACAACGGGAATACAAAGCTAAACACGACTGGGTTGGGAAGGTGATCCACTGGGAATTATGCAAAAAATTAAATTTTGACCATACAACAAAATAGTATATGCATAAACCAGAATCTGTTCTTGAGAATGAAACGCATAAAATTCTCTGGGACTTTGAGATAAAGACAGATTACCCTATCCCAGCCAGGAGACCAGACCTAGTGTTGATTAACAAAAAACAAAAAAAAGAGAACGTGTCAACTGGTGGACTTTGCCGTTCCAGCAGATCACAGGGTGAAGCTGAAGGAAAATAATAAGATGGATAAATAACTGGACCTTGCCAGAGAATTGAAAAAGCTGTGGAATATGAGAGTGAAAGTGATACCAATTGTAGTTGGTGCACTTGCAACGGTCCCAATAAACTTTGAGAAAAGACTTGAGGATCTTGAAAAACTTTCTTTCTTTCTTTCTTTCTTTCTTTCTTTCTTTCTTTCTTTCTCCTTGTTTTTCATTCATTTTCTTTTTCTTTATATTTTATTCTTTCTTTCGCAGATCAATTGCTACTGAATAGTGAGTGTGATCCTAGCTGGGTGTCCCATACTTGCGACACATCCTACTCGAGGTGAACCTCTTATCTTATAAAAATATCTTTAAAAATGAAATCCTAAATTTGTGAGTAGTTTGAAACAATTCTATTTGTCTAAAAACTGTTTTTTCCTGGCCTGTTCAGTTACAGTGGTAGATAATATATTCGTTTTATTCATTCTCTTTTTCAACCAATTAATATATAACAATAAAAAGAAGCTAAGTTTTGGAAATTCTTTCTTTTGGTTTTAATAGTGTTTTTTTTAAAGGTACCACTTGGTTTGATCCACTACTATTGAATAGCGAGTTCGATCCTCGCTGCATGCCCCATATTGCGCCTTTGATTCAAATCCTACTCGTGGCGAACTGGTTGGCTAAAGAAGGGAGGCATCCAATTTTAATGGTCAGCAAGCTCTTATCGCATATCCATTAATACAGAATAACTTGCTATCCTGTGTCATATCCTACCCGTAGCAAAAACGGATTGGCTAAAGAAAAGGTACTTAACAAATAATAACAAGTACAACTTAAGAGTAGCCGTTGGGAGAGGACCTTTAAAAATCAATACTGATACGTTCCATCGATCCAGTAGCTTTTATCAGTGTATCTTCGGGAGGTCTGTAGAACAAAGGTTTTAATTCACTACAGACCCAGCAAGACGAATATATTTATTAAATATAAAATTTTAAAAGGGGAGATTTTTCGATATTACAAAAGGCAAAAGCCTTGATACTCCTGTATGACAATTCCTCGTGTAAACTTCTAAGAGTCCAACTTTGAGAAATTACAGAAGCAAAATGAACACGACTAAAAACATTTGCAGACGCCTATCTTTTTCTAGAGCGATATTTTTTAGCAAAACGTATTTCACCAAACTTCATTCGTTTATTTTAACATTTTTAATTGTAATATGCTTTCGAAATCATACATAAGACACTGACCTGGTATCCGTTTATCCGTATGAAGGGAAGGTACAAGGCAATTACAAGGTTTATAATTGGGTTAACAGTTTATTCTGGGTTAGTAATAATGTGTTAGAGTATACATTTGTGTAAATGTCTTTCAGAGTTGCCAGAGGATTTCTCCTGGCGGGGATATATTTTTAGGTAATACAAGGAGTTTCAAGTACATTTATCTTAGTTGTATAGGTCTTAGTAATGTCTCTAAGTTGTCCGGTAAAGTCGCTGTGGTTCTGTTGTCTGCATGTATCAGCTAGTTGACGTATTTCTCACGGGTGCCGGCTCTGGTCTTACCCTCGTGCCTGCCGTATCTGTTCTTCCGCTAGTGCCAGATAGTTCTGTACCCTTTGCCTGTCGGGCCTGTTCTCCTGAATTTTAGGGGTCTGCCCCTGGCCTGTGATTCCAGGAACTAATAGGGGCAGATAACCCAATTTCCGATATTGGCGCAGTATAAATCCAGTACTATCGCTTTATTTGCTCTTATATTAGTAGAAACAACAATGAAATTTGTTACTCAAGCTTTTTAGAACATTTGTTACATATGGCTTACCTAACTAATTCGTAACTATCATTTGGGGGGGGGGGTAAGATTAATTTTATCGTCATTGCTAGTGTTACCCACACAGAGCAACTACTGGTGAAGTCACATGCTTCATTTTCCTTCTGTGTTAAATACAGACCTGAAACTTGAAAGCGGTCTGTAAATTCAATGTTCTATATTCTAGTCTTTATCGTCGTATTATTGCACTTCTACAATTGAAAGCGTCTCTCATAACTTCGTTCCTACATTGTATAGCTTGTGGTCTTAGAAATTGCAACTCCGTCTTAGTTTTTCGAGTCTCCTTGCAAAGTCATCCAGATTTCCGCTAGGTTAATTTTCTGATAGCAAGTAATATCGCAAAAAATCTCATTCGGGATCTTGATAAAAATAGCATCCAATTTAGCCAGTCCTAAAAATTGATATATTTTGTTCTAAGAAATAAATCCTTTGTTTTCAATTAAAACTAACTAATTGTTAATTAACAATTCTTATAATTCGTAATAAATTATAAAATAGAGGTAGCGAGTAAAAATAGTTTAGGTTATAAGAATTAATACAAAAAATCACCTTATATTCACGGAGGGGGTGAAATTTGAACGAAGGTTGAACCTTAGTTTTCAATCTTAAATCTTGAATTATGTAACTCACCTGATCTAAACGTTGTCTAAAAAGAAAGAAAATCCCCAAAACAAGTAACCAAAAACATTCTGTTTGGTTTAAGCTTGCAATTAAACAATTAGGTTGGCCATACTCCTGATTATAAACCCTATAAAATGAAAAAAAAAAAAAAAAGAAAGATATATGTATTTACGAAACTCAGGATGTGATACAATGTCAATTTTTAATCAAAGTACAGCTGGTTTGAATTAAGAGTTTTCCTTCTCTTAGATTGGTTGCCCAATCAAGGCGAGACAACACCTTGTACACTACTATTTACCAATTGCTGGGGATTACTTTCCCAAGCGTATTAGCACGAAGTGAAACGCAACCTTGTCTGGGATTTGAACTTGAGCCCATAACCGTTACGCCACGAGAGTGTCCTAAAAAGTAAACTATATCGAGTCTATAATAACAAACTTGGATTTATGGATGAAAAAGTATAAAAATCTGATTTTTGAGTTCTCGTTGGTACAAAATCGCATAATAAAAGATAAAAACCCCATTCTGTTTTTCGGTCAGTCTTGTAAAATAAAATATCACGATACGTTGAATAATTATTATTAAAATTTGTCTCCTTCTTTTTGTATACATTAATTTCTATTCCACGTGATTTTCCACTTCATTGTTTGACCACAATTCTGAGATTGCGAGATGTGTATTCTCCAAAAATCAATAATGCAATATTATTTCCCGGGAAACTGGTAATGACGTCACGCCGGGTTCAAAAGAACTCAATCCTTTGCGATGGATACGTGTTAGATTAGAATTGTACAGTCTGACCCATGCACGGACCAGATAAAAATCAGTATGGAATAAAAAAAAAATAACAACAAAAAAGCAAGATTATATATATATATTATATATATATATATGTGTGTGTGTGTGTGTGTGTGTGTGTGTGTGTGCGCGTGTGTGTATTGTTAAGTAAATGAATTGCTATAAAAACGTTTTTCATAAATCAGAAAAGTGCTCAAATACCGAACAGCAGAGCAGGATAAAATCTAAGATGAATACATGTCTACTCACCTCCTCATGACAGTCTCATTACAAGTAGTTTCATGCATTAGAGAGAATTATCCTCATGATTCTTGTCGGTGAAACCTGGGGAGTTAACTACTGTCGCTGATTCGGTTATATATATATATATATATATATATATATATATATATATATATATATTCCTTTCTAGATATCTCCATGTCTAGACTGATATCTAGACATGTGGACATTATGATTTTATTATATAAGTTCCTTATTTGTGTTCATGACTTCATTTAAATTTAAAATTCCCAAATTAAAAATGATTCATCCCTCATATATATATATATATATATATATATATATATATATATATATATAAATAAGCAGCTATTTAATAAGGTTCCAAAACCATATTGTTACTTGCGTTACGTGGACGTTTGCCTGTTTTGCTTCCCGTAATGAGAGATCTGAAATTCATTCAGAGTATAAATAATTTGCACCCCCCTTTAAGGTTTGCGATAGAAAAAGAGAAAAACAATAGTTTGCCCTGGTTGAACGTCTTAGTTGAAAAGCGGTCCTCGTCATTCGATATAAGTGTTTATCGAAAGCCAACATTTTCAGGGCTTTATTAGAGCTGGGACTCATTTGCTCCCAAATCAAGAAAATTGAACCTTATTAAATGCAATAATGATTTGCTCTGAGAGGAAGATTGATGCCGAACTTAAAGAAATTACAAACACCTTTGTCTGAGTAATGGGTATCATGAGGATGTCATCTTGAATATCATCAATCAAACTATATCCAAATTCAACTGCAACAGAGTACTTGGACCATCTGAATGCCCGGTGCATGGATTGAACCTGCAAGTCAAGCATTTGCAGATAAAATTACTTCATCTGTCATGCAGTTAAGGTTAGGACAATCTTCACTACTCGATCAGCATTTTGCTCAACCCAAAAGGACGTTCTTTTTATTTTTGATCAAAGTTTATTAATTTATAAGTTTCTATGCCGGTGCACTGCCAAGTATATAAGGTCGAACGACTCAAATTTTGTGTGTGAGTGCAGGTCAGCATGTTCTACGAAGAATAAGAAGCATGCCGCTATCAACATCCGGGCTCTCAAAGACAAAGGATTCTGTCATTGGTGAACATCTGAGCAGTATAAATGACTGCAGAATTAACTACAATGATCAACCATTCTCTGTCAGACACAAGGCCAAGTAAAACCGTCACTTTCATATTTTAGAGGCCGTTGCAATTTTTATACACTGTCCGTCCTTGTGTAAACAGAGAGGAGTTAAACATTCGCAAGCATTTTAATTACAGAAATTGGAGTGACGTGAAGGGATATATCTATTTAATTTTTCTCCCTTCTTGTTACTCCAATCATGACATTATTTAACCCTTTACCCAATGTATTTATACACATTGGTTTTTAAACAAATTACAGGTAGTGAACTTTTGATAATGCACTGGTCGAAAGGGTCTCCTCTTATTTTCTTTCGTTTTATTTCGTCTCCTTTAATCCGATCTTTTAAGTTAATAAATTTGTATTATTTGTATTATTCGGACTATTTTTCATCTTTATTGTTATCTACATAACATAGATAAGAATAAAGATGAGGACAATAGTCCGAATAATACAAACAAACCAAATTATCAAACCTCATCTAAAAAACCAGAGAAATAAATTAATAAACTTTGATACTATATATATATATATATATACATATATATATATATATATAGGGGTTGGACAAAATAATGGAAAAATAATGTTTCCATTATTTTGTCCAGTCCCTATTTACCCATAGCTGACAGGAAAATGCCAGGACCTTGCTAGAGAACTGAAAATGCTGTGGAATATGTGGATGAAAGTGATACCAATTGTAGTTGAATGTACTAGTCGGATGAATACCTTTCCCAAGGGTATTAGCGTTATGTCAAATGCAAACAGCCTCGTAAATGATTTAAAGTTGGTTTGCTGTCCATTTTCTACAATAATTCACACTTCATATACACTATAAATATCAACAAACCCTGAGATTGGGATTCTGAAGAAAGAAAGAAAGAAAGAAAGAAAGTGAGCATAAATAACAGAATACATATCAACTGAAATACTGATAAAAAACAACAAAAATGAGGATACTAGTTTGTGTAATTAAGGATATAATGGATACCCACAAAACTAACGCAAATTAATTTTAGTTTAATTTTCAAACACTTAAGTACATGCTACAAATCAGCATCTTTTTAATTTTTTCAAATTAGGCACAAGGCCTATTTCATAGAGCACCTTGTCAGAAGCAAACTTAATAGCTATAGCCTGTGTAAATAACAACTTAGTTCGCTATTAAAAGAAAATTCATAAAGAAACAAGGAACATATTCAAATATAGTCACAAGAAACGGTGAAATTTGAGTTCATGCCTGAAGCAAAAGTCAAGACAAGGCAAATAGCAGACTGGTATAAACAAACCCAATTTATCAGTTTTACGCATTATCTTCTGCCCCAAACAAAAAGCTATTTTGTTTTTAATTTGAACACTTGTAAAATATGTAATATCCGCGAAGGTGCAACACACCCAGGCGTTCATTATAAGAAAATTCTTTTGTCTTGTGTTCTGGGAGAAAATACAACCTTGGATATTGGAGATTCCGACTGATTCTTCCTTTTTCTTTTGTGCGCGTGAAAATGTCAAGGAATTTCACGACACGATTAGATATGACATGACACACACACACACACACACACACACACACACACACACACACACACACACACACAGCGAAATGTCAATATGTAATTACATGGTGATATTTGTAAACACCCACAAATAATATAAACACACACACACACACACACACACACACACACACACACGAACGCGCGCGAACATAAACTTGCACACAAAAGAATACACACACACGCATTGCCCAGAAACACATACACATAGAAACATGTGCGCGGAACCACGGAAACATACACACACCACCGGACATAATATAAAAGCCCAAAGGCATACACATAGACACACTCAATCAAGATGCACAAACACATAAATACTTAAGGACATTCGGCATAAACACGAAAATACATGATCATACACACACACACACACACACACACACACACACACACACACACACACACACACACACACACACACACACACGGGCGCGCGAGAAGCAGCACATGACGTTGACGCATACTGGTATGTAATCTCTCGGACACGCATAGAAACACCAGTTTAATACATTGATATACAGATACAACTCAATATTCATATAAATATGCAATCACAGAAGTTTACACTTACACAAAAATTGATTGACATTACCATCAACCTATATTACTGCTACTATTACTCATGAACTTCCCTGTCAATGGGGCTTAAATAGGTTGATTGTATTCTCTTCAGAGAGGCATGACCTCTTCCCCATAAGGGTGTCATTGGTATTGACACTAAACTGCATCTGATGGTGTGACTCCAGCTCTGGAGATCTGGGTGAGTGTGGGGTACCCCCTCATTATCAGTAATCTCATGTACACTCTGATCGGGAGTGATGGCAAATGTTAGGGCCCCATCTTAAAAATGATTCGTATTTGATTGGAATACTTGATACTATATACCAGTAAATTATCTTTTATTGATAATAGATATTTGAAGTAAAAGAATAGTTACTGGAAACTATAATTGTTTACTAAGGATTATTGTTAATTACTTGAAACCATATAACTGAATGCAAAAAATGACTGTTATTAAATAGAAATAATTATTTGAAACCATATAATTATTAGTATTAGATATGAATACTTGAAACCAAATGTGCAAATTATTTATATTAGATAGGAATGTTTGATATCATATAAGAGTGTGCAAAAACCTTTTAAGAAATAACCACAGAAAAATGTAAAGATGTAAATATACAATGTAGACAATTCCGTAACTTTTAGCCAGACAACTTGACATAGCGAGTTATGTTAAAATTCCGAACGAGTCTGCATTTACATAATGATTGGAGGAGAGTCATGGATTCACTAGTGAGAAAAAAATGATTGGGTTTACTGTAACCTATCGACTCACCGTGAAATATAGGACTACACACTCACTACGTCAAGTGATTATGCTAATTTGGTTGGGTTTATTTGTTTAACGGCATATCAACTTATTGTGAGCAATTTAATGTCGAAACTTGATTCACTTGCAAATACTCGATCGTGATCCTAACTATATTTTCAATGTTTCATTGGATTTTTAAAAATTACTCTTTTTCTCTATAATGATTTGTTTGCACACAATTATATGATACCAAGTATTAGTAAGTCATACAAATAATGCATAATTATGTGATCTCAATATATATAACAACAACAACAATAGCAGCAGCAGCAACAACAACAACAGCAACAACAACAACAACAAAAACAACAACAACAATAACAAAAAACAACAATAAATAATAATAATAATAATAATAATAATAATAATATTGCATAAATCAGAATCTGTTCTTGAGAATGAAATCTGATATTCTCTGGGACTTTATAATAAAAACGGATCACCTTATCTCAGACAGGAGACCAGACCTAGTATTGATTAATTAGAAAAAGAAATCTTAATCGAGAAACAGAGTCACTCATAACTGCTGCACAAAACAATACAATGAAAACAAACTATACCAAAGTAAAATACATAAAAGACAACAGAACGGCAAATGTAAAGAGTGTGGAGACAGAGATGAGACAATCAACCATGTATTAAGTGAATGTAGCAAACTAGCAAAACGAGAATACAAGGCTAGGTACGACTGGGTTGGATAGGTGATCCACTGGAAATTGTGCATAAAACTAAATGTTGACCATAAAACAAAATGGTATATGCATAGACCAGAATCTGTTCTTGAGAATGAAACGCATAAAATTCTCTGGGACTTTGAGATAAAGACGAATAACATCCCCCAAGTTAGAAGACCAGACCAAGTATTGATTCACAAGAAAAAGAGAGAACTTGTCAACTTGTAGATTCTGCAATCCCAGTAGATCACAAGGTTAAGATGAAAGAAAACAAAAAGTCATCATCACTTTATTATACAAGTTGCTCGGCTTGTCTTTGTTTAAATTAAAAAAAAAAATCATTCTTGATACTTTTTGATCTTACATCGCATATATATATATATATATATATATATATATATATATATATATATATATACGAGTGTGTGTGTGTGTGTGTGAGTCTATTCTATGTATAGAGATAAAGTAATTATGTATGTAGAATGTATCATATTTTATTGCAGGATTGCAGGTAAAATCTGTAAGTTTGCATAATACATGAGATTATTTTAGCATCTTTTTTTTATTTTGACAAGGAATGAACATATTATTTTTAAGTCTTTGGATTTACACATTGAATGAAATTCAAAGAACTTATATAATCAAATTAGTCATGATGATACATGAACGAATAAAAATGGAGATCCCCTTTTTTTTCTTTTTGTCTACTTCAATTAATTAACATATTTTTGACATCATAAAACTTAATCCGATTCATACTGGCAATCTGTCAGTAGCCATATTGGTGTTTTGTAAAGTTATAAAACTGTTTGACTGATTGGCCAATATAGACGACTTCACCAAGTTAGAACATTTTGATGGGCAAGGCATGATCTGATTGTCCCTGACTGATACCAAAACTAGGTATAAACATTTGTTAAGTATACACAAACTTCGCTAGTAGTCGATGTTCGAGTCGAAATAAAGGACAGAATATAAGATATGATAAAAAGTATCGAGATTGAATCTTTAATATCATATATTTTAAAATCAAATAAAGAAGTTTGCACATCTGAGACATTTATACAATAAAGTGAAATTATCAAGACAAATCACTAAGATAGGATACGATTTGAAGTGTGTTCAAATGCCAACGCCACATCATATAAAAAGATGTGCGTATGTTGAATACCAAGGGGGGGGGGTATTTTAAAGAAAATTAAGATTCCATTCATTGTTTATTTCCGTCCTGGTAAATACAAATTTTGTCTTCAGGGGTATTGGGTTACGCATTTACTGCAGGAGCGATTAGATGCATATTTTTTTACATATACGGAATATATTATAAATGAATATATAAAAACCTTAATTAATCAGAAATAAATTTATTTCGGTTACCTTCGCGATATTTATTATCCCGAATTAGTTGGTTACTTTTTCTTTTTTTTCAACAGTCAAAACTGTGACTCGTTCGTTTTTGTTTTCATTTTTATTCCGTTGAATCATTCTTTTTCTTATATATATATATATATATATATATATATATATATATATATATATATATATATATATATATATATATATATAGTATGCTATATTCATGAATAAAGGGTAATTAATATCATTGATAGACCATGAATATCTAAACTAGAATAGCGTGGACATGAAGTCAACGGCGCTTTGTAAACTGAGAGAAACTGTCAGTTAACAAGCGATGTTGATTTCTTGTCCGATATTGATGAAGCCAAATAGAATTACTCCCAATATACCAGTCAATTGGATACTTTTACCTGTATATATATATATATATATATATATATATATATATATATAGAGAGAGAGAGAGAGAGAGAGAGGGAGAGAGAGAGAGAGGGAGAGAGAGAGAGAGAGAGAGAGATTGATTTATGGCAGCTCAAATAAAGGACATTAAATATGTAATTAGTCAGGTGGTAAATAATAGCAGAAATTCCTTAACATGTCTACACTTCGATATCAATTCGCTTCTTTAGCTCAGTAATTTGTTCTAGAACGCTTAAATTTTTAAAAATGTTTATGGTTTGCGAAATTGATTCATCTACTAATCTCTTTCTTCAGCTGCATGCTCCGACGACAAACTTTCTCATCCTGCAACAATCTTCTAGTAATTTTCCACATACGTCCCATCAACTGCTTCGAAGATTCTCGCCCCATTTTCAATTTTCTCGTTTTATGTACAGCGATCAGAGAAAAATTAGCATACTATCGCCATGTCTCTTTGCTTCGAGATCGCGTTTTTTTAAATTTTAGTGCCAAGGCAGACATATTTTTCGTTTCTACTCTTCCTGCAAGCAAGACAGATTCGCGCCTGCTTTGTTCCACGAGGTAAGTCTTCCCCTCTTGCTACACAGCTTTTATGCTTTTCCATTGGTTTAAATTTATAATTCTCTTTAGGATGTTACATATGTCTTCAAAGACCATTTTGCCAATTGTTCCTATTTGATTTTTCGTGGGATTAAGTAGTCTGCATTCAGAGATTCTTCTTATGGTCCTTGATAGTAACAAAAGATGTTTTTTAAAACTATTTTATTTACATGGTTGTTTGTATTCAATATGGCCGCGATTTTAACAGCTTCCATATTTAATTCGTTTTCTCAATTATTCGGCACTTTTTTTGTAAAACTTTGTAACCAATTCGTTCATTAATTTTTCGTATTTATTTTTGTCCATTTTCTAAAAATCATCAAATTTATCAGCTTTCAAACATATCTTTTTTAATTTCCTGATATTTTTGTGTCATGTTCCAATTCTATTTTGAATATATCTTTTTTTTAAATGGCACCAAATCAGGATGTTGAGAAGGAGGATATTTTTTCGTTTTGAAACCATAGGAGTTGGCTGTTTTTCTTTCTTTTACTTTCATCACATGCGTTTAATAATACTTTCTATTTTGTCTATTTCTACAATCTTGTTTTGGTGCTGATGATCAGGGGGGGGGGAGACATATTTTTATGCAATAGCTGAAAGTATAAACCATATCGGCCACGGCACAGATATAACCAATAAGCTTTATGGATAGACTCGCTTTTTGTTTTTTTCTACTCCTCCAGGGGCACAGCCTCAATGTGTCCTTCGTTATATGGGCTGGGATCACCCATTTTGGTTACTGGAATAAACTGGATTCTATCGCTCACGTTTTTCAGATGTTATATTTGTTGTGTACTAACCAAAGAAGAGAAAACTTTTCTTTGATTTTTGGCGAGTTGTGGTATTTTGATATCTGTGATGGAAGCTGAAGAAGAAAGTTTGCCAGAAAATGAAGAATTCCAGCTGGTTTTAGAATTTGATTTTCTAAAATGTCCATCATAAAATTCAAGTTGAAATGATTTCTAGTTTTGATTCAGCATTGTCTCTTGTTGGGGATCAGAAAGTTTCTTCCTAAAACTTTACTCAAACTTTTGAGTTGAAATATTTTCCGTGCCTGTGCGTTAAAGAATTAAATAATTTTTAGCCATTTGGAAGGACTATCCCAGTGACCCCATTGACCCCAGTGAACATACAATAAACATGTTTGCACTTTGAATTCTGTACATCCAACCAGAAACAGAAAATGTATCGGCAGAATCTAAACATAAAGTCATTTATTTTATTACAAAGAATAAAAAGATTTTTTTAATAAACGAATCATTGCGTACTTGCAATAATTTGTAAACTTCAAAAATCCATCTCATCAATACTGTTAGAATGTTGCAGTATTGTTCTGTCTCACTGTCTCAATTTATAATTTAAATATATTCATACAATAACAACCTGAATAGGTTACCATATATCCTTGTGTGAAGGTCAGGCTCCTTCTGTTGCTTTACCAAAAGCTTCGAGCAGAAGGAGGGAAAAGAAGATCCCAAACAGAGAGGGTGCCAACAAGCATCGCTGCTTGACACCATGACAACAGATGCTGAAGGGGTTTGAGGTGGATCCATCAAACTGGATGGTGTCTTGAAGGACTGAAGGATGTGGGGAAGTTTGGAGGGCAGTCTATTCGTTCAATCAACTGGAAAAGACCAATCTTAGCCGTCTAAAATCCAGAACAAAGGTCAGGCCTTTGTCATTCGGGACATGCTATTTGCTGATGACGCAGCAGTGGTAGCACACTCTCAGGAGCACTTGCAAACACTTATGGACCAGTTCACCCAAGCCTGCCAGGACTTCAGTCTGACTATTAGTATTAAGAAAACCAAGACGATGGGACAGGGAACCGAAAATCCTCCCTCCATCATCACCAACAACTACACCCTGGAAGCTGTAAACACCTTCACCTACCTTGGGTCCAACATCACAGACAACCTATCATTTGATACTGAACTTAAATTTGGGAAGCTCACAGCGAGAGTGTGGGATAACAGCAAGCTCACTATCCGTACAAAGCTACAAGTGTATAGGACATGTGTTAATAGCACCCTCTCGTATTGAAGTGAAACCTGGACCCTGTACTCCCAACAAGAGCGGCGGGTAAATAGCTTCTACCTTCACTTTACTGAGCATCACCTAGAGGGACAGGATTCTTAACACAGCAGTTCTAGAGAGAGCTCAACTTCCCAGCTTGTATTCTCTACTGAGACAGCGTAGTCTCCGATGGCTCGACCCATGTCCACTGGTTGGATGATGGATGAATCCCGAAGAACATCCTCTATGCAGAGCTTTCGTCTGGCAAGAGACAGATTGGTCGCCCCAGCTGTGTTTTAAGGATGTCTGCAAGAATGATCTAAGGTGCTTTGGCATTACCCCTTCCAGCTTGGAAAATTTGGCTCAGGACCGCCCTCGGTGGCGACAGGCTCTCCGTAGCGAACTGTTCATGTCTGAAGTCACCCTGGCGCAACGCCATGGAGCCAAGAGGTCCAGAAGAAAGTGGTGGCAACAAAGCACCAGCACATCAACATCTTCAATGACAGCCTTCATCAGTGACATCTGTGGTTGAGGCTGTTTTTCGAACATTGGACTTCACAGCCACAGCAGGTGCTGTAACTTCAGGGGCACAAGAATTATATAGTTTTCGAGACTGCAATGTCGATATATATATATATATATATATATATATATATATATATATATATATATATATATATATGGTGTGTACGAATGTAGCTTCACACAATTTCAAAAGAGTTGCTCCCACCATTGCAATGATATGTTGAATATCAAGGAGACTGTGTTGAAAAATTTCATTCATTTGTTAATATCTGTTTTAGTAGATAAAGCTTCAGATTCGAAGGGTATTGAGTTATAGATATAGTTGTGTATTTGCTACTGGAGCGAATTATCGTTGCTTAAGCCAAAGAATTTCGAATGCGGATTTTAAAGGTATACAAGCTTTATACACATGGAAAACTATCACCTATTTAGACTTGAATCAGGCGAACTTGATTATATATATCCACTACTGTTGTAGAGTAATTATTAGTAAACTAATCATCATTTCTAGTCAGTGAGTTTGTTGCTCACTTGATTTCCCTCATCAGACTTTTGTCATTTACTATTCTTCCGTAATTTTTCTCATCCTCACTTAACACATTTTCTACACATTTGAAAACTCGAACAACAGTTTCAATATATGTATTCCTCATCAAATGTGTCTTGTCTGATTTCGTTAACCGTTTGGTATTATTTTGACCCTTTTAATTTCAAATCTGTTTTCTAAAGAGGAAAGAGACGAGTGTCAATATTAAATATATAAATCTATTTTCTTCTGTGGTCAACTTTACATGAAAAAATCTCATTCGTTCTAATATTTAAATGTTAAATTGGATGTGCGGAGAAAATAAATTAGCACTCATTGGTATGGAGAATTTTGACACTCACTGACATCTTGACCCTGAAGCTGCAAAATATGAAATAAAACGCAAACAGGAAGGAGCAGGTGTTCATCGGGGAGGCGTTTCAACTTTGAAAAGTGGCACAATGTAATTCTGAAAGACACATACATGGATAGTAAAAATGCGTGGTTGATACAAAACGAATAAAAGGATAAACGGAAGACTCAGTGGTACAGTGCTACAGACTTGTGTGGGATCACTTTCCACTGTCAACCCCACTATGAACACTCTCTGTCACACACACCCTCTTAATCTCCTTCAGACCGTTATTCACTTTGAATCTCTCTCTCCCTCTCTCTATCACTCTTTTCGTTTCTCACTCAAGAATGTTAATGAAACTCACCATCATCAAGTCGCGCCAACAAAACAGATCTCCATGACTCATCTTCGCAACCCGTCCCTACCAGATCATCCTTGCTTCTCCAGCAGTCCAGCATGTCTTCCTCATGTGGCTTGTGTACTAGGAAGCAAGTGTCCGCAGCATTATTGTACAGTTCTTATCTAGCCTTTTCTCAATATATTTCGTTAGAGTCCAAGTGGTGCAGCCATACAGTAACACTGAAATGGTTACAGCTTGGAAGATTTTTCTCTCTATCTTATCAGAAAGATACGATTTCCATATGTCTATAGCAGTTCATGCCTGTCATGAGTATATTGACATCGCTTTCTGTAGATGAGATACTACTACTTCAGTATGTTTACTAATTTCAGAGACTTACCGTCTAGTGTGGAGATGTCTTCATCTTGTGTGTAACACATGAACTCTGTATCATCTGTGTTCCCATGGAGACCAATGCATATTGCTGCATTCCCTAGAGTATGCAGCAATGATTCGAACGTTATATATATATATATATATATATATATATATATATATATATATATATATATATATATATATATATATAAAGGTTTTTTTTTATAGTTTGTTTGGAGCATTGTGCGTATGTGTAATATAGAAATTTTTGAAGGCAATTGACAATGCAATATGTGTTAAAAATTATTTAACTTTTTTTTAATTCTAAATATTTTCGGAATAAAATTTTTATATTACACATACGCTTCAAACAAACTATTAAAAAAACCCTTTTATTTCACTATGCCTGAGCGAGGCTAAATTTATAGTAAAAAAAATAAAAGAATTAAAAGAATTTCGAACAATCTCCACGAGCACAAGAACAGCCGGACCGACTTGAAGTGAAACCTGGACCCTGTACTTCTCGTCAATCCAGTAGAAACGATGCAATCATAAAACGATGCACCACGGAAATAACCGAAAATGTTTTTTCAAATATCCGGCGTTCCTCAACTTCTTAAACAACAGATGATTACACCAGCGCCGTGGGATAAGTACTATAAAAAAAACACCAAGTACTTTTAATGCTTCTAATAACTCTGATGATGGAATTTTATCCCGAAAATATATAGAATTAAAAAAGAAGGTAAATAAATGTAATTTTCAACACATATTGCATTGTCAACTGCCTTAAAAATCTCTCTCTCTCTCTCTCTCTCTCTCTCTCTATATTATATATATATATATAATATATATATATATATATATATATATATGGGGGGAGCAGAAGAAATATCTCAAATATATTCTTATAAATCTTTCATCTATTCTTTTCCTATACAACCCCTTTAAGCCGCTATTTCTGTTACTTCCAATATGGAGGTCGCCATCATCACAAGGTTCAGGACGACAGTATAAACATCTCTTACTGTAAAAGGATTTATTTCAAAATAGCGAAAAAAATTGACCGAACCATAAATCCTTTTGTGTTAATCCCCACAAATCGGCATTATCCTTTTCGTTCGGCCTCCAAACATGAAAGTTCTTCTCGTCAATCCAGTAGAAACGATGCAATCATAAAACGATGCAATTCTGTTTTTTTCCCTTTTTTTTTTGCGATGAAATCGAAGAATAATTGGAGAAAGAAACTTGTACATCTTTAAACAATGTTAGTGAAGAACGAGCATTTAAACGGGTACACCTCGTTTTAATTACGGTTTGCACCTATTTTCATCTCTGTCTCTTTTTATAGACATAGATTGAAAGTTTGTAGTGGCCCTGCGTCAAATGGCACAAATATTCCAACCCAATTCGTTCATTTTAAGCGTCTGTGTCAGATGTTAGTAACAATAATGCATTTTAGATTAAGGTTTGTCCATTTTTTTAGGCCTAACGCAATGAAACGTTTAATAAGGTTGATTAATTGTATAAAAATTCAGAAAAAATAATTGATTGATTGGTTTTACTGCATATATAGCGTTGTTTTTAGTTTTATTAATGTATGACGGAGAACGAGAAAGGAAAAAGAGCAAGACATTGTCTTGCCTGCCGGGATCGAACCCTCGTCCTCCCGCATGCAAAAACAAATGCGATTTAGGCACTGGACGGACGCGAGGTTCGACTGATGTGCCCGGATGTTTGGCTAATATGCCGATAAATAACCAAAGTGAGTGGAGCTTGGTGTGACAAGCAGAGAAGCTTTCGGCTTACGTGAGACGGCAGTCAGAAAATATTATTTTGACGACGGCGACAGATTTTCAGCTGCTGGTCGAAGACTGTGTTGACCAAAAGAAAGTTTGGCCCGCGAGAAGACAGTGAACTCGCTTCTTTTTGGTCCCCCCTCAACAGGAACTTGTTGAAGCAAATATCTATTTTCCTCCTCTATTTTTCCCCTCTTCTATACGAAGTCAGTTTTCTTTTGTAAGCAATAGTTTCATGTAATTACTGATAATAATTATTTACAAACAATTTCAGTTTCCATTGTCCTTATCTTAAAACAAACAATTTACTTGGAGCCCTGTCAGAGGGGCGTAGGATACATTGAATGTATCTCCTGTAGAATGGTAGACTCCCCCAGCCCCAAAGGGGGTATACTAGATAATGCATCTAATGGTGAATTTCCAGTTATGGAGATCTGGGAACCGTACAGTACCTCTTCATTACCATTATTCTCAGACCCATAGTGGTAGTACATGTTAGAGTCCTATCTATAGATGAAATAGATCTGTTTAAAGATTATTCGTATTGGATTGGAATACTTGATGCCATACAACTGTAAATTATTTTTTAAAGAATAGTTACTTGAATGTATACCTGTTAACTATTGTTACATACGCCTATCGTTTCAACGCTATACAGCGCTTTTCATCAGAGTTTACCAAAGAAGTATGAGAGGATACATATAAGAACTTGGCAATAAATAACAAAACAACGTACATATAATTATAACATAACGTTTAATTCGAATTTATAGATTCGGAGGATCATGATACGGATGCCGACAGGCTAGGATTTATAATGTCATTTGGTGGAATTATTTCTTCAAATCAATTTATAAATGTTCATAACGAAAGAAGTTTGCATTTATCTTTTTATGTATTGATTCATCTTTTGTGTGAATGACTGATCCGGACATTAGTTCTGTATATGGTATTTTCAATCATGATAACTTTTTTCTTGGGAGACATTATTTTCTTTTCTTTCCCTCCCCCACGAGATGTTCGCTGACCGGGTCCCGAATATTAACTGCTGAAACTGCTACCAGGGATCGCTTTCCCTTCCTCCAAATCGTGACGTCACCTGTCTCGGTAGGTTTTTGCGTACGTGGGTAAAGCAACGAGTGTAGTATCAGTTTTTCGTTTCCCTCCGCAATGTCGGCTACGTGCTAATGACGAAGCGAAATTTTTCTTCTTCCGGTGAGCTTTTAGGGTCACATTCTGGGACTTCCCCCCTCTCCTGGCGTCCGCCAGTCTCTCAGAATATTCTAAAAAGTTCTAAATTGTTTATCATTTGATTAAACGTAACAACTATGGACTATTATTATTAGTTACTTGAAACCATATAACATTGTGGAAATTATTTTTATTAGAGAGGAATACTTGATATCACGCGCGCAACCCCCCCCCAAAAAAAAAACACAAAAAACAAACACAAAAGCAAAAACAAACAAACAGAAAACCCTCTTAAGAAACAACTCCACAAAAAATGTAAATATGAACGTAAAATGAACGCGATTCCCTAACATCTAGGCAGACATGGGTTTACTGTTAAAATCAATCAATATATCAATTAAATAATTTGCACACAGTTTTGTTTTCCGTTATTCCTATATAATACTAATTATTTTCAAATAGATCTATTTGACCCATGGATTGGATCTTAATACTTTCTAATACTCCAGATTAGGGTGGACCTGGGAGTAATAACAATGAAAAGATAACTGTATACTCTTTAGAGTTCCAGAATTGTAACCTGATCACCGGATGCAGTTTTATGTCATACCCAAGACAATCCTTGAGGGAATTATCTACCTCTCTACATAGGATTGCTGTTAGTGAATTTTAAGCCCCACTGACATTTTAATACTATGCATATAATTTTTGTATGAACTAGAAAGCCGAAAATTAATTGAAATATTAGCTTTATTACGATGATCTGCAATCGAATCCATTATATTTCTGAAGTATTCCTCTATAACAGACAAATTATTACTAAGAAGAATGAGTTAAATAGACGAGATAGATTAAATTAGATAGATTAGATTAGAATAGATAGATAAAATCGATAAAATAAATAGATTAAATAGATTAGAATAATAGCTTAGATTATATGAGATAGATAAGATTTGTAAGATACATAGATTAGATTAATTGATTAAATATATAAATAAATCGATAGATAACTGATTGATACATTAAATATCATAATAATATGTCGTTACATAATAGAATATACTCACCATACCTGAAATCATAAAAAGTAATATTTCTTTAATTTTTTCTATTGTCTTTACGGAAATTGTTTCGGCGGTTCACCGGGTTTGAAACCGCATTGCTGTCTTTCTTTCTAATCTAACTTACCAATCTCCTTACTTCGCCTCCTACACTAATGCCATAACGGATAAGTGTACGCACGCCAAGGACGCACTGACTGTCATCATTCAGTGCAAAGTTGATTTGCATGCAAGATGCAGAATAATTGTAGCATTGTCTTGCTTTTTCCCACGACAGACAAGCACCCTCTCCAATCTGTCCAACGCATCACCTGAAGATCTCACCTATGTGGCCATGTGCTCTAAGTGACAGTGGACAGGTATCGGAGAAAGTGAGATGGTGATCACTCTATTCCGATAGTCTGCAGCAGGGAATAGAGTAAAGCCGCTGGGGAAAACTCCCACCACGCATGACATCACGAAGTCTCCGGTTGACGTCATTGTCTGACGTCAGAAAAAGGTAAAAGAACTAGTGAACAATCACAATAATAAAACTTCGAGAAACAGGTTAACAACATACAAGTAAAAGAGAGGAAGCAATTTTCTGATATCATCCACTTGTGTCCGCCATATTGAGGACTCAGCATACAAGCAAACGACATCCAGTGACATTTGCAATGTTTTGAACTGAAGAGTTGCCTCCCCCTTTCGTCATTGAACAATAGTTGTTGCAATAATTGTCATTATTATTGTATCAGTCTCTTGTTGAACCGGCATTGCATCGAGAAAAAGAAGAGAACAATTGTTTTTCTAAGTGTATGGAAGCAGATTGGGACCTAAGAAAAGCAAAAGGAGAGCAGAAAAAGAGCAATAAGCGGGAAACCCGATACATTTTTTTATTTTTGCTAAGTGGCAGTACTGTTGTATAGCGAGTTCGATTCTTGCTGCATGCCCCATATTTTTGATCTTGTGTCACATCCTACCTGTGGCGAATAGGTTGGATAAATACTTACTAAATGGCAGTCACCAATACCATTTAGTAGTGGCATCAGTTATTTATTTTTATTTATTTAGATTAAGCATTGTCAATAGTTATCATTATTTCACTTCTTGTGAATTTTTTTAACACCAGCGTTAGTTAGTGGTCTTTCACTTAAGATTGAGTGACAGTAAATCTCCCAAGGTTTCTATGACTATACTGGGTATTCTAGCCGATCTTAACAATGTTGTTGTTTGGATGGTCTCGATTTTTCTTTGATTTCCAATTCACCCAGGCTCTTTTCCAAACCCTTAGGGACCGTTCCAAGGGCACCAATTACAATTGGTATGACCTTTACCTTCATGTTTTACAGTTTTCTCTGTTCTCTGGCAAGTTCCAAGTATTTATTATTATTATTATTATTATTATTATTATTATTATTATTATTATAATAATAATAATAATAATAATAATAATAATAATAATACTTTTGACTTGTGTTTTCTTTAATGTTTTGATTTTTAATTGAGAGGCAACAAGTTTCTTTTCTTTCCAGCTCTGATATTGTATAAGAGAATGGACAAGGGCCGATACAGATATGCTTAAACGAGGTTGACAACAACATTGGACTGCCTTAGGAACTCCAGTTCCTGTTGTTGAATTCAGAATTATCCTTCTGCAATGGTTGCCAATCACACCTAAAAGAGCCCAATAGAAAATACACAACTATCTTAGCCACCAAGTAGACTTTCTGAGGTGCACATACAGTGAATGGTAAAAAACTATGAAAAGGAAATTAACTGAGCAGGTGGTTTGAATTTATGCAAAAAGTATTCTGTAGCTTCTAAAAATGTAAGGGGATAGGTGAGGTGTGTGCTATGATGAGAAAAGTTGGCGGTGTCGGTTTTTATCTCGCCACACGAAAGCCAAATCAAATTACTCGATGACTTAGTAGATTGTTGGGATGTCACGCTGCGTCACTCGTGGTATATCTGGGGCAAAGGGAATTACTTGGAGGTGCTCATATCCTCTCCAAGTAACATGCGACAGGTTGTATCCGGTTACGAGGAACCAACAGTAGGGAGCCATAATTGACCTATATTCGTTAGATCAGAGAATCAGCAACAAAAAAGAAGCCTAAATGAGAATGAAGATTTTTCCAAATAGTCAAATTAATCTTTGAGAAAGATGTTCAAGTGACTATTTGATATTGGAAGTGATATAAACTCGTCATTCATAAAATGAATCGATATTTTCCATCCAGACAGGAAATCACAACGACATGAGAATAAAAAAAAAGATAGCCAATGAGATATTATGCAACCGGGTTTTTATTAACGTCATGAAAATTGATTGAGGAGTTAAGTAAGCATTTAAACAAACCACTCTCCCATAACTACCTAAAAGATGCTTACACCTGTTGTCAATTGTAACAGATATAAGTTGGTTATATATATAAAACTTTTTATAGTGATGGCTATATTACATTAAGGATTCATTTTTATTTTTTATTTTATTTAAATATTAATAATAATTTTAAAAAATATAATACCAGTAATGAATTTAATAATAGTTTAAAAATGACTTAAGTATAAATATTTAGATTAAATAGAGAAACAATTTTTAAAAATCAGAAAGAGAATCTTCTTATTTATTGATGTAGGTTAACTTACTCCAACTGCGAAAGTATAGTTTTGTATTCATGAAATTTTGAATACATCTTATCAAAATTTACATTTCCTGAATGATCATTTTTATGTATTTGATTGCTTTTCTCTTATTGTTATTATTGTCATCATATATAAGTGTGTGTGTTTGAAGAGGAAAGATTTTATTGGTTTTGTAAAAGAAGAGAAATAAATGGAAAAATATTTTCTCCATTCTTGGTTATTTTCTTGGTTATTATGTAATTGGGCTCATTTATTGAGTTACGGGTTGAAATAAATTTGTTTTTGAACATGTGTTTATGAGAGAGAAAGAGAGAGAACTTTTTTCAGGTTTAACTTGATGATATATTTTAAAAAGATCAATCATACCTACAAATTAAAACAGGTGTAGAAATTCCCCCCAGCAAAATCCCAGGAAAGGAAAATTATTGGGAATAATTAAAGGAGAGATCTGTCCCTAATGTCAAACTCCTTATCACTAAATTATTAGGAAGAAACAAAAATAAGAAATATTTGGTCAGGCTGTCAATTGCTGACCCTTTCCCCAGCAACACCATTACAACTAAAAAATAAAGTAAAAACTGAAAATATGAATTACGAACAAAAAAGGGGAAAAAAGAAAGTAAATAAAGGAAGGAAAGAGAAGAGAGAGAGAGAGAGAGAGAGAGAGAGAGAGAGAGAGAGAGAGAGAGAGAGAGAGAGAGAGAGAACCTTATTTTTTGGATTGCGTGACTGGGCTGAATTTTAGCTGAACAGTTGATTTGATATCTAAAATTTCCTGGACGAATAATCAAACTTGTTACCTGTGCAATTGAGCAGAAAGAAAGAAAAAAAAAAGCAGATCTCTAATTGCAATTGACTCGCAATAACAAATCTGCTTTACAAATCCGTAATTATTTGAAATCGGAAACAACAGAGATATTTGCTGAAAGTAAAATAACATATTTGATGCTATATAAGATTCCATCTCCCATCATTATGTATAGTATTTTTTTCTTTGTATTTACCCAAAACCTTCGCCATAGGCAGAATATGATACAGGGTCAATTTTTAAGCAGAGTTCAGCAGGTTTGAATTCAGCGTCTTTTTGTTGTTGTTGCTTAGACGGGTTACCGTGTCAACACTAAAGAGACTAACTGCACGACTATTAACTCATGGCTGGTGCGAGGGAGAACGGATGGATTCATATCTTCCTCAAGGGCATTAATGAAATGTAAACAGCTCCGACCAGGATTTGAACTCGGTTCACAGAGTCTATTTCCTAAGACGATAACTGTTACACAACACGCCTCCACAATATTATGGTGTTATGATGCAATGATTTGATAACTAGTCTACCAAACTGAATGTCCCATAATTGTTTAGTCTTTAGGGATCTGGCCTTAGAGAGCGAGGTTAGGTAACTAGTCTACCAAACTGAATGTCCCATAATTGTTTAGTCTTTAGGGATCTGGCCTTAGAGAGCGAGGTTAGCTAACTAGTCTACCAAACTGAATGTCCCATAATTGTTTAGTCTTTAGGGATCTGGCCTTAGAGAGCGAGGTTAGCTAACTAGTCTACCAAACTGAATGTCCCATAATTGTTTAGTTTTTAGGGATCTGGCCTTAGAGAGCGAGGTTAGCTAACTAGTCTACCAAACTGAATGTCCCATAATTGTTTAGTCTTTAGGGATCTGGCCTTAGAGAGCGAGGTTAGCTAACTAGTCTACCAAACTGAATGTCCCATAATTGTTTAGTCTTTAGGGATCTGGCCTTAGAGAGCGAGGTTAGCTAACTAGTCTACCAAACTGAATGTCCCATAATTGTTTAGTTTTTAGGGATCTGGCCTTAGAGAGCGAGGTTAGCTAACTAGTCTACCAAACTGAATGTCCCATAATTGTTTAGTCTTTAGGGATCTGGCCTTAGAGAGCGAGGTTAGCTAACTAGTCTACCAACTGAATGTCCCATAATTGTTTAGTTTTTAGGGATCTGGCCTTAGAGAGCGAGGTTAGCTAACTAGTCTACCAAACTGAATGTCCCATAATTGTTTAGTCTTTAGGGATCTGGCCTTAGAAAGCGAGGTTAGCTAACTAGTTTACCAAACTGAATGTCCCATAATTGTTTAGTCTTTAGGGATCTGGCCTTAGAGAGCGAGGTTAGCTAACTAGTCTACCAAACTGAATGTCCCATAATTTTTAGTCTTTAGGGATCTGGCCTTAGAGAGCGAGGTTAGCTAACTAGTCTACCAAACTGAATGTCCCATAATTGTTTAGTCTTTAGGGATCTGGCCTTAGAGAGCGAGGTTAGCTAACTAGTCTACCAAACTGAATGTCCCATAATTGTTTAGTCTTTAGGGATCTGGCCTTAGAGAGCGAGGTTAGCTAACTAGTCTACCAAACTGAATGTCCCATAATTGTTTAGTCTTTAGGGATCTGGCCTTAGAGAGCGAGGTTAGCTAACTAGTCTACCAAACTGAATGTCCCATAATTGTTTAGTCTTTAGGGATCTGGCCTTAGAGAGCGAGGTTAGCTAACTAGTCTACCAAACTGAATGTCCCATAATTGTTTAGTCTTTAGGGATCTGGCCTTAGAGAGCGAGGTTAGCTAACTAGTCTACCAAACTGAATGTCCCATAATTGTTTAGTCTTTAGGGATCTGGCCTTAGAGAGCGAGGTTAGCTAACTAGTCTACCAAACTGAATGTCCCATAATTGTTTAGTTTTAGGGATCTGGCCTTAGAGAGCGAGGTTAGCTAACTAGTCTACCAAACTGAATGTCCCATAATTGTTTAGTTTTTAGGGAGAGCGAGGTTAGGTCTAACTGGTTATAGGTTAGCTTAGTCTACCAAACTGAATGTCCCATAATTGTTTAGTTTTTAGGGATCTGGCTTTAGAGAGCGAGGTTAGCAAGCTCGTGAGTTCGATTTTTACCATGTGCCCCATACTGATGTTCTTGTGCCAAACTAAGCTAAACTTAATAAATGTCTACTATTGAGTAGTAAGTTCGATCCTTAACTAGGTGCCCCATACTTACGATCTTGTGCCGAATGTAAGCTGTGCTTAGTTTTTGGTTACCTCGTCGTAATGTTTACCAAGCTAGAATTGCAGATCAATAGTTGTGCACTGACTCCGATATTCACACTTTTATCGCGCTTCGCGTGTTATAATACTTACCGACTGCGACTGGCATATTCTTACAAATGAGTTCGATTCTCACTGGGTGATCCATACTTCTGACCATAACTACAATATTATAGTTAGTCTACGTACAAACAATGGGAGATTAAACCTTTTCGGCTCACATTAGCAAAAGAGATATATTAACCTTGCATGTAAAACCGAGTAGTCATTGTATTAGGAAAACAGAGATGTTTAAATGTTATAAAATAATGTTGTTAATCATTCAAGAATAAAAGTTTCAGTACTGATCTATGAGGAACACCGGACGGTATATACTAAGATTCTGAATAATTGTTACTTTCATAGTTCTATCTGTCAAAAAATATCTTAGAATATTTACTATTCTTTTATAAATATCAAAATATTTCATTTCCACAAGTAAACGATAATGAGAAAGGAAACATAAAAACCAATTTAGTGGAGTTTTTGTATCTTCATGACTTTTTCTTCCCAACAAACTTCATCAGATAATGAGATAGGATGTTTCTAATTTCAGGAAAATATGGATGAATGTCATGACAATATAATTAGGAATGCGGATTGTAATGAAATTTTAAAATGTGAGCTGGGAAATACATTAGAATAATAATTTATTCACAGTTATCTAGTTCAACCTAACTATTCCTATTTTATAATAATTTGTATCCCAATATAACACTAATAATTTGCAAGAAATTGGAAGGTTTCAAGTAAATAATTGAAAGGGTGAATCCACACTACTCAGAGCTCCAGCACTGGAGCCTCAACACCAGGTAAAGTTTGATGTCATAGCCAGGACCCTCCTTTTTCGGGGGGACTTACCCCTGCAGAGGATGCACTTGGTTGATTCTATACAAGTCTTGCATCCTATACTCTGTATAGCTGTATAAGTATTACTCCCCTAAAAGGATTGGAGTTACACCTATGATTAAGCCAGAGACAAAGGATGATGAGGTAATGTTTTGTTAGTTCGGTGTTTAGTTAGTGGGTCGATGGAAAACGCAACGCATGAAATGGCCAGTTTAAAAATCGGATGATTGATTTTATGCAAATATTTTTCATTTAGAAAACAAATCGCTCGATGACGTATTAGAGATCAGCTGAGAGACAAGTTTCTTTTTCTAGTGCAACTAAATCACACCCGTTGGCATTTGAATAATTTCAACCAATCGGTTTAATTATGATTGATGACGTCACTGTGATGACTTTGTATTGATTATGGCCCAATGTGTTCGGCAAACCTAATAACTGTGTTCCTGGTCTGATGATTTTTTACTTTACACGGAATTAATTCTCAGATCAATATTACTGAATACAAACAAACATCTGTAATAAGCCCTTTTCTTTCCTTTTTTTTCATTTCTGCCTTTATGTACGTTACACTTTCAATTGTATCTTCCAACGTCTAATCTACTAAGTGATAGGATACGAAATTATTCAGAGCATTTTCTACATTCAAATGAAGACTATTTGTATTACTACCTCTGTCCCATAATAGTTGTTATTTTTTGTGTATGAAATTTAACTACTATTATCGGACAGAGGTTGTATTTTTGTTCATTTCTTTGATCATTCTTGCCTATGTTCGTTAAAATTTTTATTGTATCTTCCCATATTTAATCTGTTAAGTAGGATATTTAGAAAACTACTAACTGAACTAATCTGTGTTGGATAATCGATCGAAATTGGATTACTGACATGATTAAATTAACTGATAAATGTAAAAAATCCCTTTTACTTATTTTTTTTTCAAAACAATCTTTATTTAACACTCTTTATTGCCAATTATCAAAAAAAAAGATACAATTATATTAACTTAGAGATTATCAATTGCAGTTTATATTAACATATGATATGAATATTATTATGTGAAAAATTTCAAGGATATTTTTTAGAGAAATATTAAAAAGAGAGAAGAGATTTATAGTTTTAAACATTTTCCTTAATCTTAAAACTTATTTGACATCTCTAGATTGAAGAAGGATCATTAATTTAATTAGAAATGTTTAATGAAATGTAAATGATTATTTTAGTAAGACAATTCTGATTACTGTTAGAGACCCCCTAACACATTTTCAACAAAACATATTGCATACCAAATGCGCAAGTTCTACATCCGTCTATGGAGGACATACAAATAAACTCTTCTTAATTATTTATAGAGATTTAAAATTGGGATTGAGTACTAAGTACTCTTCTGTCATAAACAAAAGTAGGAGTTCGAATCCAGTTGAAATATATTAAAACGAAAAAGAAAATCTTTGTCACAATAAGGTCTTCGGTTTTTTTCATATTAATTAAATAATTTAAATAATAAAGTGCAATTTGATATAAGTCGAAATATGCAGCCTAAATAATAAATTGAAATAAAATCCAACTTTTTATACAGATCTGTTTTTTACCTGGTGTTATATGAAAAAATTTAGTTTGTAATTTTTTAAAACATTGTTGTTAGTTTAAATGTGTTTAATTGTTATTGGCTTATGAATATATCATAGATTCCCTGCAACAAAGTTCTTGGAACAGTTAATTTTAATTTTAAACTGGGAAACAATTAATTATCTTAAATAGATCTATTTAATTCATATATTGGACCATAACAGGTACTACTGCTCTGGTCCAGAGTGGACCTGGGAGTAATGACAATAAAGGGATACTTCACACTCCCCTGATCTTCAGAACTGAAACCAGTTATCAGATGCAATTTAATGTCATATTTACGACACTAATTTGGAAGCTTAGGCTACCAAACCATTCTTAGTGAATTCGATTCTCACTGTGTGCCTTACACTCATCGCCTTGCGCTAAGGTAAGCTCATATTATCAAATAACAACAGTACACAAAGATTATTCAAAGCAGAAAAAAGTTAGTAAAACAATGTCGTTTAAAGTAACAGAGAAAAGTTTTATCAATTAATGATGAGATTGAAATAATAAAGAAGATAAAAGTGAGACTGAAAGTGTGTTTCTTTTTTTAATATAATATTTAGTTTCCAATCTTTTCTGATAAATGATAGCGTATAAACAGCAATTGATTGTGGAAGGGAAAACAATCATTTTATTTGTACCTTTTGATTTCTCATATAAAACTAATTTATTATAACAGCACTTTTAAATCCCCGATTAGATTATCTTTGTAGAAAATAGGCTTGGTGAACCGAGTTCAAATCCTGGATGACGCTATTTGTGTTTCATTGTGCTAATGCCCTTGAGAGATTCATGGATTTAGCTATTCTCTCTCCCAACTATGGGTAAATGGCTGAGCAGACTAGATTCTTTATCTTTCGTTGGCCAATTGGTGTTCGAGAAGGAGAATTCTGATTTCAAAATAAAGAGCTGGAGTTCATAAAGCCATCCGACATTCTAACTTGTATAGCACAATGATTTTCCTTTATTATATTAATAAAATCAGCTGTGGATTAAATGTGTGGCTTACCATACAAACATAAATAGCCGAAACGTAAATATATTGAGTAATCTATTTTGAATTTATCTTCTGTCTTGTTGGGCCGAATAGTTGATGGAAAGACAATCAGAAAAAAAAATGAGGGAAAAATGGAGGATGAACATTTAGTTCACAGGTCAATGACACTTTTGTTTGTTAATAAAATTAGAAAAAAAAACATTGTTTTCTTTTAAACAAGACTATGAAATTGTGTTCATTGTATATTTTTATGTAGTCACTTGCGTTTTTTGCACACAGTTATAGGATATCAAATATTCCTAAAAAAATAATCTGGAAACGGATCTATTTGACCGATGAATTGGACCCTAAAAGGAACAACGACTCCGGGTCAGAATGGATCTGCAAGTACTATCAATGGAGGTGTATTCTACACTCTCCAGATATCAAGAACTAGGGTCGCATTATCTGATGCAGTTTAGTGTCATACACAGGACACCCCTTTTTTCGGCGAGGGGGGGTCTGCAGGAGATACAGTCAGTGAAGGAAAGATAAATAGAGAGATTGAAAAGGAAAGGCGAAAGAGAGAGAGAGAGAGAGAGAGAGAGAGAGAGAGAGAGAGAGAGAGAGAGAGAGAGAGAGAGAGAGGGGGGGGAGGGAGGGAGAGGAATACATGGAGCTTTATATTTATCTAAGTTTATTATCTATCTAAATTCATTTTTCACATCAAGAGATCATTGGAAGTTTTTTTTGGGTTGGTTAGATAAACACATATTGAAATGAATTGCTCATGATTTGAAATATGCAAAAATGGTTTTATATATTAAAGTGGGATTGGACGATTTGTTCTTTTAAATTGAGTCAAAGTATAGATGTGAAACGAAGGCGTGATATACAGAAGAACGACTGAAGGTAAATTTTAGATTTACTGTTATATTTTCCCTTTGTGGCGAATGGTCCTAATTTGTGTGACTATTTTTTAGTAGCTTTTTTAAAAAACATTGTTACATAATGATTTGTTACATAATTATTTAAATCGCATCAAAACTGATCAATATTTGTAGTAACGGATGGGGGTGGTAGGCAATCCACCCCCACCCCTAGCCTTGTGTGCGGACAAATTTTCAATGAATTGGTCTACACACATTATTCGATATATTAATACGCTTGTAATTATAATTCTTATTGTGTTTCGTCCATTCGCACATTACGTTCACCTACATACCCCCCCCCCGCAGTCAAGTGGAATATTCTATATTCCAGCTAGATTATGATACTATTTTCATATTGAACTATTTTGGAAATTTATTTATGGATTTCATTTATATTAGGTCATATTTTAACTTGGTTACGTTTGTTTACATTGTTTAAAAAAATGTCACCATTAATAATATTTCACAAGTGTATTAATATATAAAATATAAAGTGTACACTTTGCCACTCATAACCTCCATCCGTTTCTATGCATATAACAATTCAGTTACGATTTAAATAATTATTTAACAAAACATTGTGTGAACCCCCCCCCCCCCAAAAAAAAACAAACAAAAAAAAAACAATCACACAAATTAGGCTTTACGTCACAAAGGGAAAATATAACAACCAAAAAGTAAAAATATACAATTTCTCTTTTTGTCTTTCTGATGTGTAGCATGTTCTTTTTATTCCTTTTCTTTCTTCATAATCAAAACGGAATTTATCTGAGAGAACGACAGGGCGTAACATTTGAACACATGCATTCTTGTCTGGCATTCTTTTTCTTTCCTTTTTCTTTCTTTCCTTCTTTTCTTTCCATTGAAATAGATGACACGCATCACAATCAAAACGAATGGTCCATTATTTATATGAGGTGACGACAGGGCGTGACACACGGAGGCGCAAGCGTATTAATATATAGATAAATAATGTGTCCGAATATTTTTACCTATTACCCTTGCTTATATTGTATTCTCCTTTTTATGCTTGGAAATCTATCTATTTATCTATCTATCTATCTCGTTGTAAGTTTTAATTGTATATCCAAATAAAAGATCAGAGTGAGTAGTTAAATGCCACCATGAAAGTAAATATTTACATAGTAATTTACCGCTTTATTACTTAATGTATCAATCACGTATTCGTCACGTGACTTAAAAGATTACATATTCATTAAGTCTAACAAAATCAGGCGTGTTGAATACTTGCACATCTGAGGATCTGTTACATAATGGATAGGCAGAACATCGCATTTTTGTATGGATGTGTGGTGTAGATTTTACAATTAACGGTAATACTACGGAAATCTACAGAGGATTTAAATTAAGAGGTCTTGAACCTGTATTCATCTGGAACGGGACTGTTATCGGCTTAGAGAATCACGTGACCAGGTGATTCTGGGAAAGAAGGATTAGATTTAGCGATTTTGAGCCAAAGTACCAGTCAGGACCCGACATATTTTACGTCTCTACTGCTGATGCATCCCTGGACGCGTGCAGTATCAAGAGTATTGAAAATCGGTAGAATTAAATAAAAATGTGTACACAAAATATGTCTCCGTGTTTCATGATTAAAGAACGCGATGGAACCCACACAGAGAGACACCCACACCCCAGAACCAGAGAGACGACTCATCCAGAGAAGAAAGTAGACACTCGGTTCGATACAACCCACTATGAAGAACACAGACATCCAATGAAAGATAGAATAGACGTTAGAAGAATCTAGAAAGAGGAAGACACACGATAGAAGTAAGACTATATAACAGATCGTCAACGTAAAAGCCGCAGTCATGTGTTTTTATCATATATATATATATATATATATATATATATATATATATATATATATATATATATATAGAGAGAGAGAGAGAGAGAGATTTCAGTCTACCTCAGGATTCTTAAGAGACAACTACACAAAAATGTAATTATAACCGTACAATGTACTTGGTTCTCTAATAATAATCCTAGACACGTTTGTATGCCCTTAAAATCAACTAATCAATCAATCAAAATTGATCTTGAGTCATATCTTGCTCGTCGCGGAGTATTTTTTTCTTTCTGTCTTGCAACTAAGAAACGATAAGGTTGTTGTTGTTGTTTTTTCTCTCACCGAGAGCTCCATAAATAAGACCTTGTATAAAAAGGGTCATCAACCGATAGGAAAACAAGTGAATCTTATTAGTCAAGAGACACAGATGGAAAGAAAACCGTTGAAGATTTTTCAAAGTAAATTTCTCAACAGCCAGATAGCCAAGATTGGACGTGTTTACTTATAGTAACGACTTATCCTATCACATTGCACTTGGCACGTGCTACAACCCGTAACATACACATTACATCTGGTGAATACGCCATCAGACAACATGGCGTCTTTGTAGCTGGCCGTGTCACTAATGTATGAAAACGACTTGAACTTTGACCTCGTAGATCACAACCTGTTAGAGATATGAAAGGCAAATATAAGTGTTGAGATGTCTGTTTTGCTGTATTATTCGTTTTAAAATTGGTCAACTTGTTGCTTTATATATTTTTGTACTTTTGTTTACATATTGGTTGTGTTTAAATAGACGTTTCGGCCGATACATTCTTTATCCTTCCTCAAGTGTATTTCAGTTTCCAGTTTTTACATTTCATTTTTCATAAAAAATGAAAATTTTAGCAGTTTTAAAGGCCAACGGATACAACATAGACTTGAAGAAATTCGAAGAATGAATCGACTGAAACGTTTACAAAAATGGGAACAAAAGCCTAAAGATATTGCAATGATGGAAAATGAAAATTTTCGAAAACAATTGGATCATAGCTTACAGGTCTATTCTCTCTCTATTTATCTCTATAAACGTGTTTATTTACTAATATTGTTTTTATACTAAATATGGTGAGAAACTCTAATATTTACCCCTTACCTAATATATGTATTTATTCACCCCCACCGCCAAGATGTGATAAATGCACCTCATACATGATTAGGTAGACATTTACTACAAGGGCACTGAAAAGTTTTAACCCGGTCAAAAATAGATTGAATGTATGTACTTTTCCGCAGTTCAAATCATATTATTTCTCTTTAAAAAATGGAGGATAAATGAAAAAAAACTCTTAGTAAACATCATTCAACTGTGTTAATTCTATAATTCTTGACAGTGGTTGTGATAAATAAATAAATGAACAAATAAATAAAATTAAATGATGCGATGATTTTTCGAAATTCAAGAATAAAAGGGTACCAGTAGTACCAGTATTTGTCAGCAGACTTGAACAAGTTGAAATTCAAAAGAAGACATAAATTCCTGTCTGAATCTCTTATTATTATCATTATTATTCGCTGATGTGTTCTGATCGTAGTCGTTAGTTCAATTCCTTGGTTAGGCAGTTCATGAAAAAAGACACATACTTTCATTCTGAGATGGTTTGCATTTTACACAGCGCTTCAGAAAAAGTATGAACTCAGCAATTCTTCCTCCAACTATGAGTAAATAGTAGGGTAGATTGGGCCCTTTAATCTTTGTGTAGCAACCTTTCTTAGAGAAGGTTAAACTCCGCACGAAAATTGTCCTTGTGTCGAATCCTGCTAATGCAGAGGGCATGGGTAAATACATATACTTTCATTCTGACTCAGTGGAAGAGACAATAAATTTTCTTCTTTAAATATATCTTGATATGTGGATAAATGGATATATATTAACACATTGAGATAGATATTTACAATTTGAAAAATATCAATAGATAGATTGCAAGATAAATAGGAATAAAATGAGATAAATACACAAAACGTGTGCAATAGAATATGAACGAATTTAAAAGGATATATGTCCGTCCTTTTACGTCCCGTAGAAAAATAAATGTCAAATGTAGCAAAACTAAAAATTATTAAGACAATAAAAAGAAATTTAAAAAAGGAGAATAATTGCAATTCAAATTTTATTATGGGAACAGAAAAAAAAAGACAGCTAATAACTTGCATAATTTGTCCTTTATGCTAAATATAACAATTAGGCTCTAAGCCGGAAAAAAATAAAAATTATACAAACTATACGAAAGGTGACAAAATGCAAAAAAAGGCACAAGAAAGGCACAAGGCCGAAAAATAAGGAATTTTACAGTTATAAAAGGTTGGGTATAATGATAACTACTCACAAAATTACAGAGCACAGACGTAAATGAAATGAATATCCTGTTTCCCTTTCTTCTGTCGGTCAGTAAGGGGCGAACTTTCCAGCCAGGCAGAGAGAAAACTGGGCGTCAATCCGTCTACAATATTCCTCTAGTGAGCTGAAGGTGATCTCTCCTCTTCCTTCCTGGGTGATTACTGCTAGATGATGGTGCAAAAATTTCTTATGGTCGAGCTTCGAGGTACAAGAATCAATTAAAGGCAAAAATGCCTAGGAATTAAGAAGTTTCTTACTTCTTACATACAAAGAGTACAATTTTTGAGACAAAACAATGTCTCTATAAAAAAGAACAAAGGTCGAATATTTCAAGTCGACCCTCGGAAATACAAATATTATTTTTTTCTCTGAAGAAAACTTATCGGTTTCAAATGCCCACTTATAATAAAAATATATTTCAATTCTTGACTCACTCTGTGAGATAAATGCAATATTTGGGTCTTCCAAATATGCACCAAAACAATTTAGAATAATTAAAACTTATCTGTAGATGAAAAACAAAAACTCACTCTGTGAGATAAATGCAATATTTGGGTATTCCACATATGCAACAAAACAATAATTCCGGGAAAGACTATGATAAACTTTCTCTAGTTTTATCAATTTTCGTCTTGTCCCGGTGTATAAAAATTTAACGTTGGAAAACCCAACGGAGACAGCCTAAACCTGACCGGACTCTGCAAACCCAATCTTCTGTCTGCTGAATTTCGCGCCCCTTTTCAGGGAACAGGAAATCAGCCTCGTTCAAAAAAAAAAAAAAAAAAAAAATCCGACCAATCACCGACCGACCTGAAGAATTCAAGAATTCTATGGGCGTGCCTGAGAAAGACAGAACCTTTCCAAAAAAATATGTTCGTATCTTTCCCCAAATTAATGCCCTTTACAAAAAATAAAAAAATAAATATTGAATTGCCTTCAACGCATATTTCAAGTAAAAAAAAAAATCTAAAAAATAGACACTGTTTATAAATGTACACTGTGTTTCAAATTATTAATTAGCTGACATTTTTTTCAATTTCTCCAAACTACCAGTCAGAATTTAACGAAACTTTCACAGTATAATGGGAATAGATATATGCGTAGGCTGTATAAAAATTATATTGTTTTGCGCATGAGGAAACAAATGGTAGCCATTTGCAATATTAACACGGTATAGAATTCTTCCAAACTATAAACGAGTGTCATTATATTCGTGCAATTATGGGTCGTAAATGTGACGACCCCTTTTGAGTAAGATATTATAACATCTGAACTTTCCAAGAAAAATCTACATTAGAAATATCCCAAATAATTGAAAAATATCACCAAACTGTAAAAATATTTGCTACAACTCACACGAAACAACGTAAGGGAACCGATAAGGGTCACTCGAGGGTTGTTTCCCAACGATCTTTGTCAAGAATGAAACTTGAAGCTGTAAATAACACGAGTGACCAGTGGAGTGGTTTTTAGGAACATTGAAGAGGAAAAAGTGTCCAGAAGTACTCGCTATTGTCTTTTAAAAAAAGGTTGAGGCGTTAATGAGACCAGCAACAAAACCTCAATTGACAAAAGTACACGTACAAATGCGTTTAAAATGGGCAAAGAACATGAAGGTCGATTTCTCGAAAGTTCTGTACACAGATGAAACTCATGCAACATTTTATGGTCCCGATGATTTGAGTAAAGGTTAGGTTGTAAATGGACGAGATCGTCGTCAACGTTTGAGGCACAAACAAGGAGGAGATATGATTTGAGCTGGTATTATTAGAGGTATCATATTTGGACCGTGGAAAGTGCCCGACGGTATGAAAATAACGACAGATGCTTATATAGCCTTCCTCAAAGGGCGCTTGGCTAAAAAAGCAAAGAATCACCTTTAGGAGAACCATCATATTTATGCAAGATGATGCTCCTTCGCATTAAGCATAGAAAAACTACGGATTACCTGTAAAAATTAGGCTTCTGCGGATCCTGGAAAATTAACTAGCCGACCAATTCTCCAGATTTAAACCTAATTAAAAACCTGTGGGGCGTTCTGACACAACGTGTTTATGAGAATGGACACCGATTTAGAAGCAAGGATGACTTGTGACAGAAATTAGTAAACGTATTACGTGAAATTACATCAGAGGAAATCCAGAAATTGACATGTTCAATGAACAAGGACCTTTTGTAAGTAATTTTATAAAAAGGATCACATATCTCATATTTACCAACTCCACTATCATTTTTGAATTTTGTTTACTTTTTTATTTGGTTTGAATTTCATCTTAATTACTGTGTGCATCCATAATAACTGTAAATGAAGCAATTAAAGTGTTATTTTCTTTTTTACAGTTTTTTTATATTGCATCTCGTTAATAATTTGAGTAAATTAGGTAAATAACCGTCATTTCTGTTTCCTTTTTTAGAACCTTACGGAATAGGCGTATATACTTATTGTTATCATTCTCTGATAATTTCGTCAAATTCCAACGAGTAATTTTGGATAGAATCGAAAAGTGTTACTTCGTTAAAAATTTGAAACGCAGTGTATTTATGATTAATTTGTACTAGCAGGACCTGGGGATATACCACAGTTTAATAATCTAATTATTACAACGTTTGATATGTTTACTTAAGAGCTATTGCTAAATAGTTCAATGCATAAAAAGTATAATAATCTTGATTTAACTCTCTCTCTCTCTCTCTCTCTCTCTCACTCTCTCTCTCTCTCACTCACCGCTTTTCTTTCTTTCCTTCTTTTTGTCATCGATTGAAACAGATTAGCGGTATTATTTTCGCGTTCTCATCTCCTCTCTATCTTTCTCCTCTCTTTCTGTCTTTCTTATTATATTTTTTTCTGTGTAATATGTCCTTTCTTATCACTATTATCTATTCATGTACTCGTAATAGTATCCTCATCTTGATTGTTATTATAGCCACAGCATTTCAACCGTTGCATACTTTCGCCTTCTTCAGCTTTCAGGAACTTCGAACCTAACCCTTTATTCAATTCGCGGAGATAGATTGGCCTGTGTTGCGACATGGGTTTTCTCGATGCTGTAAATTGGGGTTTAGTATATGTATGGGGGTGGGGTGTAGACAAGGGACATCTCAGATTAACTGATATGATAAATCCTCTTTAAGGTGGATTTGAAAAATGAGAACAATCTATTGCCGCGGATTTAATCAAGGGTTAAATTCGAAATTTCCTGAAGGTTACCAACTACAACAAAAGACCCCTGAAAAAGGCCGGGGATATAACGGTCGAAACGTTGTGACTATAATAACAACGAAGACGAGGACAATAGTTCGAACATATCTGAATAATAAAACAAAAATGATAGAAACTGCACTAAAAAATGAAACTGTGATGTTGAGTTTTGAGAAAAAATAATATTCTTTACTCATCAAAATGGACCTAAAGTTAATTTTCAAGAAAATAAAAACATGCCATTGCGTGGATTTTGCCATTGTGCCGGATCATAGAATAATAAATGAAAGAGAGCGAAAAGATTGACAAATACTTAGACCTTGCCAGAGAACTGAAAAACCTGTGGAACATAACGATGAAGGTGGTACCAATTGTAGTTGGTGCCCTTGGAACGGTCCCCAAGGGTTTGGAGACTGGAGGAATTGGAAATCAGAGGAAGAATCGAGACCATCCAAATATCAGAATTGTTAAGATCGGCTCGAATACCCAGAAGAATCCTGGAGACCTGAGGAAACTTGCTGTCACTCAGCTTCCAGTGAAAAACTCACAAGGAGTGAAATATTAATAATATTAACCATAAAATTATTTATTTATATTTTTGCGATGATCGAGATATTCTATGATTTAAAAAATCATTGAAGAACACAAAATATCCATTTGTGCAATTTAACTTTTTTTCTCTTCCATATCTCAGCGATTTCCCTGAAATGACTTTAGCTATGAACCCCATTGTCAATGTGGGTGGATATAGAAGAATGATGTTGTGTCAGGCTGGGAGTGGTTCTGTAGGGTGTCAATTTTTATCTGTCGAGAATATTTTTCGAAATATTTTTGCCTGTCAAACGGAAACGAAAAAAGATTCTGTCGCCGGCGCGTTATCCTGAATTCCATACACCCACCCAAACAGAAATCGCATCAAATGAATCTTAAGAAGAAGAAGAAAAATGAAAAGAAAGGAAATTGAATTAAAAAGAAGAAATAAGTGGCTGTAATCGCCAAAATAAACAATTTGGAAAAAATGGAGCGGTTGTTGAGAAGAGAAAAGAAAAAAATCTTCAAGTAAGCAAGTTGGAATTTTCTATCGGTTAATTCCGGGGTCATTTAGTGAAAATATCATGAGTCTTTTGGTAGACTAAAGAAGAAGAAGAAGAAGAAGAAGAAGAAGAAGAAGAAGAAGAAGGAAGAGAAGAAGAAGAAGAAATGTTGGTTGTAATGATAAAAAAGAAAAAGAGAAGGACAAGAAGTGGAGGAGAAGAAGATGATGATGATGATGAAGAAGAAGAAGAAAAGGGAAAAGAGGAAAAGATTATGATATAGAAGAGGAGAATAAGTGAAGGAAGAGTAGAAGAGGCAGAGAAAAAGATAGAAGTATGATGATGGTAATCATGCCGAAGAAGAAAAAAAGAGGAGCAGATGATGATAAAGATGGTGACAATGAAGAGGAAGAAGAAACGCCAGAGAAGAAGAAGGTGTAGAAGAGGAGGAGAATAATTATAGAGGGGAGAACAATAATGTAGAGAAGAAATAATAATAATAATAATAATAATAATAATAATAATAATGGAGACAGATAGACCGAAGAACAATGATGACGATGCATTCGAGTGATTACCTAGACAGACTCTATGTGTCAAGAAAAGAAGGAGAAAGAACACTCTTTGGCATTAAGATTTGTATAGATTTAACAATTCAGGAACTCAAAAAATATTAAAAAAAGAACTAAGAAATATTGACTACAGTAGCCAACAACAGCAATATCAGTATAAATAACTTACGGGCAAATAGAAAAACAACAATAAAAATCTAGAAAACAAAAATGGGAACAAAAGCAACTGTATGGATATTTCAAGCGAAAAACTAAAGAAATTGCACACATGGATATGGCTATGAAAGGGAAACATGAAGAGAGAAACTGAAACTCTTTTAATAGTAACTTAAAATAAAGTCATAACAACCAATTATCTTAAAGCAAAAATTGATAATACTCAGAATAATAACAATACACAAAAGAGTGAACAGAGATGAAACAGTTAATCACATAATAAGTGAATGCATCATAAAGTAACGAGAAGAAATGTTGACAAATAGTATAAGTATAAACCAGACTCTGTCTTCGAAAATGAAACACAGAAAGTTTTCTGGGATTTTGAGATAAAAACGGACACCACAAGTCTTGCCAGAAGTCACAATCTAGTATTGATTAACAAGAAGAAAAAAATCAGCAAGTGGATTTGTTGTTTCAGCAGATAACAGTTGAAATAAAAAAAGGGCCATAAACTGGATAAATACCTGAACGCTACCAGAAATCTGAAGGTGACAATGATACCAGTTGTAGTTTGAGGCCTAGAAACAGTTAACAAGTTTCCATTATTTATAGGGAATCATTAAACAATAAAAACGGATATTATTATGTATCATTTGTTATCGAAACTATACAGCAGTATAAATCCGTAATAAAAAAGGGCAAAAGTAAGTACACCCCATATATATATGCAATTTTATTTTTGTTACATGTTTTCATTGCTGTAGATTTGGGTAATAAATAATACCTAATCATATCCCTTTTGACTGTAGAAGAAAATTAACTCAATATTTAAAAAAATGGGAGAGGTGTACTTATTTATGGACAATACTGTAATAATATATGATATAAATTTTCATTGTATAATGTTTCACTTGAAAAAATAAAACTTGGTATCTTTGGTTTAGAAGAAAATTAACTTTTTATTAGAAAAAGGTGTCTTTATTTTGATTGGTCCTGATTGGTATCTCAGAAACAAGTACTTGTTGACAACAAAACTCTAGAATAACGAACATGTTGTCATCAAAAACGTATATTCTGGGTGTGGTGGGTAAGTGCCACATACCCACAAAAGATGGTAAATCACACACACACACACACACACACACACACACACACACACACACACACACATATATATATATATATATATATATATATATATTAAACTCACCCAATAAAAACTATGGGTCATAAGTTTTCTGTTCTTTGTTATTAGATATTCTGCTGGTAGTTGATCTATGATAGCACCGCATGCACGCACACTCACACCTATTTGAATCATGTCAATGGGCGAATGGTTGGATAATGGGAGAGTGATATAATTTTTAACTCACTCTTTTTGAGTAATACTTGTGCCAGGGTGATAATCATCACCATACGTCACTGGTTATCACAAGAAAAATATTTAACTTTAACATATGTCAGTTCATATTATGAAATCTTTTTATCTCAGTTTCTTTTAAAAACTAAACATCTGTAAAATTATTTATCTTATGTAACAAGAATAATTTGGGTTTGGTTTGTATTTGATATTTCTATATAGAAGAAATATTATTAACAATGATATTTCTAGCTTATATAGAAAAGATGTTATTAATAAACTAAACTGCCCATGAATTTTATAAAATTATTTTACATACATCAATGTAGCTGGTTGACTTTTAACAATTTTAAGTCTCGCTTTGAAATGTAACATGATAACATTTTTGATTAAATGACCTTGTTAGTCTTATTAGTTGCTTATGAGTAACTGTTGACGGATTCTGCAATTGGCAGACGATAACATCTCTTCGTGACCTGTGCCATTAAAATCGACAAGAACTCAATGAACTTTTGAAGTCTTGACTTGGAAAGATTAACAACTAGATTAGAAGGTTGAACTACATTTCAAAAGATTATTATTATTATTATTATTATTATTATTATTATTATTATTATTATTATTATTTACAAATTTTTCACACTTGCAATAACTGGCGTTCTTCCCTGAAGTCCGAACGAGAGAAAGTATATTCAGCTCTCCATGACTCTTTTAAGTATTCTAACCGATCTCAGCAGTACTGTGGTCTAGACGGTCTCAATTTATCGTTTGATATTCAGTTCATGTGGTCTTTTCAAGATTATTCTCACTCTGCGAACTTTTTAAGATAGTTTTAAGTGGTGTTTTTTATTGAAGTCTCAGTGACAACAAGTCTCCACAACTGTTCTGAGTGTTCTAACCGATCTCTTCAGTCCTGGTGTCGGGATGGTCCAGATTTTTCCTCTGATTTCCAATTCCCCCAATCTTTTTTCTAAGCCTTTGCTGACCATTCCAAGCACACAAACTACAATTGACATCACCTTCACCCTAATGTTCTACAGCTTTTTCAGCTCTCTAGCAAGGTCCAAGTCTATATTTTCGTTTTCTGAAATGGCAAAATTCACTGGATGACAATTTCTTTTCTTTTTGTTAATTAACACAAGCTCTGGTCTTCTGGCAGGGATTGGGTGATCCGTTCATATCCCCAAATCCCAGAAAATGTTATGTTTCTCATTTCATAGGACAGATTCTGGTTTGTGCATATAACATTTGTTAATATAGTCAAATTTTAATTTCTTGCGCAATTCACAGAGGATCTCCTTTTATACCCAGTCGTAGATAGTCTTTATTCTTTTGGGGTTAGTTTTCTGCATTCCCTTATTATGAAATTAACCTTTTCGCGCCAGTCTTACATTTGCTATTTTGTTGTGCATTATCAATTTTCACTTTGATATAATTTGTCCTTATGACACTATTTTGTCTTGCTATTCAAAGAGATTCGGTTTCGCTCTTTAGATTTCCATTTCTTAGCATTGACCAGGTCATCTTGTATGCAATCTTCCCAGTGTGTCACTTGAGGTATCCATCCAGTTATTTTTCTTCCCATTTTTTAAAAAGATTTTGTTGGTTTACTGTGTGTCCTTGTGATGACATTGCTTTTACTGGCTGCTGTAATCAATCTGTCTTTTCTCTTTTTGTCTTTGCTCTTTCAGTCACACTTGAAAATTTATTGTTCTTCTCTGATGAAAATCTAATATGAATCCGAACTTTTACTATTTCTTATTCCGTGTATACGTCCGGTAAAGGGAATATCAGGGAATCTTATTGTAGAATTCTCCACAGAAAAGTTATTCCTGGCCCCGGATGTAACACACTACAATGTTGTCTTTTTCTAATCATTAAGCGGACAGTGATCCATATGGTGGCTTCCGTTTGACACAAGGTCAAGAATTTCTGATAAAATATTTTTATATTGATAATGCTTGAAGTTAAACAACATTATCAATATTTCTTTTACCCAACCCTTCCACCACGAACAGGTTGTGACACAAGATCAATATTTTAGCGGAGCAAAGCCGGTTTGAATTCAGACTTTTAGTTCTCCTTGACCAAGGCTATAGAACCCGGCGTGCTCAACTATTTACCCATAGCCGGGGGGTGGGGAACAGATTTATTCATATATTTATTAATAAGTGAAATGCTTACAGCCTCGTCCAGTATTTGAACTCTGGCTACTTATCATTGTCTACTAAGGATTATTATCATTAGTTTCTTGAAACCATATAACTGTGCAAACAAATGATTAGCATTAAATAGAAACAATTGCTTAAAACCATATTATTCTATATGAATTATTAGCATTAGGAATGCTTAAAATCATATAATGTTGTATAAATTTGTTAGTATTAGATAGGAATATTTGAAACTAAACAATCGTGCGCGAATTATTTGTATTATATAATAATACACGATATCATATAACTGCGTGTCAAACAAATCTTAAGACACAACTGCACAAAAATGTTAATATAAATGTACAATAAACGTTATTCACTAACCTTTAGGCATACAATAACCCTAGGTAGGTTGACATGCCGTTAAAATCAATCAATCAATCTAAATTGACCTGTGTTGATCTCTAGCGAAGCCGGAGTTCAGCGCCATCTATCTACCGTTTATTCTCAATTTTTCATTTTAGACTAATTTTTAGTCACATGACCAAATTGTTTGGTCAGACTTATTCCAGATACAACCAAGCAGTCACTGGTTTTTATTAGCATAAATTTCTTTGATGGGATATGTTCATTGTGAATGATGTACTTTTGTGATAATGAATAGATAAATAAATAAATGGATGAAACAAGTTTGTATGTTTGTAAGGCTTTTAGGTTAGAATAGCCGAAGAGAGTAGAAAATGAGCGGAAAAACACGAAAAAAGAATTCCTCTATATATATATATATATATATATATATATATATATATAGAGAGAGAGAGAGAGAGAGAGAGCAAAAAGAAAGAAAGAAAAAAGGAATTGAATGAAATAAAAGTAAAATAAAGCTGGCAATTTGAGCAGCGGAAGATGATTCCATCTGATCTCGCATTACACGTCTTGTCCGCTCAGTAACATGGTCGAATCACTTTTTAAAAAGACAAATTGAAGCTAGACACGAAAACTAAAACGTCTCCTCGTTCGATTGTTTGTTATGATAAGAGAATCTCTTACAATATTAAAAAACAAAAACTGGACAACCGGACAGGATGAAGTGAAAGAAACATTTACCACAATGACAATGAGAACATTTAACCACTACATTGATACTATTTGAATATGCCGAAGAGGGAAAGCCGATTGAGTGATAAGCCCGATCGCAAATGTGGCAGATAGTTCGGATTAGGGTAAGTTTTTTTTTCTGCTGACCAATACCTCATGAAAGACTGACCATCTATTGAATCAATACGAGAGGTGATTGATAGATTCGTGGCATAAGGTAGAATGACATGTATTACACAATTACAACTAAATCCACATGTATTTGTAATGTTTTTCAATTCATAACTGTTTTATTTTTTGTTTTAGACATTTGAAACTTGAGAATTTTCAAATGCTGAGAAAATGAACAATATCACCTATCGTACAATCATTCCCTATCTTAATATTCAGGGTTTATCTCCTAAGGAGATCCATGGAAACATTGTGATCACTCTAAAGGATGCACCATTTTACAACATGATTGGCGGGCTTCGCGTAACGTTTATCGTCATACAAGATGAAAACGGTAACCAGAATTCACATCCCACGTTTCACTTCGCATTAATGTTCCTGGAAAGACGTGAATCTATCTGCTATCCCCCCCCCCCATTCGGCTATAGAAAATTAGTTGGCCAGACTGGATTATTTAACCTTTCTTAGAGAAGAAAAGCCCTGAATTCAAAGCAACTTTCTTTCGCTTAATATCAACCTTGTGTCACATCCTGCTCTTGGAATAGGGGTTGGGTTAATGCGTACAATATTCTAAAATGAATGAATGAAGATATCAACTTGAATGACAATAATATAAAAAAAGAAAAAAAGTAGTAAATGAATATTGTCAAATGTGACTGAAAGACAATCAGTGATCATTTTTGTAATGTTCCGTTCCCTTTAGTAGCATACGGTCTACAGTTGCACTACGTTTGTGGTATTGTTGCAAATAAGTTTTTATGGGGGTGGATTTTCTTGCCCCCCCCCACGACTCTTGGGTTTTCATTTTTAGATCGGCTGTCTTAACAAAGCAAGAGTCAAGTCTATCATACTATTTATATATAACTGTAGGGATTCATGCATTTCCAAGGACAATAGCGCGAAAGTGAAATACAAATAGTCTCATCCAGGATTTGAACTCGGGTCACCGAGTCCATTTGCTACAACGATAACCATTACCCCACGTTGATAGTTGATGTAATTTATAGTCTAAACAGTGTGTAATGATTGTTGTTTATTAAGATAACAGATAAATACTGACCCCCCCCAATCTATAATATGATGACTCAATGTTTCTGAATACAAAGATCATCTGGGACATCAAGGGTCAGGTGTGACATCGAAATGACCCTGATGTCATCAGGTGTAGGTTGAGGAAATGCAGATGTCAATCGAAGATAATGTGAGAAAAGTTGTAGGTGAACAAAATGTCCCATACTGGAAACTAAGTGGGCATAAATATAAGCCTCACGTGTTGCGGAAGGGGTTGACTCACAGACAAATAAGGCAATAAAAAAAGCCTGACACTCAAGAAAGAATGAATGATTCAAATATAGACGTTCAAACCTGAAGAATAATCAAAGTTCCAATTACCGTCGAACTGGGAAGACATGGCTACAAACGGTTGTAACCCAATACAAACCCGAATAGTTGCAAAGTCTACTGCAGAAAGACAGTTGGTATTTATAGAAATCAAGAAGTATCCATTCATGAATTTGGGTGATTTGGGTGATTCCATTCCTTGTACTCTGATTGGTTGCTTGATTTGAATGATATTGTGGAGTTTTATAAATACCCTGTCATTCTGCAGTAGACTTTGCAACTATTCGGGTTTGTATTGGATTACAACCGTTTGTTGCCATATCTTCCCAGTACGACGGTAATTGGAACTTTGATTATTCTTCAAAACCAAAGCGAAATTAGCAATTAACAGAGACAATTAGTCTGAAGATTCGCGATTTGTATCCCTTACCCGTGTTAAATGATAAAATAGTGATATCTATTATTGGCATGTAGTGTAGGTAAGTTTAAAATATTCTAACCGTTAAGGTGTCACCTTGTGAAATTGACAGATGATGACTCCGAGATCATTTGAAAGCTTGGTTTCGATTGGACAGGAAAGTCATGTGACCAAATGATTCTAGAAAAGATAGATTTTAATGAAGAGCCAATTGAAGGCTTCACACCGAAGCAGTTGAAGGCTTCAAATCGTTTTTCTCTAATGATTCTACAACTAGATCACCAGTATTAACAAACGGGTTATCTATCCGAAAAGAAGTAGTCCAAGAAATAAAGTTAAATGTGCACATAAAAGTGTGGTCTATTTATTCATTCCGGTAAAAAAGCGTGGGGTCTCGAAAGCGACGACATGGAGAGGAAACAATATGGCAGCGGTGACGAGAAGCAACGACTAGACGACAAATAGGAAATATGTAAGCGTAGAAGAGATGAAAATATAACCCTAGGTCTGTGGAAATAATAAAGTTTATACAATTGTTTAGAGGATTTATATATCATTGTAAACAAACATTCCTCTCACTTGTTCTGATATTGATGTCCATAAAATACATTTCTGGAACTTTATTCTTTATCACCTCTATATGATTAGCGATTATCAGTTATGAAATATATAATAATACTCTTGTTCCTTAATTGTACGGCCGTTATCATCTTGCAAAACCCTCTGGTCAAAAATGAGATCGTCCAAGATGAAATGCAAAAATGTAAATACTGATTATCTGGTGTTGCTTATCCGCCGAATTCTTATTTCTTATGAGTGTCGTCACTTTAGCTAAATAATGTACCATTCAGTTTTTATCATAAAAAAAGAAAGGGAAGAAAAGGTCATGCTATACAGAAAAAAACATAAGAAAGAAAGAGATTAGGGAAAGATAGAGAGAGAGGGGGTGAACGTGCGGAATCGATGATGCTAATCTGTTTCAATCGAGCATAATGAAAATATGGAGAGAGAGAGAGAGAGAGAGAGAGAGAGAGAGAGAGAGAGAGAGAGAGAGAGAGAGAGAGAGAGAGAGTTAAATCAAGATTATTATACTTCTGAACTATTTTCAAATCAAGATTGTTATACAAATTGAACTAATTGCAATAGCTCTTAAGTAAACATACCAAACGTTGTAATGATTAAATTATCATCCTGTGGTATCTCAAACAGTCCGACTAGTAAATAAAAAAAAAAAAAAAACACAAACGGAAGCTTTGATGCATTGCAGGTTCCTCTAGCAGCACGTTAACTGCAACATTTCCAGATTTGCTCAGTCACGAGAAGGAATTCAGCATATACAGGACAGCACATCTCTGTTTCCTTTTCCAACAAAACTAAGTTTACTTGTTTGACAATCACGCGTGTCGTGTCATTGTGTTCACGAACTCTGAGGCCAATCAAGTGGCGGAAGTGCAGTCCGTGTACAACGTGGCCATGTAGCAACGATTTCCTTCCTGAAACGAAGGGAAACCGTAAAATGAAACGAACAAAAAGGGGATGGTGCGAAGTTAATAAAAATATTGCGCTCGCTTCATTGTGATTGAATTCCCTTTGCAGCAATTGACGATATCATCCGCCCTTAAAACTGCTGAGATGTCGACAAAAATTTACTAAAACGAATCTGAAATGTGATAGTCATTGTATTTTTTATTTTCTCACTGAAAGTGATACACCCTTTGCAAGCGTTTCGTCAATTTGTAAAAAATCTAAAGCTATGAACTTAGACAACTGAACATTTGTTTCACTACACTTGATTATATATATATATATATATATATATATATATATATATATATATATATATATATATATATATTGTTACGTAAGGAAAAAATCCGGATTCATAGATTTTTATTAGAGTAGAAAAATACATTCAATATCACACATAGGAATAACCCACAAGGATGGCATAAAGCATGATTAAATTGGAATATAATATCATTTTATTATTGAATTATTATCAAAATATATCGCGGGAAGGTGGGGTAGTGGAAACGTCTTTCCCTTCCTCTTTTTCCTTCAACCTCAGACGAAATACAATTCCTTTTTGACTTGGATAAAAATAGAAGAGTTCAATTCCTAGTTGACTTAGATAAAAAAAAAATGGAGGAGGATAGTGAATGATGGGTTTACTGTAAAGGTTCAAATATAATGTAAAAGTGAGTAGAGGTCGTCTAATATTTTTCTTAACTTTTTTCTTCTTGTTATTTTCTTCATTTTCTTTGTTCTTACGAGGATTTCTTCTTTTTCTTTGTTCTTACGAGGATTTCTTCTTTATTCTTTGTTCTTACGAGGATTTCTTCTTATTCTTTCTTACGAGGATTTCTTCTTTATTCTTTGTTCTTACGAGGATTTCTTCTTTATTCTTTGTTCTTACGAGGATTTCTTTTATTCTTTGTTCTTACGAGGATTTCTTCTTTATTCTTTTATGTCCGTAATATTGTTGCGTGAAGTATGAACCCCTCAATTCGACAGAGCAGAATTTTTATTACCATTTTCTCCTTGGTAAAAATTTCAAGCAGACTTGACGGGTGATTGCTATATTTATAAGTAAAGAGTGCTCAATATCATTAATAAGCATATATACCTAAATTAGAGTAGGGAAGACATAAAGTTAACGGCGCTTTGTAACAGTCAGTTTCTCGCCTTTGCGATTTTCAAACAAAGGGATTCAAAATCGCATAGGCGAGAAACTCACAGTTGCCAATCACAGTTGATCTTTTTGTCTTCCCTAACTTAGGAATATATATGCTCTATTAATTATATTGAGCACTCTTTACTTATAAATATAGCAAACTATATCTATCTATCTACACACACACACACATATATATATGTGTGTGTGTGTGTGTATGTGTGTGTATGTGTGTGTGTGCTTCTAAAAAAGAAATAACAACTGTACCGTCAAGAAAGACTTCATTAGATGATGACTGGAGTCTTCCCTTTTTCCTAGACAAATTGCCTTACCAAGCGAAAGCCACGTCATTTTAAGACATACACCAATGCCATCTATAAGGATATATTAAGGTAATTTAAGAAATAGACCAGGATTACATGTCACTCCGTTGCGCAATTTAATATATAGAATTTAACCTCATTCATCTACGTTACGACGTTTGATTTAAAATATAAAACATATCTAGACTTAAAAATAGTTCAGCTCCATTGCACATCGCCCCCCCCCCCCGAACTGAGATGATTTACTTTTTCATGTCCCCTCAGCATGAATGTCAAGTGTGACCGGGTATGAAGGTGTACTAAAAAGGTTATTGTTTTAACCAAGAAGGGTATGACCACTTTTTTCTATGAATTTGCTTAGAATCATAGAACTTATAAGAATGGGGATGTTCTTTTATTTCGTTTAATTTTTCTTTTGCTTATATATATATATATATATATATATATATATATATATATATATATATATATATATTGCATCATCGCCAATCGCGTGGGAAGCCAACCTACACACGTTATCAGAACTCGTTAGCTTTTTTAGTCTTTTGTGTTTTCTTTTCTGTATATTGTATTGTCACTATCCGCCCACGCCCTTTTGGAATTACATCACACCACCTGCACTTCCTGACATTTGTGTTTATTTTCTATTTCGCTGATTCGGTTTCGAGTGGATACAGCATCCTTTTGTCAGTGGGCGTCAATATTCTCTCTACCAATGAGCAGTAATTTATTTTCTCCGCACACCCAATTGATAACAGGGATACATGATAGTTAAAATATTAAATACCTTTTTATGTAAGAATTTGTTATTTGGCAAAATCTTGGAAGCATTCGGCAAATTTCTCTAATGTTTCAAATGTTTCTAATGTTATGTACCAGAATCTGATTCAGAAGATTATAAAGGCACAACGGAACAAAGGAATGGATTTAAAAATGTTCACTGGGTGATTTTGGAAGGGTCAAAGAAACTTGAAAAATGATACGTTACTTAGTTGATTGGTTTAATGGCATATCAACCCATGTAGGTTATTTAATGCCAAATCTTGTTTTTTTTTATATGTGATTTGTTTAAAAATAATTTTCATTAAGTTCATGTATATTAATAAATACTGGTGGTTTCTAACATGTATATGATAAAAGGGATAGACGTTGGCCATAAGAGCAATTTGAAGAATACGGTCGGGACAATCATATAGTTGCTAGGGTTTGACATGACCAAACGATTGATCAGAAGGGGCCTCTCCGACTGACCATCTAGCCCAATTAAAGGCGGAAGCGGGGTGTTGCATGTCACGGGACCACTTATTACTTGGCCCACAGACCACATTCTTGTCCTCAGGCATTACAAGTCGCTAACCACGACCAACAGGTGGCCCCATTGGGGTATGCCTTACCCCTCTGCAGTTATGCAGTCGGCCTATTCTACAGCCCTAGCCGACAAGGTGGGAGAAACGATACGTCAAATATTTTAAACAGCAAATTTGAATGAGTGGGATAGCGTATATGTTTTTCGCTCTTAATCATTTCCTTCTTGGTGCGTTCGAGGACCTTTCACTCATATACGGTTTACAAGATTGGATTAAAAGATGATTAAAATTTGAATCGTTTTCATGTCCTTCTCTTAGGCTATAAGATTTAACTTTGTTACACTGGGCTGTCAAAATGAAATTAGTCGCAATGAGAAGAAAATCGTTGAACTAACCTGGCACAAGGCCATTTATTTTTTTTATTTTCAATTTCTCAAGAGTATCTTATTGTCTTATATTTCTAACGGTTAGTTGAGAATGGAAAATTTAGCATTCAAAGTGTCAAGGCTCAAATTCAGGTTGCTGGCGTCAATGATGTCTTCATAATGTCCTCATCAGAAGATGCAACAAGTTAAATATAATTTCTTTTGGATTCCCTCTTAAGTTTAAAACAGTTGAATGCAATGTGATATCAGTAATTGTACTACTCCTCTTCCTTTACTCGCCATTTGATAAAAATACTCATTGTTAGATGATGAATCAAAATGACTTGGCACGTAAAAATGATTTGAAATGCAAAAGCATGGACAGAGATACACCATATTTGCTTCATTGTCGCTGTTTTCAGCGTTAAATGATTTGTTTACGGTAAAGACAAACACGAAAACATCTTATTTGAAGACAGGCGCACATGTCGAAAAGTTGACAGAAGAGAAAACTTCCTTATTCTTTTTCTATTTTGTTCTCTTTTTTCTCACTTTATTTTCCATTTTCTCCTTGCTGACAATTGGGCAGACCCACAAGTCCAGTAAGCAACAAATACCGTACAGACTTATGCATAAGTCAAGAAAGAGGTTGACTAAAAAAGAAATAATTGACATTAAAAGAATTAAGAATGAAAGAATTAAGGTTGTCATAACTCGAGGAGGGACAACTAAATATTAATTGTTAATTTTTTCTTTTGTCAATGAATTCAATAATTTTTTCCTCAACATTGGGTTATTCCATAATATTTTTACCTGCGTGGTTTAGAAAAAATATTCCATTAATTCAAATGATTAAATCTATTTTGTTGAAGGAATATTTTATGAAGCCAGAATGTTTATCTACATTATAAAAATGATTTGCGTTTTATAACTTATTAGTTTATTTACTGCTAAATATTTTTTCAGAGGTATTAGTACTAGTAGATAAAAAAGGTGAGGTAAAACAAACAAACAAAAACAAAAAACAAAAAAAAAACAAAAAAAAACAACAACAAACAAACAAACAAAGATTTCGAATGCAAAATTTCAATAAGCGTACTGTTTATTGAAATTTTCCCTTAATGGAACAGTGGAAAATTAACACAACACAATCTTCCCATATCATTTACATCACATCAATGCCACATCACAATAGTTAAAAGTATTGTCTCACAGATCGCTTTGTGAGTTCGATCTTCACTATGGAGCCCCCATACTTTCAGTCTAGTGTAAGATTTAAGCTATGCTTATTTTTTAAGGGGATCTCGTGTGGTGTAGTGGTTAACGAGTTTGTAGATCATTGCTAAGCTAAGTAAATCGCTACACAGAACTGATACTAAACTGGTCTTGTGCCAGACATAAAGAAGCTTAGTAGTAATCAATAGTTGAATAAAATCCCAGAATATTTTCAGTATAAAGTAGTGTGATAATAAATGGCAACTATTTTGTTTTTGATGTTTGGTGTTTTTAGGCTAAAGGCTAGAATGTGTGTTAATAGGAAAGATGTGATTGTGGGACAGAGTTTGGCTAGAGATGGCTTCTTTAATTCATAAAATATCTTGGTTTTTTTTAACATAAATAGTTGTTAGGTTTTGATGAAAAAATCGGTTTATATCATAAATGAATAAATTCTATATTTGACCTCCATAAAAGATCAACTGATGTCCGAGAAGATACGGGAAAGTTCTTGAGCCAACTAAGACGAAAATGACTTTTTTTAAAAGTAGAGTTAAAAAGCCTAGAGACTACGTGTCAAGTATACTTAACTGCCGGATGAATATATCGAATATATATTTTATGTATTAGCTAATTTCCTTCTTGGAAGGACTGAGAACTTTCAGTATCCCTCATATGCTGAATAGAACACAAATATATACAGGTTAATACTCATTTATATGTACACATCTATTTAGAAGGCATATACGCACTCGGGGAAATAGGACGCATATACACATACGCATAAATACACATAAACATGCATGCCTATTGTACTAAGATGGTCAAGAGGCTAATCTCAATAGCCATGGTCAGTGAGTTCGATATTCAGTGAGCTTTGTTGTAACCATCAGATTATTAAATATCTAGCAGTCTTCTACAGAGCTAGTTTATTAGAAATAAGTTTAATTGTTACTAAATATCCTACTACTTATGCTAGTAAATATTAATTATTACATGAACAGACAGATATATTGGACTTTCTCGGTAAAGCAATGATTGATAGACCTGTAGATCCTCATTGGATAGACCTGTAGATCCTCATTGGGAACTCCGTTATTGCAAATCCATTCTGAAGTTACTCATAGAGCAATGTTTAGCAGACTTGATTTGCAGATCCCCACCGGATAAAAATCGACTCTATATAAAACTAGTAAAATGGGGGTCATTTTTATGTCTTCATTGAAAAACGGACACGATAATTTAGGAACAGTCACTACTAATGCCTTCCCACAAAATCTAATCGCTTCTTCAACATAATAAATATTTTGGATGATGGGGTTAAAAAATATGAACACAGAAAAATGAAAACCAAATTGCTATAGATTATTTCTATTTTCTTAACCGTTGAAATAAGAAAATAATAAAAGCGACAGAAAAAGGATGATCCTTTTTTATATTATTGAGATTAATAATATTTATTATGAATAAATAATATTTTGTGGATGTGATAACAACAAGGATATCCTCTTATGTTTAATAATTAAGAAGTACATTGCACCTTAGCAAATACCTTTAAAAAGCCGTTCAAAATAACAACATTCCAACGAGAGATTTTGTCATGTAAATAATTAAGCCAATAGATTTCCTTGATTTAATGACGTAAATCAAATGGTTGTGTTGAAGAAAAGAAGCGCCAAAGTCAATTCAACATGCATGACTCATTCTTATTTTTGACAAGTACCAAAGAATGTTTAAAAATGGCGGTTGGACATAGAAGAAAAATAACCAGGTCTTAATCCGGATATATGTTTCTATGTTAGGAAAAAAGAAAAGTTTAATAAACAAATTTATAAGGTGCACCATGTCCATAACATCCATAAGAATTGTTTCCACACACACACACACACACACACACACACACACACACACACACACACATATATATATATATATATATATAAGGATTTTATAATTTGCTTGAAGTATTGTGTTTATATTGGTTTGTTGGTTGGTTTTGAAGGCTATCACAATGCAAGTGTAAAGAAAAATAAGGTAACAATGGTGTTGTTTGTTAACCTGTGATTTATTCTTAATATTTCGGGATAAAAATCACCAGAACTGTAGTTGTTGCTAGTGGCTGTTCATTTGTTCGGTATCATGCCTTCCAAATTTGTTTCATTTTGTTTTTTAGTAGTTTCTCTATCTTTTACGAAACAAACAAAAAAGTGCTGTGAACCGTTCACTCTTGTAGCCCTGTGTCAGACTTAGCCCTGTGTCATAGTCTAGTATTGATTTCTACATTTTTGCTCAGTAAAGTCAAAATTTGAATATACTTATAAAAGAATTCACTCGAATTTTGAATAAAGGAAGAAATAAATAAATAAATAAATAAATAAAGAAAGAAAGAAACTGAACCAAGAAAGAGAAAATGAAATAAATAAAAAAAGAAAGTAAGAAAGAAAAGAAAAGGATACTAATTAATTGGACGAAGAAAAAGAAAGAAATAATAAATGAAAGAAATAAAGGAAGAAAGAAAACTTGGTTTCTTTCCAGATTTTCCTGTCTGTTGCCTCCTTGTTTTAAAAATGGATCACAGTTACAAAATGCCAGAAACCATAGCAACATATACTTGGTACTTGGTTCGAGAACATGATAATCTTTAAGAGAATATGTATAAATGAATGACTGTTGCTTAAATTTACTAATTATTTATCTATTGCAAACAGACAAGACATTTCTCGTTTGAGAGAGAGAGAGAGAGAGAGAGAGAGAGAGAGAGAGAGAGAGAGAGAGAGAGAGAGAGAGAGAGAGAGAGAGAGAGAGAGAAATCAAATAATTAGTTCAGTTTTTAGGGCCAATTCAAATTAACCATTGCTTCAGTTTATCAAATACAGATCACTTTAGATTATCCAAGTAGAATTTAAGAAGTCATCACTGACCCACTTGTTATACACTTACCATGCTTTTAAGATTGAGGGAAACTCAAGCTGTAAATAAGACTAGATTGTTTTCATTCAATTTTTGAATTGTTTAAAAGAAGGTCGAATTACATGACTTGGGAACGGATCATTTAGTTGAATAAAGCAGGTGTAAACATACATATACACAGGACGCAGTTGTAGTTACATATATCCTTCACTTGCATAAAGACACGTATACATAAATATACACACTCATTAGATAAGGACAAACGCATAAAATATGCAATAAAGTACACGCGTAAATACTTATCTAAATACGGACACACATACACAAACCATAAACACAGATACGAGTATATATATATATATTTAAGAAAACGCCTCCTGATTCAGACTTTCATGACTATATCGACAGGTGGGCTTGTATTCAACACATTTCTCTCTCTCTCTCTCTCTCTCTCTCTCTCTCTCTCTCTCTCTCACACACCACACACACACACACACACACACACACACATATATATATATATATATATATATATATAGAGAGAGAGAGAGAGAGAGAGAGAGATGTGTTGAATATATATAAGTAACTTCGCACTCCCTAGAGCTTCAGGTCTGGAGCCCCACCGCTGGATACAGTTTAGTGTCATAGCTAGGAGACATTGCTTTATTACAAAAGAGTTTACGGTTTGTGTAATATATATATATATATATATATATATATATATATATATATATATATATATATATGGTGTGCAACAAATCTTAATTGACACACACATAAAAGAAATACGGTCATAGCAGACACAATACACGCATACGTGCGCATCAATATAAGTTTCTCGTCGCATTATATAAATTTCTTCGTTATACACATGAAGATTTACTAAAATAAACGCGTACACACATACATATACGCTTTTGACTGTCGGTTTGTTACTACGACGAGAGCAAACTTGGTTGTCGTATTAAAAAAAGGCAAAAAGAAAAAGAAAAGAAGAAGAAAGAAGAAAAATGTTGGGTTTGGTTGCCGTGTCGGCTGAAGCAGCGGCGGCATCGCTGCAGTAAACAAGGCCACAGCACAGGCCGTAGCCTCAGACACGTGACTATAAAATCGTTTGATCGCCTGTACAACGAGATTACATGTTAAAACACGAGACTTGCTTTGCACGTTGGCTTCGGCAGCCCGGGAAGAGCTAAGTTCGAAAAGTTGGTGGCGTAGATGGTCAAGTAATGCGTATCAAATCGAATTAAATCATGGCAGAGGATGGAAAGACAAAGAAGAAATAAAAAGAAAAGAAAAAAGAACGTCGGTAGGAGATGCGGATAATTATGTTTGAAAAAAAAAATGGAAGGATAGCAAGGGTTTAGGTTTGAGAGTTGAATGACGGGAGAAAGATAGAGCGTATCTTAATGGAGAGAAATATAATGGAAAACAAAGATTTATACAGGGGAATGATAAAATAATAAAGAAGGAGAGGTAGAATGGAAGGAAGATGTGAGAAGATAAATAGGTACAAACACATCCATATATATATATATATATATATATATATATACATATCCATTAACATACATAATATACTCACATGCATACATAAATGAACAGAATTCGATAAGCTGACAAAAAAGCTATATTCATATAGATATTTAATAAGACTAGTCTTATCAAATTTACTACACAACCATATATTAGCTTGCTAGAAGACCACAAGCTAGGGTCTCGTATTACTTCACACACACACACACACACACACACACATGTATATATATTTGAGTTAAGGTAGCGAGGATATGTGGTCAACACTGGGTTACTGACAGTTTCTCACCTATGCGATCTTCAGACCAATATATATATATATTAGACAGGGTTGGCGCTTGCAGGATATAGTTTTTTTTACTAAGCTTAGCTTAGATATGACACAAGACCAGAATTTTATTACACTAAGCACTCAAACAATAATCTGCTAATATAGCTTGTTAACCGTTACACCAGTTGAGGTGCCTCGAGGTGAACTGAATTCGACTTTGAAAATGAAACATATTGTGCATCTGTTGATTGGACACAACACGTGAAACCGATAGTAACATGAAGAAAGTGTTTATATATGAAATATTATTCTAATTAGGTTTTACCGACGATTTTAACAGGCCTAAAATTTTACAACGTGGAAGCTGAGTGTAGGTGTGGCACTCCACCTCAGAAAAACAATCTCCCTGTTCTAGCGCAAGTGAAAAGTGAATATACTACCTCTCTTTTCGGCTGATACCGACAATTTTGACATTTGTCGGTATCTTGTTTGCTATATATATATATATATATATATATCTGGCTGACAAACACTTTAACATCAATAACCCATTAAATAAAATATTTAACAGAAAAAACACTAAAAATGAGTTACTAATGCACGAACAACATAAACAATATAATTAACGCACATAATAAAAAACTAAAAAGAAACTATCAAAAACACAAAAGTAGCAATAGACGAACCTACTCGCAACTGTAAAAATAAAAACGATTGTCCTTTCTGATGTTTATGTAAATCCTAGAACATTGTATAACAGACACATATATTCCCAAAATTAAAAATTGAGGACAAAATAATATATTTCGAAAGTTCGAGCACGCCATGGAAATTTCATTTATACAACCACAGACAATCATTTACAAACAAAAAATTAAAAAAACAAACCGAACTTTCCAAAAATTTCAAGAACAACCCCCCCCCAAAAAACCCAAAAAACAAAACCCACAAATAGAATGACAAATCATTAAAAAGTAAAAAACAAAACAACAGGATTCAAAAACAAATGCCACCATTGGCTAGAGGAAAAAATAGCAATAATAAAATTCAAAAACCGGAAGAAACTATTAAACAGAAGAAATGAAATCATATTCAAATGTAAGCATGCCAATAACTTTAAACTTATATAAAATATACTTTTTTAAAAACATAAAAACATTTACGTGTTCATATATATACATACAAAACACTGACAATAGAAACACAAAATACAGAAAATACAGAAAATCAAAACATATATATAAGTAAAAAATACAAGTAAAAAATCAAATTTCGAAATTACAAAGTCGCAGCATAATCAACACACACAAGACACAAAGTTTATAGAAATCGCGAGTGTGCACGTGCTCATGAACTGGAGTATCTAACAATATCTAACAAACACGGAAATAAAGAAACGGGAAAATTACACCAGTAAGATCGACGGTGAAATATCAAAGACAAAGATCAACAAAAATAGAACTGATGTCAAAATAAATTCATTTTCTAAAGGTATATGTGCTTTTATTTATTTATTTATCTATCTATTTATAATACTCCGTATATGTAAAAAATATATACACAAATCTTTATATGTACGTTTGAATTCTCAATTTTGGTTGAATCCTTCAAAGTAACACTCGATATCATCCAATTATATATATATATATATATATATATATATATATAGGTGCTATATCTATGAATTAACATCTTGGATAGAGCATTTATATCTAAGTTAGGGTAGTGTAGATATTGCCTATATGATTGTTCAAACCAAGTGCATTTGGTTTGAATATATATATATATATATATATATATATATATATATATATATATATATAGTCGATCGACGTTATAACATTTCGGTTTTTAATAAACCTCCATCAGGACATCAGATGGAAAAATTCTGTCAAGTAAGGACAATAAGTTAGGTAGTTTTATTCGTAGAAAGTCCCATAACCGAATTAAACACATGTCTCACTTCCGGAAGTTAAGAATGTGACCGGTCCAAGTGAAGAAATCGAACCCGGAAACTTGCGATCCTTAGGCGATTGGAAGAAAAACAAAAAACACAAACAAAAAACAAAAAAAAAAAAAACAGACATTGAAAAAAGATTCTTACTTTTTAATCTTAAGTAATCTTCGACACACATATGAAGGGATTATTAATTTTTTTATTGTTATCAAATTTCCCTTAGTCATAATTTTCAAACAAAAAATTCTAAAAAAATAGAAAACTTCTCGAATTTCTTTTCCTTAATTTGATATCCTAATTTTATAATTATTCCTTTGCTATAAGCATTTGTTTGGGTTTGAAAAAAGTCAAATACAATGATTGTGGACTGTCATTTCGCGATGTTTTTTAATCTAACATATCTATTTGACCCATAGATGGGACCTTAATATGTATAACCATTCCAGGTGAGAGTGTACCTGGGACTAATGGCAATCAATGGGTATCCCGCACTCCCCTTTTGTAGACTAACCTCTAGTGTCGGGATTTCTATTCTCACTGAGTGTCATGTCTCTATGTTCATTTGGAGGCGTGCTTAGCGTGATGGATATCGTCATATAAAATAGAATCGATGAACAGAGTTCAAATCTTGGACGGGGCTATTTGCATTCACTTCGCGCTAATGCCCTTGGGAAAGTCATGATTCCATCTCATATCCCCCATAGTAGGGCAGACTGGATTCTCTAGCCTTATTTCTTGATTCTCTAGCAATCACAGTATCGGAAAAGAAAAAAAAACTGAAATCAAAACAGCTTTATTCTGCTTAAGAATTGACCTCGTGTCATATTCCGCTCGTGACTGAGGAGTTGGGTAAATACATACTCTACTCTTTTGTCTGACCAAACTCAACAGGTAAGTCTTCCTGAGTTAAATTAAGCAAAGTTAACTAAATATTTTAATAGTTAACTAAATGTTTATATTAAGCATCCAAAATAGACGTAAAACTTTTCATTGATTTGTGAATAATTTGTGGCAATTTTTGTTAGATATTTGTTAAAATACATAACTGCTATTTGCGTATGTGTGTGTGTGTGTGTGTGGGGGGGGGGGGGGTTATTGTCATCGGATAAGCGACAGTGATCTGAAATAAGGAGTATTTAAACATTTCCCGGTACCGGTGGGTGCACTTATCTTTATAAAAAGATAAATATTTTTTGTATCTTAATGATATTTCATTGATATTTTATAAGATTCATTAAGGTATAAGTTAACTGACTTAAAAAATAATTTCTGCAATTTTTTTAACAAAATATCGTATTCCTTAAATTCATTCATTCAACCAAAGTATGCATACAACAAAGAAATCAATGTACGGTGTTATTTAAGCGTCGGTTATTATTTTTGTCACTCTCTCTATCCGTCTTATGCTAAACTTAGAATTTATGATGACTTTTTTTACACGAATATACGTCCTTATTTAACTAAAAAGCTTGTTTAATTCAATACGTAGTGAAAAGTTTCTTGAAAAGCATAATTGCCATTTTTAAAAAATCGTTTCGAGGGATTAAAGACAAAACTGCTTTTTCTTGTGGATAACATTTATCTTCTATTTAACAAACGTTTAAGAAAATTTAGAATTACAAAGTTTTGTTTAAAAAACTTACATGGACAAAAACTATTTAGATATCACTGTCTATTCATATATGAATGTAATAATGTATGTATGTCACAGTATATTCATACCTATCTATATATATGCCATTCTGTTCATATGTATGTATATCATTTAGTTTCCTTCTATCTATCTATCTATCTATCTATCTATCTATCTATCTATAATTGTTCCTTTACGCCATAGTGTGTCTCAGTCCATATCTTACTGGGTCATTAACACATGCCCAACTCTTACTCAAGTGCGTAAATTAATTTGAAATCAAACCTATGTTAGAGTCGAACTCTAATCAAAGGTTCGGCAGGTGGAAAAAACAAATTTGACATATGAGAAGAAATAGTTAATTATTCATGTCGATTTATAAAGATAAATAGTTCCCCCCACCCCTTTTGGTCAAATGGCGTTTTCATCGCATGAGAGAGCGCACAACGTGTAGGATTTTTTGTGCTTCTGCTGTTTTGCAAGGACAGTGATGTGAGATTCACGTGACTGACGGCACCAATCTCCTCGTGTGCCGAGCGACGTGAATGAGGTGAACAGAGTGTTATCATATGGTAGAAAATAATTTGAATTTGAATGGGAAATGATTCGTCTCCCGAATACGTACATAAATCTCCTAAAATATTCACTCAATTGTCTGGATGGAAATGTTCATGTGTAAAGACAACAGACTTATTAGAATATAAGAAAAAGCCACAGACAGGCACGCACGCACGCATGCATGCACGCGCACACACACACATACTCCTTCCCTTTCTTTTTGTATATATATATATATATATATATATATATATATATATATATGTGTGTATGTCTCTCTGTCTCTTTGTCTGTCTCACTATTTGTTTCTCTTTCTCAAACACATGCATACACACACACAAACATATATTGCGCTTTGATACTTGTTATATATAATAAACAGTCGGATTGTGTTATATATATATAAAATCCTTTGTAATTTTTTCTTTCTTTTTTTCTTTCTTTATTCTTTCTCTTTCTTTGTTCAGTTAATGTTCTTTCTTTCTTTCTTTCTTTCTTTATTCATTTCTTAATGAATGAGTGAAATATATATTTGTGTGTGTATATATATGTGTGTGCGTGCAAACCCGTGTCAGTATGCACTCTCTCTCTTCTCCTCTTGTCATGAGTAGACTATTTTTAAAATTAATTTTCCTTTTTAATGTAGCTATCCTTATAGCGAAACATATTAATTTAATCTTTTATATTACATTTTTTCTCGTGCTCTCAGATTATATTCAAAATCTTATCACACACACACTTACACACACACACACACACACACACACACACACACATATATATATATATATATATGTGTGTATGTGTGTGTGTGTGTGATAAGGTTTTGAATATAATCTGAGGGCACGAGAAAAAATGCAATATATATATATATATATATATATATATATATATATATATATATATATATATATATATATATATAAAGGAGAGATTTTGGTGTGTACGTGTCGACGTATAACTCCAAAACGGGAGGTCACTCAGATTCAAAATCTTGCATACACATTGATATCGTTCTAACTAAGAAACACTCCAAATTTGGTTATTGATTTTTACTGATTAAGGGATATAATTAATTAATCAAACAAAAATCAAACGATTTTTGGAAAGCTATAGGTGTATCAGCAGAAGCTTGCGTGCTGATTTTTTCAGCTACCCGAAGAAAAAGAAGAAAGAAAGAAAGAAAGAATATCAACTTCCAGTCATGACTAAATTTTAACGTAAAATAAAATTCGTTTTTTTTGTCCAAATCTTTAAAATATTTATTTTATAATCTTTCTAAATATCTAATTTGTATTCATTGAATTATTTTTTACAGCGTGTTAAGATATTTTGCTTTGGAGAGCCGATTATACGAAGTAAAATCATACTTCGTATTTTTTTTAGACTAACTTTTAAAGTAAAATCAAATTTTTGTCCATATTCTTAAATTGTACATTGTTTCAAAACACAAGTTTACGGTTATATTTAAAAAAAAAAAGATTTTAAATGTGAATAAAAATCAGTCACCAGTACAGTGTTGTATAAATGTAAATACAAAAATGATAAAACGAGTTGTTTTGTAATTAATACTAATGGTTAAAAAAAGTCTTAATAGTTTAGAGAACTAACGAAACGTTTAAAAACGAGATGTTTTTAAAATACTATTTTGAGTTTAAACAAAGATAGATATTGCAATACGAAGAATTTAATGTTTCGATTCTCAGCTTCTTTTATCGTTAAGAACTGGATTTGAATTAGGATGTACAAAAAATCAAAATAAATAAATTACAATATATTTCTAACTGATCAAGCAATTAAAAACTGAATTTAAAATTGTCCCCAAATACTATTATTATTTTCAAACTGGAGTTTCAGTGAAACTTTTCGTCGAAAAGTAATATTTACACTAATTACAATAACAATATATTATACTAGCAAAATTACCCGGTCCATGACCGGACGAAAAGATTTTTTAGGAACACCAAAAATAAACCATTTCTCTGAATGTTTGAGATGAGGCTTGAAGATTAGTATTATCTGCGTTATTCGGACTATTGTCCCCATATTGAAAATATTTTAAAAAAATGTAATCCTGAATTTTTGAGTGTTTTGAAATAATTTTATGTCATAATATTAACATTTTTTATGTAGAATTCAGAATACGTTTTTTTTATAATAAAAAAAAAATCCCGTATAGAAACTTCAAAAAATCTTTTGATATAATTATTTCAGACTATTATCTTTATTGAAAAAAAAAATCGTTTTTTTATCAGTTATCATAAAATAAGCGGGGTGGGGGAGACGTCGTAAAAAATATTTCCCCTAACATATATACCTATTTCAGACATACTTTTCATTTGGCTGAACTTGCACAACGGTCATTAAATTAAAACGGAAAGTTTGTTGATGGTCCCCATGACAGTTTAACTACAGTCTATGAATGAACTTTTTGCGAATTCGGTTACGGTCTAGGGGATTAAGGTTGTTTTTAAATACATATTGCTTAAAAAAAACATCAACAAAAAAAAAACAAATAAATATACATTTAATGTTGAGAAATATTTTTAAAACTAAGTTTAATTGAAATTATACATTGCAATACTAACAGAAACAATTGTCTGAATAATAGAATCAATAATCAATTTCAATGGTTAATTTAATGTATAGTAATTTTTGTTGTTGTTTATCTTTTTAAGCAATATATAATTAAAAACAACTTAATCCCCTATAAACTAATTCGCAAAATGTTAATCCATAGACTGTAGTTAAACTGTCATGGGGGGGGGAGTACCAAAAAACTTTCCGCTTTTTCGTCCATTATGTATGTTCAGCCTTTTGTTTCTGTGATTTTTTCTTTTTCTTTCTTTTTCTTTCTCTCTCTCTCTCTCTCTCTCTCTCTCTCTCTCTCTCTCTCTCTCTCTCTCTTAATTAACCAAAAAAGGCGAAGTTGTAATTGATTCCTAATATTATTTTTTTTTTTATTCTCAAACGTATTAAAAGTTGAATTTCTTTACAATGCATTAAATTTTGTAGTTATCAAACACTTTTCTTTTTCCTTTTGTAACAGTGAAATTTATCCCGATCACCCTACACACACACACACATATATACATATATATATATATATATATATATATATATATATATATATATATATATATATAGTTAGTGTAGTAGAGGAAAAGAGTTTAGGGTCTACCATAGTTTCAATTCAAATGATTTCATCAGAGCCCTACCCTATGCTTGAAATTCCTTAGTTAAACTGAGATAAAATTCTTTTTGGATAATAACGGTTGAATGTTATGTTAGTTAATATTTTTCTCTATTAATTTTCGCGTGCAGCTTATTCTATTCGTTTATTTATTCCTCAGTTCTCATATCTGTATTGTTATAAATTTAATTCTAATTCTAAATAATAGATAGTAAAACAGTTAAAATCTAATTCTAATTATATTTTAGGGTTGAATATTACTAATTTATAGTTTTTCACTGTTCTTTTCAGTATCTCTTCTATTTAATATTAATAACTATTCCAAAAACATTTCTAATCGAGGGAGTCAATCCACTTTTCACTAGCGCTAGACCAAGGAGATTGTTTTTGGCGTCTGAAGCGGATCGCCACACCTACTATCAGATCCCTGTGCTACTCATACGCTGAGTTGGCGAGGGCCTGTATCGAACCAGGAACCTTGTAATTCCTAGTCGGAAGCTCTACTGACTGAGCTATACCAGCAGTAAACCTGAGATAATGGCTATCTTAAAAATGGAAGGAAATCTAATCTACAAGTCAAAATCGGTAAGCAGCACGATTTTTTGTAGTAAAAGTTTTAAATAGAAACATTATATTAGGTCTTGATTATTTAAAGCAAAATAGGGATCGTATCGTATTTCGATTTAGGGGCTCTAAGAACTAATAATTAGTACGTAGCATTAGAGGAAAATAAGCATATCCCATCCAGTGTTGAAATCCCAGCATATGCACACGTGCGTGGAAAAAATACGGATTAAGAAGGAATGGGGAGACACTTACCTGACAAAACAACTAACCTCAATCTATTTAAGTAATCTATATGGCATATCAGTTGTCAACGCAGTAGTTACGCTTGATAAATCTAGAAAAGTCCCGATATTAATAATAAACAACACCAATCAAACTCTGATTTTAAAACGGCGCTATCCATTTGCTAAGATTAGCAGAACTTCTTGTACAAGTGAAAAGTCTTGGACTGACATGACAAAACACCGGATTACAGATGAAGAATTAAGTAAAGTTGAAGTACACATACAATTTAAGGATGAAGTAATGACTACAAAAGAAAATAAATTTGTTTGCTAGTGAGGATAAGGATTTAGGGAGGACAGACACTGTACAAATGAAAATCGACACGGGGGACTATGAACCCATAAAGAAAGCGCCGTAGAACACTCGTTTTCGTGAAAATTAGTAGACGAGGCCATTAATGAAATGCTTGATGCCAAAATAGTCGAACGGTCTAGGAGTCCATGGGGGTTTCCGATAGTTTTCGTTGAAAGAAAAAGATGGTAGCAAGTGATTTTGTGTAGATTTTAGGACCCTTAACAAAATTACTAAAAATAACGCCCACCACTCATAGTTATTGACGATATCTTAAAATCTTTGGGGTCGGCAGAATATTTAAAAAAATATATTTGAAATCCGGAAATTATTGGCAGGAAGAGTTTAATGAACTTGATAAAGAAAAAAACACCACCAGGTGATTTTCAGTTCAACGTTATGCCTTTTAGGCCTGTTAATGCATCTGAAGTATTCCAGTTGTTAATGTCTATAATTTTAGAAGGACAGGAAGATTTTAGGTCTACATATTTAGATGTCATTTTAATATTTAAATGTAGAGAGTTACCTAAAACATATACAAACAATTCTTGATATCCTGAGAAAACAGAATCTTAAATTGAAGCCTGTGAAGAGTGAATTCTTTCAGAAAGACCCCCAACGTTTAGGATTTAGGACTAGTTGTAAAGGAATTCAGCCGGGCTACGATAAAGTTAAGGTGATACATGCAGTAGCTCCCAGTATGAGAAACTATGTGCTTGTATTATAGAAGGTTTATTCCGATTTTTTTTAGTATAGTTGAACTTCGAATTGATCTAACTAGTTTCCAATAGAAGATACATTTCAGGCAGCGTTTGATCACCTAAAAAGATGCTTTCAGATTTGGTTACTTTACAGATCCTAATAAAAAATATACATTGTATACCGATGCATCTGATCTTTCCATAGCTGCTTGTGTTCTGCAGCATATTTACGATGATGTAGAGGGTAATGGAATCTACTTTATATCACAAATTAAGTGATACACAAACAAGGTGGTCAACAATAGAAAATACATTATTCGTTACAGAAGCTCTACCACTACTTACATAGTGCTACTTTTATACACGGACCATAAATGCCTATAGTACTTACGTAAAATAGGAAAATAGAGGTGTGGCTTTGAGCATAACAGGGTATAATTGTAGGATAGAATATCTGCAGGGCAATAATAACGACACACATGGGGGGGGGGTAAATGTGAAACAGTTAAGGATAAACGTTAGAGCCTCATAAGTTAGTGCCATTAATTTTACTCACGTAAAGAGTTTTTGTGTCATATAAAAAGCAGGTGCCTCAATCTGCCTAGAGAACAGGATAAGGATATTTTAGAGCTTAAAAATAGAATAAAGAGAGGTAAAACCCGAAATTAAAACAAAAGAAATACGACATTAAGCACGATATAGTGTATTATTTGTTTCTAACCGATGACGCACCATTAGTGATATCGTCACACCTAAGAATGAGGGTGCTCGTACAATAGTAAGTAAAGTAAATTGAAATGGCCTATTGTCAGTATAAGCTGGACAGCGAGAGTTATTCTCTTTTCGCTCGTGCTAAACCAGGGAGCGCGTCACCTACCATCAGCTCCCCATTTTACCGCACAGTTTAGATTAATCAAGCTGTGTGAGAAAAGGAAACAAAAGTCGAAGAAGGAAACAAAATCTAAAAAAAAAAAGAATAGTGGTTGGAATAGTGATGCCGATAAGAAGCATGATCGCTATCAGACCGGAAAATAGCGATGTTAACGCCAGGATTCCGATAACGAATTGGATGTCCCACTTATAGAACGCCATATTTTAATGGGACAACTTTCTAAAAGGAAAAATAGACAAGAGTAAATGTATAAAAAATGGTCCTACTCCAGAAGTAGGAGGGATATTGATTACGCGACTGATAGTATAGAACAGATAGAAATTGATAGAATCAGAAAAGCCCACGATTTTCGAAAGTTACAAGACAACAAAAGACAGTTCTGAAGAAAAACGTAGTTGTCGAATTTCGCCCATATATGGTTTAAGGAAAGGAAAGAGACGCTCACATACACATAGATATAAAGTTCACGCCGAGACAGATGCAAGTGATGAGGAAGGGGAAGTCAGTAATATAGGTAAAGAGAACATGAAAAGAAGAATGCACAGTCGACGCGTGACAGGTAAATAAAAGTTTGGAACCAAAAATATCCGCGACTACAGGGACATTAGTAAAAGAGAAGATATATATATATATATATATATATATATATATATATATATATATATATATATATATATATGTAAAAGAGAGAGTTTTATAATTTTCTTGAAGCATTGTGTATATATTGGTTAGAGGTTGATTTAGAAGGCTATCACAATGCAGGTGTAAAAAAAAAATAATACGGTAACAATGGTGTTGTGTATTTAACCTGTATTTAATTCTTGAATTTTCGAGATAATATCTCTTTTTCAAAAGATCACTGGAACTTTTTAAAAAAGAAAAAGAGATATTATCTCGAAAATTCAAGAATTAAATACAGGTTAACACACAACACCATTGTTACCGTATTATTATTATTTTTCTTTACACCTGCATTGTGATAGCCTTCTAAATCAACCTCCTAACCAATATATATATATATATATATATATATATATATATATATATATATATATATATATATATATATATATGAGTAAGGTAGTTTTGGTTTTATGTGCGTTCATGAAAACGGAAGACCCCTGGAGTTTTGAAAGATCGTAGGTCCTTTTTGGCGTGTGTTCGCATGGGTATTTTTTAAACACCATTCTATTTGGTTCTTCCTTCTTATGGGTTGTCTGACTGAAAAGAAATTAAAGGAAGGGAAACGAAGAGACAAAGACAAAAGGCATTTTTAGGTTTCAGTCGGTCCATAGCTACTTCTTGGATATGAAATTTCTTCTTGTGCCAGTTGTAACGTTTGATTCCAGTCAAGGCCTATATATATATATATATATATATATATATAATATATATAATATATATGTATGTGTGTGTATGTGTGTGTGTGCGTAAACAAGTTTTGTTGAATCTGACAGACAAGCGTAGTAGCAAAAAAAGCCGAGAGAATATGGTGATATGAAATAATGTTGTTTTTTTGTTGCTGCTAAGATTGCATTTTAAAGACTAACACAATCAACCAATTGCTCAAGTCCACAAGCAGCCAATCCTTTTGAGGTAGAATGATAATATCTCCACTTGTCATACAAAAAGATGAGGATCTGATTAATCTGTTTAGAAAAGACAAACAGTTTCATGTTGAGATTTTGAATTTTCAACTGTGAGATTGGAATAGAATTTTGAAAATATAGATAGCCAAAAATATGAATATTTTGTATTCCCCGAATAATTATATCACTTTTTAGTTTGTCTGCACTACTTTTATTCACGGAGTGACTTTGTTTCAGTAGAATGACGAAAATGGTCTTATTTGAACTCAAAAGCATGAATGGGACAAGTGGTAAGGATAAAGAACAAAATCTATACAAGATTTGTGTTAACGACAAAATCTTTCTAGCTATCCCATAGGTATCTTCATATTACTTCTGTTTCTATCTATCTACCTATCTATCTATCTTTTTATCTTCACACACACACACACACACACACACACACACACACACATATATATATATATATATTTATATATATATACTAGACAAAACGTGACCCGATGGGTCACCCATTAAGCTCTCGCTAGATGATTGGGATTAGGGAAAAGAGTAGGATCTGCCAAAATATCATCTGCTTTTCATTTTAAAACGAATTAAAATTTATTAAACCGATTATTTAAGGTCAAAATTTTGTTTAAGTCGAAAGTAGTAACATAATGAGCATCAGTAAAAAAGCAAAATAATATTACACATGTAATTTATTTTTGATATATTTAAAACGATTTTTTCAGTCAATTTCGGTCAAGATGCCTGCCAAGACGCTACTTAAAATCCGTTTTTACAAAATAAATTGTAACTTTTGCGATTGAAAAAAAATTCACACTGGATTGTCCAATTGAACACATATCCTATTAAATAAAGGAGTTAGGTTAAGACGGTTTTAAATGCCAGTTATCTCTAGACTGCAGGTTCAATCTGGTCAGAGGCAGCAGTAACATAGAATAATAATTAACACAGCTTAACACCTGTACCCCAGCTATGGTTAGTGGAATGAGAACAGGATACCCCCGTTGACTGAATAAAGAGTTAGGTTCAAAGTTCCGTGATGACTCCCAATTACAAGAAGATTCCCGAGTCCGACAAGAAATACCTGAAGAAGGCCGGAGGGCACATCGGCCGAAACGTTGTACAGATAACAATGAAGATGAGGATAATAGTCTGAATAATACAAATAATCGTAATCTTTGCGGAGTTCTGCCCTGGCGTCCTGCCTCAAAAACTGCTAGCCGCTGACTGCTGAAAAAACAACACCAGCTATGATTGAAGTCTGTAGCCGAGCGGTATCACTTGGAAAAAAAAGAACCAACTTAGGGCATTTTCCACTGAAAACCCAACCCTAACCTTAAACCCCCCTAGTTAAAATTAAGTTTTATTGTTGTATACTCTCTTTTTACCTTCTTACTGACTTCTATTTTTCTTCTGTTCATCTTTAGTATCTTACGTTCTTCTTCTAGCGTCTGGACTTCGTCTTGGGGGCTTCGTGTCTAGTCTTCCATTGGGGATTTCTCTTTATCAGAAGCCCTATGTCATTGGTAGTTTTTAGATAATAACACAAGACTTCGATTTACTTAGATCATATTTTATTTTGAAATCCCCACCAGACTACCTGCGCAGATTGAGTCGGCAACGTGCATAACACGACTTACCACCGTCGTGGTTTTGGCCGATCTAACTAAAATCTCTTTCTAATCTAAACCGGAAGAGGGTCTTCTCCACCGATTCTCACGGTATCCACCGGAAGGATCAGGATAAGGTCAAGCCTTGTCATTCAATCCTTCAAGGCCGTGGGCTGCAACTTATAACAGCCATTTTGGTTTCTACACTACTGTACATAAGTATTAGGAATCTAATAATTATGTAAAATTATTACAAAGTTTGTGGGTTCTGGTTTTTTTGGTCACCCTGTATACAGAGCCAAAATTATTTATTTATTTTCCATTAAACTAACCCTTTAAAAATACACGGATTTTTTTAACGAATTGAGTATATCTAGTTTGACCTAATTTAGATGGAAATCGACATTGGAATTTTATTACGTGCGGTGACTTGTTAAAAGTGTCTCTGTAAATCACTATCCCATCTCCACTTCACTCACATGTAGAGAAGAAAAGAGAATTATGCAGAATGTAAAGACAGCAATGGGTCAGTTTTTGACTTAATTGCAAATCACGACTAATTAGAACCAATTAAAGTGGATTTTTTTCAAACATTTAGTAATACTAAAACTAAGGTATAATATAGTATAAATTTCGTGTCAGTAAGGTCACCAGCAAAAAAAGCCTTTAGGGATCAAAAGCTGAAAATCTCAGATATCTCCACAACAGCATCATTTTGCCTATAATGTTATATGCAAGCAAAATGTTGCTTACCCCAACGAATGGAAGAACAGACTGGTTGCGACAAACTGTACTATGGAAATATTTACGTTAGGAATATCGTTGTGTGAGCACATACGAAACCAGGTAATTCGGGAGCGAAGTGGAGTAAAGGACGTGATCGCGGAGTATCGAAAGCTGGAGTTGCGCTGGACCGGAAACACGTCGCAAGGTTCACAGACAACTGGTGGACCCGTATATTTCTCGAGTGGTATCCGTATTGTAACCAATCGGAAGACTTCAACGGTAATGGGAAGACGAAATTGTCAAACAATTCGGACGACCTAGTCAATAAAAAGAATATTGATATATACATTAAAATTAATGATAAAGTTTGCTATATTTCTAAATAAATAGTGCTCAATATTAGTGCTAGAAGATATATATCCAAGTTAGGATAGCGTAGACATAGAGAACGGTGCTTGGTGACTGTCAGTTTCTCACCTATTCAATTGACAGACCAATGATTACATAGAAGAGAAACTGACAGTTACAAAGCGCAGTTGACGTTATTTCTACGCTATTCTAATATATATATATATATATATATATGTGTGTGTGTGTGTGTGTGTGTGTGTGTATGTATGTGTGTGTGCATGTGTGTGTGCGAGTGCGCGTGTGTATATGGGCATTATCGTGTCACGCTGGACTATATGTTGACAGGGTATTTGTATTCAGAGGTGTTGCCCAACCATGAACAGAAACTCTTGTCTACCTTTCTATCTTACTCATAGCGGGGGTAGGAGAGACAGATGTACTTATGCCTTTGCTAGGGGACATACTGCGAAGTGAACACAATTTCAGATGAAATTTGAATACGGATCGCCAATTCCTTTTTCTCACCCATTAGTTAGCTCCGTCGGTAGAGCGTTCGGCTAGACACCACAAGGTTCCTAGTTCGATACTGGTCCTCGCTAACTCAGCGAATGAGCAGCACAGGGGTATGTGCGGTAAAGTGAGGAGCTGATGGTAGGTGTGGCGCTCCACCTCAGATGCTAAAATAATCTCCTTAGTCTCGCGCTATTGAATAGGGGATAGACTCCCTCGTTGTCTGGCTGATATCGACATTAGGCCGCCCCGACGACTTTACTTACCGACTTTTAAGAAGGACTGTATCCTGAATTAGAGCCAGAAAAAGGACTGATGGGATGGAATAGGGATAAGTTTATGCACACACACACACACACACACACACATATATATATATATATATATATATAAAACGGACTCTCACCCATCTTGCCATATAATTGTCCAACAATCCAGTTAAAGATGTGTACCTTGTTTCTCCTAGAAAATTACGCAAAAAATGTAAAAATAAACATAATTCCCAATCTCTTGGCATAAAATAACCTTAAATGGTTTGACATGCTGTAAAAATGGACCAAGGAAATATATAAATATGAAACCGTCCAAAAATAAGTACACTCCTTATATATATATTTATACAATTTTATATTTAGAATAAAATCCTGCAATGTTTGTTTAAGAATAAAATAAACTTTTTATAAAAAATTGCTTGGAGTGTACTTCTTTAAGGAAAATATTGTAGAAAAGGATAATGGAAAAGTTCCTGGCCCAACCAAGATAAAATTCAACATCCTTAAATAAATTTTCTGATTAAAAAAAAAAAGAAATAGATTAAAAAATTGAGAAATCAAGCTTAAGAAAAAAAACAAAAAAAAAAAAAAAAAAAAAACCCCGGCGAAAGAAGTAATACAGTTGAAACCACCCTTGTTAGTGAAAATCTCAAATCTAATTATCATAAAGCAAAAGTCCCATCGAAATTCCTCACTGTGTCTTTTCCCTCCTGTCTAGTGTGCGAAATTCTTTTCTGTTGTTGTATATGATTACATAATTATATAGCAATAAACAGACTTGTTCTTGTTAACGGAGAGTTGTCTCATTTTTGGAGTTGACAACGTCTGTGGCAGCTCATTTCGATTGACCTCTCGAACTGGCACAATGACGAAATTGTGTTGACCCCCGCTTTGGGGATCTAAAGAAGTGGGTGCAAAAAGCATTGACGTAGAAAGCATTCGGAAAATGCATGTGGTCAATCCAGTGATAAGACCATAGTTGCTTGTCTTCCATTAGATGGCATAGCAGTCATCATTGATATATTAATGATATATATATATATATATATATATATATATATATATATATATATATATATATATATATATATATATATATACCTTGCTGTATATATAAATATAAATTTATTTCGACATTTCTTTGTCTCGTCAGTCTGATCTTTGTTGATTTTCCCGTTTTCCTTATTTTTGTTTTTTCACCTTTTTGTTAGATACGCCAGTTCATGGAAACGCGCACACTCGTCATCATTGATTATATTAATGATATATATATATATATATATATATATATATATATATATATATATATATATATATATATACCAGTCATCCACAGACACGTTTTTTCGAAGTTTACTTCTCATCGGTGCGGCTCTAGCCAGGAATGAAACCCGACAGAATTTTCGTCTGCCAAGTTCCTGACCATTGCGGCTATCAGCGACCGTCAGTCTAGGATGAACAATTAATTGCTACATACTTTACGGTGGTATGTTTTTACAATCCCCAGAGAACTCAAATCTGTAAACAGACGGGTAACGGCTTATGCCAAACGGTGAAGTTTCAATTAATGTCCCCTCACAGTGCTCAACCATAGGAATGAGAAACATATATTAGCTACAGACACGTATTTCGAAGGTTACTGACTGAGAGAGAGAAGGGAGAGGGAGAGAGAGAGAGAGAGAGAGAGAGAGAGAGAGAGAGAGAGAGAGAGAGAGAGAGAGAGAGGGGGGGGGCTTGCACGGAATCGACGGTGATCGTACCCACATCAGCAGAACTCTGACTTATTTTTCTAAAGTTTTCATATTGTATCGCCCTCGCATGTTCATCCTCCGCCCACATTTTCTGGAATGACGTCACACCACTTCGCCTCTTAAACACCTGCGCTTCCTGTCATTTGTGATTTATTTCCTATTTATGTTTCGAGAGGGTACAGCATCCTTTTGTCAGAAGGTATAAACAATATCACTACCAATGAGCGCAAATTTTTTTTGTGTCGCCAATATATAATATATATACATATAAAAGTAGACCGTAATTGCAGTTATTAAGTGGTCACCCATCTAAGCACTAAACAGCGTCATTGCTTCTTAACTTTGGTGATCTAGTGAGAACCGGTACTTTAGGTGTGACACCGTAAGTGTCTTATTAAAAAGTGCACAACCCGAAATATTAGCTGCTGTATTGTAGTTTAATGTTTGTCTTAATTTAAACTTAATGACAAAGTTTGATGATAAAGGTGGCGCAACTAAAATGTCTTTGTCATACGCACCAAATCAACTTTAAAAATTAAATAGTTTAGTTAAAAAAAATCGGTTGTTAATGAACAAGACTTTAAAAATTATTTTGCAATTCTCCCCACAAAATTTGATGACTTTTATATTTTCAAATTGATATTATTATTATTATTATTATTATTATTATTATTATTATTATTATTAAAACTTAGGTCTATGTCTTTTTGTTTATGTCTTACTCCTTTTTAAATAGTGGATGTGCTCTTTGTGTAACGGTTAGAACCATTCGAAATGGAATCGGCGACTAGAGTTCAAATCCTTCGCGCCAATGACCCATCTTTTCAAAGCTATGGGTCAATCATTGGACAGAATAGACTCTTTGTATTTGGTATGACAACCAGTTTGAAAGAAGAAAATCTGAGTTCAAACCTGCTTTATTCCGCTTAAAATTGTAGCGAAGGGGTATTAATACTCCTTTTAAATAAATACATTTTTCAAAGTTTAAGTTTAATAAAATTTTTGAACACGAGCACTTTGCCAATGGATTAAGGAAAAACCACAACAATTTCGCTAAGAGTGGGGGCTTAATGTATTGACAAAATTATCTTGGAGCTTTTTAATAAAATGTTGATTAACAGCAATCATTTATTTTCGGATTTCTCATTATCCTTTGATAAGATATTAACGTTTGTTAGATTATGTTATGAGGACAATGGAAATAAAGATAGAAATATTAACAAATGTTTAAGATGCAAATCTTGAAACAAGTTTGCAGGATTTACTTTCTTTATATTTTTTCTTATAAAAAATCACTACATAACTTTCCCCGAACTCTATAAACAACCTACGCACACCTATTAACTACAGCACACCTACGCAAAACACGGAAAGCCGGTGAACAAAGCAAAAAACAAAAAATAAGGCACAACCTATCACACACACACACACACACACACACACACACAGACAGACAGACAGACAGACAGAACTTATTTATTTATTTATTTATTTTATTTATCTATTTTTTTAATTCAAATTTTTGATACACATGGGTGAAGCGTGCGATAAAACTGGTTGATGCTCAAATCTAGAACTTTGTCCAGAAAATCACATATGCCATCTCTGCTTAAAAGCAGAAAATTCATTTAAAAATAGATGGGTCGTATGTGGTAAATGTCGAGGCTCTGTTTGCCTACAATGTGCCACAAACGTCCAGAAGATCCCAGGGCAGAAAAAGAGTCATCACATTTTAATGATGGATGTCCTCTGGGAAATGGTCGAGCTAAATTGTCAAAAAGGCCGAGGGTGTCCTGGCGTCACTCAGCAAGACCTTTGTCAACCGCTCACCGGCTATCTATTTAAAGCTGTACAAAGCTATGGTGCGGCCACACTTGGAATTTGCATCACCAGTCTGGAACCCCTATCTTGCTCAGAATATTAACATAGAAACTATACAGAGACGTGCAACCAAACGAATACCCTCCATCAGGCATCTACCATACTCTGAACGGCTCGCTACCCTGGGAATGGATTCGTTGAAACTTCGGCGTCTGGCAACTGACCTGGTAAACGCTCATAAGGTCATTAATCATCTTAAAAACAGCAACCTTGAGCACCTTTTTGATCTCCATCTTTCTAACACACGTGGGAATACCTACAAAGTCAGAAAACAGCACTGCTCACGTGACTTTCGGAAACATTTCTTTACGCTCAGAATTGCGAAGGCATGAAATAAGCTTCCTGCGTCTGTTGTAGGCTGTCGAAACACTGAATCTTTCAAAGCCTCATGCTTTCTGTAATCCGCCGACACTATACCTGATGACCCTCTCCACACACATATGCACACACATACATGTATATTACTACTGTAAACTGTTCATGTTCCTGACACTAATACATTATTCTGTGTACTTGACATGAGACTTTGATGAGTTGTGGTGCACCTGAGCACTGTAAACAATAAATTTCATTATTATTATCCATTTTTTGACGCAACTCATTACTTTGGTATCGCATATTATTGACAATATTATTTGTGAAAACAAATAATTGAGATAATTACTGAGCTGGATTTACGCACCAGAAATATTATTTAAAGTAATATATCTTAAGAAATATATATATATATATATATATATATATATATATATATATATATGTGTGTGTGTGTGTGTGTGTGTGTGTTTAGCGATAATATTGATAAGATCTTTGGTAAGTGACAGCAGCAAAATATATGTGTGACCTTAAGGATACAGATGATAAGAATGAAGCTACGACAAAAGATTTAAGTGATTTGGAAAATGAACGGTCAAGGTCGAATATCTGATAATTTACGTTTTACGAATTCGAAAAAAAATACGGACATTGACCATCGAAAATTTAATTGTTATTGGCAATCGATAAGTAAATAAAATCAAGAATGCATTCTAATTATTATTTTTTCCTATACCTTATGCATACAGAAACTGTTTGACCTATCTTTAAGAAATATCTTATAATATGCAAAACATGAAATAAGCAACTGCGTAGCTTGACACGTTATATACATTCATACATTCAAGTATGAAATATTTACCTGTTTAAAATGATTTTAAACTATATTCATACACTGGCTCTTAAAAAATTTGTATGGCAGCTAAGTATGAAATATTTACCTGTTTAAAATGATTGTGAAAATATATTTTTGTACCGTATATAATTGGAGATCATAATTGTTAAACTGACTATGACATAGAATATCCCAATGAGGGTTGACATACTATAAAACCATCCAACCAACCAACCAACCAACCAACCAACGAAACGACAATCCCACGAATAATATCCTTCAAAAGTTTCTGACGAATTTTACATCTCAAGCTAAACTTAGTAAAAAATCAATATATAGATAAATAAAAATGCAATATAAGAATAAAAACTGTATATTAGAAATTCATTTTAATCTGAATGCTCCTGTCTGAAATATCTAGCGAGTTAACAGGAAGATTTCCGTTGTAATTTATCGAATATAGTTTGGTTTAATTGTTGTATTTCTAGCTATATAACACACACCGGTGTAGAACACGGTCTGTCGTATAACAAGGCTTGTCGTATAACACGGTCTGTCGGATAACACGCTCTTATAATTGGGAAATGAACTTGTAGCCCCCCCCCCCCTTTGATAGGGTTTTGGTCCTATATATTTTCATTTTGAACTATCTAAGTAAAAAATTCAGCAATCCTAGCTAATTTGCTTGGGGTTAATAGAGTAGCCTCCAAACAACAGGACGATTCATCTTGGAAACTCATAATCTGATAACATAAACCAATTGTTGAATTATTCTCTACGACATTATTTTGATGACTTAAACAACATTTGCTTATTATGGCCTACAGGCCTCAAGTTGCCTACACTACCTGCTTTTTTTTAAATGGTCACCCGCCCAATCACTTGGTAAAGCTTATCAACTTTAATTGTCTGGCGGAAATCGTTATGTAGCTTAGAGGTGGCATAAGGCCATAAGTAGGGAGTACTTAGTGAAGAGAGAGCCCACTACTCAGTAGCTTCTTGTGGTGACTTCTTTACATTTTTTTATAGTAACAATCTCTTGGTATTGTTTTGCCTTATTCCAAGAGCTCATAATAGACAACTATCATATTCCATAGACCTTATAATATTGGTACTTTAGTTTAGACAAACGAACTTTGCTCGAATTAGCACACAGGCTTGAGGTTGATTATATTATAGTGGTCATCCGTCTTACTATTGAGTAGGTTAATCACAGCTTAACTTTGATGTTATGGCAGGGAGCGGTGCTTGACCATAATCTAAATGTTTTAAATGGCAAATAAAAAAATAAGACAAAATAAAAGTCAGACGATACAGAGATTAGAAAAAAAAATCTGGATTGAAGTTACGAAATGTACGAGGGTCATTCGAGGGGATTTTTTTTCTTTTTTACTGTTGAGGGACTTATTTATACGAGGGTCATTCAATAAATAAGGGTATATTATTTGGGAAAATAGTTTTTTTCCAGATTTTTTCTCCATAAATGCCTTGTTTGAAGTAATTTTAATCTCGAAAAATATTTGTTTTAAGGCTATTCAGAATAGCCGCAAATCAAACACAATGCTTCAGGATTGAATATAAGTCTGTCATCAATTTTGTGGTGGCTGAAAAGTGCAAAAAATGTAAAATTTAGTCTCGCAGACAATTACTACTGAGTAGTGAGTTCGATCCTTCCTAGTGACTCATACTTGCGGCCTTATGTAAACGTTATTCATAGGGCGCCTCAAGTGGTGCAACTTTTAGCAAGCTCGCTAATAGCGCATTACTTGTGAGCTTTTACAGGATGCTTCATATTTATGGCCTTGTGCCACAATAAAGCTGAGTAATTGACTAAACCACCTATTTCTATCTGAGTCTCTTCATATTAATCTTAAATTTATTAAAGTGAACTTCACCAAACACATATGTCTAAGGCATATGTGTATGGTGAAGTTCCTTACAGAATGTATTGTCCTCAAGTAGACATACATTTAAGTACTAAAGAGACTACTTACTGCTTAACTTCTGTGATCTGGCCATAACCAGTATTTTAAGCGTAACTTGTACGTATGTATGTGTATCATTTGGTTCATATCCATCTATTACACTATTCATGGACTAGGATTCAATACAATGTTTACACACACACACACACACACACACACACACACACACACACACACACAACACAAACAAACAAACAAACAAACAAACAAACATTTATATATATATGTATATAACTATAGAATTCATCCCGATATATCAGTGATATATTCCTTATAGTGTGTTGCATTGAGGCAAAGATAATATTCTTGACTCCTACCAAATTACAACTGCTTCAGAATGAATTAACAAACCCTCTTGCCAATACTACTGTGCCGCTATGCGTATATACATATTTGAGATGTATGCAAGGAAGCACATACACAGTCCATTAATATATATATATATATATATATATATATATATATATATATATATATAAAACCTAAACCATCTCAACAAGTATGTATTGAGTACTTTCCTATACTTATCACAACTCATTCGTTTTTTTTCTTTTTACAACTATCAGAATCGTTTATTTCCCCATAACTACTATCTATTTATCTATGTCTCTCTCCCCCCCCTCTCTCTCTCTCTCTCTCTCTCTATATATATATATATATATATATATATATATATATATATATATATATATATATATGCGTGTGTACGTAGTTGTATTAATATTTTGCTATAAAGGTACAGTCAGGGCCCTTTCCACACTGCTGGTACCATGTAACCCATTGTCATCAGTTGTTACATATTGATGGACCTACTGTCGGTTTCGACCGGTTAGTGTGAAAGTAGATTTTAATAAAGATCAGAACGATATTATTTGAATTCAAATCTGGACGGTTAGATTGATTGACATTAAATAACCCCAGTCTGACCCCGATTTCCTGTTGCGAGGCAAATTGTGGGAATAGATAGAGAAAGGTTTTTAGTAGAGTTAGTCAGCTGCTAGACGTCATAATGTAAGGGCGTACCCAGCAGAGCTCACCACGCGTAGTTAAGGTCTGGTGGTTAAGATTAAATAAAAAATTCGATTCGCAAAATATATGCCTTGAGTTTGTCATTCAAAACGACAACCTTAGCATCTCTTAAGACACCTGTTAAGAAGCCAGAACCATAAGTTATAAGAAACTGCCCGGAACAAGAGACCAGACCAGGCCCTGAAGTAGAAAGAAGAAATATCAGTCAAGCTGCAGATGAAGATAGATACTCACAGACTCACAAGTAAGAAATAAGTATTGATGAAGATAGCCACTCCAGACAAAAGTAAGAATGAGTACACAGTAAGAAGATTTTGTATGGGAGATATAGCAACGGATATCTCTTATAATACAGAAGAAAGTGCTACTCACAGGTAAGATAAGTTTAAATATGAGAGACACAATCACGGGTATCCCTCTCATAATATAGATATACTGTCTATGTAATAAGAAGGCTATAAAACGTAAACATTGTAGAGGTCTTGTCGTAGAGGTTCGCAAATGATATTAAAATGACGAATAAAAATATGACACAGTTTAGGCAGAGAATACGGAGAAATGATAAAACAAATGCATATAATTATAAAATAACTAATAAATTTATTCAGAGAATAAATTTGCAATAATCAACAAAATTGAATGTTCAAAATAAATAGGGTAGATATGATGTGGAAAAGTTCGTCAAAAAATGTGTAATGGTAAATGTGAAATATTTATGTAGTCGAAAGTTCGGATACGTGTGCTAGAAATGAGAATTAATTTTGTCTATACGACCTGCTGAAACAGATTCCTGATGTTGAATGAATTGTAGTAGTAGGAGCGTTTTAGTTGTGTGGGGGTAGTGAAATCATTCGTTCGGACATCTGTTTCTTGGTTGTGACGGCGAGATGAATTCTGTGTGATCTATCCGGTGTGGAGATGGTAACTGTCTGACAGCGAGACGAGATCTGTTTAATGGTTGATTTCTTCTCTGTCTTTTATAATTACAAGATGGATAAAAACGTAATTAATTTTTTGAGGAGTGGACACGTGGAAGTAGTAGTGAGCAATGCTAACCTATCCAATCGATTCTGATTTTTATGTAAACATTTGTTTTTATCACTTTTCCTTTAGTTTAGGAAAAGGATTGTGTTCGTGTGTTTGTTTTAATCTCTTTTACTTAAGTTTGGGAAAATAAATGTGTACGCGTGTTTATTATTATTTTGATATAAAATATAGAATTGTATTCTATAAAACCCCCCTCAGATTGAAAAATATTTGATCAATATATGATGTAAGTTTCGAAGTGAGTAGGCCAATGTACTCGTCTACCCGATTTTGTAGTAATGTTTGAGGGGATGTGTGTTGGTGTGAATATTTTTGTGTTCGCTTTTGTATTTGAATGCGGTTGTGAATGTTCCGTCGTATTGTTCTTTGTGGATAAATCCAAATACGCCGGTTTTAATCTGTCTATCGAAACTGTATCTTCTTTGATAATGGTAAAGTGTTTCTGTCGTCTGCTATTTACTTGAAAAGGTCCAGAGTAATTAGGGCAAAGGGGTCGTTTTACCATATCGTTTCGTAAGAAAACATATTCACAGTTATGAAGATCTTTTGGTGTGTAACTGCTACTTTCTTGATTTCTCGTGGGTGTAAAGACTAGATCACTCATCCTTTGTTTACATTTTTGTGCGAAAGATATGGTTGGTTGAAGGTGGCTGTTTTCCTCGCAAAACTGTCCCGGCAATGTCAGCAGTGTCCCGAAAACCATTTCGGATGATGTGTATCCCAAAATCTTCATTTATTACGTTTCTGATTGATAATAAGGTTAATGGAAGGTTTTTGAGCCATGTTCCGGAACCATTATTGGCTTTGAGTTGCCTATGAAAACGTTCAACGAAACCATTTACACTAGGATGATATGCTGTTGTCGATATGTGCTTAACTCCCAATAATTTCGTGAACTCATCGAAAACCGTTGACTGAAATTGGCTGCCCCTGTCCGTAGTAATTACCGAAGGACAACCAAATATTGCGATCCAGTGACGTAATATGTTCTTGGAGACTGTCTCAGTAGAGGTAGAGGTATCCTTCAAAGGTATAGCGGCAGGTCATCGTGTGAAACGGTCGATTATTGTAAGTAGATTCTGATACCCGTTCGTTTCTGGCAACGGTCCGACTATATCTATATGTAGATTCATGAACCTCCCGTCTGGTTTGATGAATTTTGTGTGTCAGATGATTTTGCTTTTCTGGCAGTTCAAACAGGTTTGAGCCCAGTTCTTTATATCTGTGCGCATTTTAGGCCAAACAAAACGATTGCTAATTAATTTGGCAGTAGCTCGTCGTCCAGGATGCGACAGGTTGTGGAAATGTGTAAACACTGCTTTTCCTTATGAAGGTGGTATGTAAGGCATTGAATAGCCTGTCCCTACATCGCAAAGTAGTGTCTTCGTTCCGAAGGGTACTGGGTGCTCTTTCAGTATCAGGGAAGTGTCCTCTTTTACCCGATCCAGTGTCTTATCTTTTTGTTGTTCTTCGGTGATGAGGTCGAAATCAAAGGTTTTTGAGTCTATAGATTGTATTGTGGAGCGTGAGAGTGTATCTGCCACAATTTTGTCTGAACCCTTTATATATTGAATATCTGAAGTGAATTGAGTTATATAGTCGAGGTGTCGAGCATCTCTGGGCGTATATTTATCTGTATTCACGTGCAAAGCGTAAATGAGAGGTTTGTGATCCGTGAAAACAGTAAAGTTTCGTTCTTCGAGGAGATGTCAAAAATGCCTTATGGATAGGTAAATTGCAAGTAACTCCCTTGAGAAAGCGCTGTATTTTTGTTGTGCACTGTTCAGTTTAACATAAAAGAAAGAAATTGTTTTTTTTAGAACCATTCTGTTTCTAGTGCAGCACTGATCCTATTAAATCTCCAGAGGGCGTCGGTCGTCAATGAGAGAGTTGAGTTATCCTCTTGAATGATGTAAGAAAGTTTAGTAAGCTCGGATAAAGCTTTCTTTGCATTGTGAAATGCTGTTAATGCTTCACCTTCCAAGTTTATTTTCGCATTCTTATTTTTTTGTTTCTGTAACAAATTTGAGAGTGGCATCAAAAGTCTGGAACAACCTGGAATAAATAATAATTGATCATACCGAGGTATCTTCGAAGTTGTCGCAGTGATGTTGGTTGTGGAAATTGTTGTGTTGCTGTAATCTTTTCTGGGACAGGTGTGATCCCGTGTTCGTCAATTTTGTGACCCAAAAAACTCAATGTGGGCACAGCTAATACACATTTGTTCGCATTTATTTTTAATCCAAAATGTGTCAGTCTCTCGAAAACTTGTTTTACGTGCTCTTGGTGTTCTTTACTATCACGATAAGGACATCGTCTATGTAGGCAAAAACAAAAGGAAGTCCTCTCAATACTTCGTCGATCAGTCTTTGGGAACTTTGGGCAGCATTGCGTAACCAAAATGGCATTCTGGTGAATTCATACAGTCCAAAAGGAGTAGTAACTGCCGTTTTTTGAATGTCTTCCTCTGCTACTGGTATCTTGTTGTAAGCTTTGACCAGATCCAGTTTTGTGAAAACGGTAGTTCCCTGCAAACCTGTGACGAAATCATGCAAGTGTGGGATTGGGTATCGATCCGGAACTGTTTTGGCGTTGAGATTCCGGAAATCCCCACAAGGTCGCCATGCATCTGTGTCTGATTTCGGAACCATGTGCAGCGGGGAGTAAGGGCTACTTGAGGGTCGTATAATGCCCAGTTGCAACATATTCTGAAATTCATTTTTCGTTATCTTATATTTATCTGGGCGCAATCTGCGAGGTGATGCGTGTGTAGGGGGCCCAGTTGTCGTGATATAATGTTTAGCGGTGTGACGGATTTCATCTGTATGTTTAAAAGGGGTGGTAATAGTGGGGAATTTTTCTATCAACCACTGATATCCATTTGCTGTTGGTATGGCAGAACTAATTCCTGTGGATGTGTGGTGTGAGCTGATTCCAGTAATCGTTACATTTGTGTTGTCATCAATTAAAGAGTATTTAGCCATATTGACTGACAAGTTGAAATGTGACAGAAAATCTGCCCCGGGTAAAAATCCATAGAAATGGACGTCGCAATCCCAAGTTCAGTGTCAGTGGTACCTCCCCATATGTTTTTATTTCTGAGCCATTTGCAGCTTGTAGTTTGTATGTGGACGGTATGTGTTTTTGTTTGGTTTTCGGAGGGATAACACTGACTTGTGCGCCGGTGTCAACTAAAAATAAATATCCAGAATTTTTATCACGGATGTAAAATAGACGACATTTTTGTTCGATTCCAGCAGTCAAATTCGTCTCTATTTTTTGCTGGGGAATTCGTTTCCCTGGTTCTGTACTGTGGTGCTGTTTCTTGAAAATCTGCACGGTTCTGTGCCTTTTCTCGCCTGTTGTCCAAATTTGTAATTATACCAACAGGTATCTTGAGTAAATCTCTCTCTGGATAATGATCTCGGTCTACCGCGGCTTAAACTTCGCTGTGAGTAGGATGGACTTCTTTCAAACGGTCGAGAACGCCGAAAATGCTGGCCGTATGCCAAACTCTGGAGTTGCAAAGTGAGATCTTCAAGTTGTTTTTCCAGTCGAGAGAATTTATCAGGTGGATCTATAGGTGAAGGTGTGTCATTTTGTGTATATGTGGCATAAACATTTTTCTCCTGGTTACTATCATGGATTTTATCAGCAATTTCTGCTATTTTTTCTAATTCCATATCTTCGGGGAGTGATGCCAATATTTGGGTTGTATGGGTGTGTAGTTTGTCTTCCCATATATTTTTTAATACTGTGTCGGACATGTCCTTTCCTCCTACTAAGGATCGCATTTTTCTCAGAAGCTGCGAAGGCTTCTAGTTGCAAATCCGTAAAAAGGTCCCGTAATTTTTGTTTTTTTGATTTATCACTGAGCCTCAATATTGCCTCCTTCAGGGTATCATAGGGTCGCTCCTCTGGTTTGTTGTTCAATATCTCCATGATGTCATTTGCGACCTCTATTGGAAGTTTTTCGGCAGTGTACGCAAAACGCGTGTTCTGCGAGACAATACCTCGGGCGCTGAAAATTGCATTTAACTGCGCAAACCAAATTTGTACATTTGTCGGAGAGTACGACGGTAAATTCACAGTCAATTTAGCTTCAATAGGGTCTGTGTGATTTTTAGAATACATTTTTTAATATATATATATATTCCTCCGTCTGTCCAACCGTATTGCAAAGTGATCGGCAATGCTCGACAGATCAGCGACCTAGGAACAGAGAAATTCAAGAAATTCACAACAGAAGTCCAAGCACGAGACGAGAAAGGAAGGAAAAAATGAAAAGAAAGTGTCATAAGAAGAAGAATATGTGAGTAAGGAAAGATAAATAGGAAAAAATCATGCACACACATATAAAAAAGACGCACACGTACACGAATTATGAAAAAGAAAAAATTAGAGAGAAAAGAGCCGAAAAGTACTGATAGAAAGAAAGAGAATATTTACGAGTTATGAAAAAAGGGAGTTGAAAAAAAAAATAATGTGTTATTGTAGAATCAAAATATTAACGAGAGAACAATACACAAGAGAAAAAGAATATAAAAAGAAACATCTGAATTAGAGACAGTTTTGTTTAAGTTGAACGTTGTAGGCAGATTATGAACAAGGGAAAAGAGAAAGAGATAAAAAACAAAACATTTTTTTAAAAACATAGACCTATATAAATTTTGACATTTCCTTTTGTTTAAATTGAACTTTGCAGAAGTGAATTGAAAAAAAGAGAAAAATAAGCGAAGGTACACATACAAAAAAGAAAAAAAAAAGAAAAAAAGAACAGAAAAAGAACTGTTAAATGTTTTTGAATTGTTAAATTGTAATATGGATGTTTTTTTCGGTTTATATCGTAGGTAACAGTGGAATTTAAATAACTTCTAAATTGCTTAAATTGTGAATTACTAGGTTTAATGTAGTTTTTTTCCAGCATGCTCCAAGCTGGTTAGACCATGAAGTTCCGGAAGAGGGGGAATATGAGAAAAATGCCGGGTAGCCTGCTCCAAGTTGTATTGTGTTGTTATCTTTTAAGGGGTAAGATTTTTGGATGATTTCTCTGACATTTTGGTCTCAGAAGATGTCTCAGGTTCGTGCGCGTGCAGCGAGGTTAGTGAATGAAGAAACGATTAAAGGAAATAAATACACGAGGATGCATATCAACCTATGGAAACGAAATCCTCAGTTTCAGGTCAGAGATAAATAACAGTCTGCCAATTTTCAACTCTATTTTTTACCAGCAGAAGAAGAAGCCTACAAGACGCTTTCCAGCGCGTTGAAATAATCTTTCATTTTTATCAAGCCATGAAAAATTATTACTTAATGCATGGAAAAACAATCATAAGTAAAAATGTGCAAAACTTTTTTAACATATTTATGACTAGACACAAACATCAGTAAGTAAAAATGATTATTTTGTATATATACCCTTTTATCCCTAAAAGAGACGAATTTGCCGAGTGAAGTTAAGCGCAACTCGTCTTATTCCGAATTGGCTGTGTATTGTCTTACTAAAAATCTCACAGTGCACAATATTCTACGAATTAGCTGTTTGTTATTTGACTTACAATGAAGATTTGGCAAAACGAAAAGACAACAGCTACATACACTTGACAAGGACTGAAGAAATATAATACACACACACACACACACACACACACACACACACACACACACACACACACACACACACACACACACACACACACACACACACATATATATATATATATTAAATCATATCTTTTAATGAACACTTAAACTTTTTGAAAAACTCACTCGAGTCGAAACTTTAAAATCACAAATATTAAAACTAAGAAATGCTTTTTTGATTATTTTGGAAATAATATGTTAAACATATATTCACACTATTTTTTCTAAAATATTTAATAGATCCTTTTTAAAGTGAATAAATTCAATTTTTTTGTTTAATACCTCTTGATTTTGAATTTAATATTAACGTAATCGTAATTGAACAAATTCATCGGTAATAATCATCCGACATAATCTATCTCTATATAAAGTTGCTGTGTCTGCCTGTATATAAGTTTTCTTGTCCAATACTAGTTTCTATACTGTGTTGTCAAAACAAAGAACAAAAAAAAAAACAATAACAAATAAACAAAAAAAGACAACATAAAAAAACCATAAAACAAAAAACCAAAGCCCAAACCAAAAAGACAAAACAAAACAACCCCCCCCATCCTCAAATAAATTGTCGTTATATAATTTGACAAAGATAGCCATTTTTTCTAATGAGGTTAGCTAAAAAATGTTATTAGAAAAAATAAGATAAAAAGATGAAAAACTGTTTGTTTTTTGGTTAAATACGTTTAAATATTCACTCTTCTATACATGAACACGTGAGAATTGTTTGCTTTATATCTTGTAGGGACGCAATGGTCACTAACTGTACGACTAAATGGTCAGCAAGGACTGATTAATGTGACCTAGTGTCCCAGATTAATGACAGGTGTCAATGTCTTACAAGTGCTTAGTTAGTAGGTAACCAAGGGAATTAACTCAGTAGATTGTTTGGTTGCGAAAAAGAAGCAGCTGAATTCGTACGAATCACTCAAGTTTCATTTACATTTTTGTTTTTATTGTCTTTTGTTTTTTCTTGATTGAAAGAAAACTAATTACGGTTGTTGTTTTCATGGCTGATGCTGTTTCCATCGCTACGATTATTTTCATTTCATTGTTTGTATACATTATCATTGCTGAGAAAAATCATTAATTTATGAAATTCATGTTCATAGTCCTTCACATTATGTTTGAATTTCATCCCTATAAAATTATTATTCAGATATAGACTGGCACAGTTCTTTTACCAACCCTATGGACAATCCTTAGAATACGCCCACTGTATCTCCTGACTCCCTATGTCTATAGAGATAGAAGGATATATGTATTTCAATCTGTTCACACGAATATGTGAGAGAGAGAGAGAGAGAGAGAGAGAGAGAGAGAGAGAGAGAGAGAGAGAGAGAGAGAGAGAGAGATATGTGACAATAATTGTGCCAGAGGCCGCATACGGTTGGTAGTCATGTTAAAGAATAATTAATTCATTTGCCTATTTGGTCGTATAAAATGATTATAAATTGAACCAATTATTTTTGGTTAGCATTGGTTAACGACACTTCGAACACTAAATTGACGTGAACATTAGAATAACTGAACATTTCAAAGTATTCTCTTAAAAGCATAGTACCCATAAAAAATGAGGAGTTTATATGTGAACTCTATCCATGATAAGTATGTGGCTTTTGGATCTGAGTGTAATATCTGTTTTACCTTTCAGTCAAGTTGTCTTCGAGCTGGAAACAACAAAAATGAGGATTTCAAATGTTTGTTAAAACTGACTTTAAGGCATTAAAAAAAAAAACTGACCTTGAGGGTCAGTTTTGTTTTTTCTGCTGTTCCAGATATTGACAGAATTCGGGAAATGACAGGAAATGAAACAATATATAACTGTACTGCCTCAAAACACTTAAGACATTTTTAGGGCAGTGACTAATCCTTTGAAATAAAACCTGGAAGTGAATGACTATCAGCTATTATGATGGCTTAGAAGAAGCCAGAAAACATTACTTAAATCAGAGAAAAATACCATTTTCTTTGCTAACTTATAATAATGTTCTATATGAACATTTATCATAAGTTAGCAAAGACAATTCATTAGAAAACGAAAATACTTTTGATACTTTTCTTGACAATGCATCGACCTGTTTAATTATAGAGAAGAGAAAATATTCGCAGAGAATTGGCCAAAATATAATTGAGAATAAAGGTATCGACAAAGTATATAAAGCTAAAAATCTTGGTATTATGTTGGATAAGATTTGTAAACTTGTCAATTGCTAAACGAATTTAAATTCAATAATTTCTTAAATGAATCATCCAAATTGAATTTAACTGAAACTTCTCTTAGTTTAAATATGGTGGTGTCATTTTATAAATCTTAAGTATAAAACAAAATTCACAAATGACGAAAAAGATGTATTCGATTTGTCTTCAAATTTAATAACGATAAGGTCAGGGCTTTCTTATTAAAGAAAAATAAATAGATAGATTGACATGAAAACATAGATATGTAAGACTGAGATAGAAAGATATGAACAATGCGATATATATATATATATATATATATATATATATATGTATATATATATATATATATATATATATGAACACACACACACTCACACGCACACACACACACACACACACACACACACATATATATATATGTGTGTGTGTGTGTGTGTGAGTGTGTTGTTGGCATCCTTCCGTCTACGGGATGTCTAAGCTTTGTTTTTGAACTACATAGCCTTGGCTGGTACATATGGAAGATGAGCTGTTGCCCAAGCAGCAAATCCCCTCTCCACACTGCCGCTGTGATCCAAAGGAAAGGTAAGGAACCAATGCAATTTGGCAGCAGTAGTGTCGCAGGAGTTGCTGGATAGCACTGGAGTTCAGCATCACACTACCTTAGGGATTTCGGCTGCTGATTTGTTGTCGGGGTTTACTCCCCTGGCCCTTCCTTGAAAACAGCAGAAGTTTTATGTCTGACTTTTCCTTGACTTAGATGGGTTGCCGACCAAGACTAAAGAGCCCCTTCTAACCCATTTGGGGATTTATGTGAATAGTAAGTACCTCCAATACTACTACTGTCGGTGTTCCTGTAAAATGAAATAAGATTAGGAATATGGTATATTTTACATTTATGTATAAAAAAAGCAACAGTACCTTCACATAGGTTTTTTTGGTGGGGTGGATAAGTCCACTAGAAGCGTCTAGAAGGTTCTAATATTCACTGAGTTTATACACACATAATATTTGGTGATAGTAAATGGTACGTTTTTAAGTTACCGTTGGGTAAAACATTAAAAAGTTATCCCCTAACAACAAAACACGTCACATTTCTGTTAAGGAAATATGATTAATTTTTACCTTTTCTGTTAGTTAATTCCACTTCATTTTATTTATTTTCATGTCCCCATGTGCTAGCTGACTTTCTCCCCCTCCTCCTTTAACCTATGACCAGACTAACTAATATATAAATGCAGAGGCTTGGAGTTCTTAGACACTTCAAGCAGAACACACACACACACACACACACACACACACACACACACATTTGCCATCTCAGAGTTTCATAGAGGTCAGCTTGACTAAAACTATTTAGAAGTTTTATACTATTAAAATCACTTGTTTGAATATAAAGAAATTCAATTAAGTAAATAATTACACTTTCGTTGGCAATCTTCTTTCACTGATCCATTGCTAATAATTATGATTTTGATTCTCACTGGAGATAAATCGATAAATAGATAGATAGATAGGTGGATAGATAGGTGGATAGATAGAGCATACATATTGCTAAGAATGTTTACTTTCTTTTAAGCGGTCGATTTTTAACCTATTGTATGCGTTGCATATAAGACCCCTCGATTCAGATGTTGTAGGACAATATTTAACCAATCATCTTTCAAGTGTTACACTTTATGAGAAGTCATAAATTGTGAAGCGTACCTGTAAACTAGGAATTAAAAACAACTCTCTCATATTTAAAATCAAGTGAGTCCAGTGGAAAAATACGCTGACTGTTAATAACCCATTGACCCCTAGAGGCGCGAATCTCACGCGCCACGAGAGACACGTGATATAGTTTTAGTTTAGAATTGACATTCGACCTAATTTTGGAGCAGAGCGGACGTTTCTCTTTGCTGAGGTCGAACTCTCCCGCGCAGTGAATAAGCAATATGGGCTGATAAAATAAAAAGGTTGATCAAGCAAACAATAAGTCTTGTTAGTTCATTTAATTAAAAACAAGCAAAGCCCAGAATAAGAAAAAGTCAGCCCTTAGCTAAAAGAATTAAGAAGAACTTAACTAGACAATAATGTCGGCCAGAGAAAAAAAGAGGAAATAGAAGACAGGAACATATCGGCCAATGAAGTTATAAAGAAGACCATCTTCTCTTTAAAGTGTCTAATTTCTCTCTCTCTCTATCATCCGAGAACTCTCATTCTCTCAATTCTATACCCGATGTTCGATGGGGGTATATAACATTAGACTACCATACTTATACCTAGTAACGCTACATTACTGCCATATCAAATTTAAAATCACGGAGGAGTAAATACAGCATTCCGTTATTATTCATTAAAATGAAAAAACAAAATAAACAAAAACGAAACATTATTATTATTATTATTATTATTATTATTATTATTATTATTATTATTATTATTATCAGCATTTCCCAGATCTTCTGAGAATATTAGCTGATCTTAACAATGTTATTGTCTGGATTGTGTCGAGTCTTCCTCTGATTTCCAATTCCTATAATCTTTTCCCAAAGCGTTAGAGACCATTCCAAGAGCAATATCTACAATTATTATCTGACCTCTGACCTCATCTTTCAATTGTTTCAGTTCTTTTATATATTTATCTATCTTTTTCATTTTTTCTTTTTCACTCTTTCAGGTTTGAGTTCACAGTTTTCCTTCTCCTAGACAGGTTGCCATACCAACGTTAAAGAGCTCAGTCTGATAAACTATTTAACCCATAGAAAAAAGGAGAATAGTTGGATCCATACCTTTCCCAAGGGTATTAGCGCTATATTAAATCGAAACAGCCTTGTACATGATTTGAACTCAGTTCATCGTGTTCATTTCCAACGATGATAACCATTAAACAACAAACATCTCCAATTATAATTCGTAATAACCCTTCCATAATTATTTTAATTCAGCTATTTATAGTTTTTCGCCTTCCTTAATTCGAAATTCAAGATCTGTTGTTAATACATTAATTCCATTTTGTCTGGTCATCTGACCGGAATTGACATCCATTTTTATCTCAAAATACCAGTTTATTATTATTTACTCCTTTTGAGTTTTCACATCAGCATTAGCTGATAGTATTTCACTGGAATCTGAGTGACAGCAAGTCTCCTCAGGTCTCCAGGACTCTTCTGAGTATTTGGCAGATTGCAGCAGTGCAGTGTTCTGAATGGTTTAAATCCTTCCTCTGATTCCCAAACTTTCCAGACCTCTTTTCCAATCCTTTTGGGACTGTTCCAAGTGCACCAACTACAATTGGTATTACTTTCACTTTTATATTCCATAATTTTTTCAGTTCTCTGGTAAGGTTCAGATATTGTCCATTTTTTCATTTTCCTTCAGCTTCATCCTGTGATCTGCTGGCACTGCAAAATCCACCAGTTGACAAGTTCTTTCTTTTTTGTTTATCAACACTAGGTCTGGTCTTCTTGATGGGATAAGGTGATCCATTTTTATTTCAAAGTCCCAGAGAATTTTATGCGTTTCGTTCTCAAGAACATATTCTGGTTTATGCATATACCATTTTGTTGTATGGTCAAAATTTAATTTCTTGCATAATTCCCAGTGGATCACCTTCCCAACCCAGTCGTGTCTAGTTTTGTATTTTCGTTATGCTAGTTTGCTACATTCGCAGAGTATATGGTTAACAGTCTCATCTCTATTACCGCAAAGTCTACATTTACTATTTTGTTGGGTCTTATCAATTTTCGCTTTGATATAGTTTGTCCTTATGGCATTATTTTGTGCATCATTATAAGTGATTCCGTTTCTCTTTTGAGGTTTCCCTTTCTTAACCATATCCAAGTCTTTTCATGTGCAACATCTTCTATTTGTCGTTTGAAGTGTCCATATAATTGTTTTTCTTCCCATCTTTGTTTTCTAGTCTTTGTTGTTTTTCTGTTTGTCCATCTGTCGCTTCTACTATTGTTGGCCGCCATAAGTAGTTTGTCTTTGCTCTTTCCTGTGTAATCCTCAAGTTGTTGGATTGTGGTTTCTACGCAAGACCTCTTCCCCCTTCCTTTCTTGACACATATAATCTATCTCTATCGTCTCTAGGGTGGAGAGCCTTGTGCATGGTCATTAATTTTCTCGTTCTTTGGTCAATCTGTCTGAGTTCTTCTTTTGTTCATTTTGAGAATGGTCCTGAGTATCTTATAATGGGGACAGCCCAGGTATTGATTCCTTTGATCAGATTTCTGCTGTTAAGTTTGGTTTCTAGAAGTTTTCTAGTTCTCCTGAGATATTCTTTTTTAACTTTTCTTTCATTTCTGCTTGCATGATATTGTCCGCTTCTAAAATTCCTAAGTATTTGTAGCTTCCATTTTCATCAAGTGATTTTATAGTTTCCTGATTTGGCAGTTGTATTCAATCTATTAGTTTTCTTTCACCACGTTTTATTACTAGCATAGCACATTTTTCAATTCCAAATTCCATCCCTATATCCTGGCTATATATTCTAATAGTTTGAACTAGGCTCCCCAGTTCTTTTTCATTTTTTGCAATTTTTTTTACATAAGGTGGTTTATCTTTTCTTGTTATTATTATTATTATTATTATTATTATTATTATTATTATTATACTCTTTGCGAGTTTTTCAGTGTGCAAATTATTCTAACTAAATTGGAACATCGTTACGGTTATGGCAGGAGGTGACCTCCATAAAAATCTACTTGAAAGAGTAGCGAACACAAATGACCCATTATCTGTTTGGATACGCACTGGACTAAACTAGGTTTATAGTCTTATTTTTTCAGATTTCAAAGATTATTTTTTATCATTAATAACATTTTACTATCTATCAATCTATCTATCTATCTATCTTCATAGATTGATAGATACTTACCTATATAGACATCCAGGAGCTTTTGTGCAAATTGTTCAGCCACAGTCGGTCGTCAGTTTAAATAGTAGGACCACCGCTAATAAATACCTGTTAATCTAATTTCCTACTATACACTCTCAGTTCTACGGGATTATAAAATACGCTATCTTAGTAACTCATTCGGAAACTACCACAAATCGGATCAAACTTTTAGTCTTTCTGGCACATGTTTTGTGACACGCTGACACTTGGTTTGATTTCTTTTTCAACACAAGACTTGATATATATGCACACCGAATGGATATCTGCTAATCACATTTCCACCTGTACGTAAATTGTCTGTATAAATTCCTACCCAATCAAATAATTTCTCGGGGCAGTTGAAAGATTTATTGCCCTTGCTATCTATTGCTTTCGAAAGCGACTGATCTGGAATCACAAACGTCAATTTATCAAAATTTAAATCTGTTTCACAACACTGGAGAGAGTCAATAATCTACCTAGCATTCACTTCAATATAGTTACTATGTCTCTTCCTGTCAATCTGTCTCTTTTCAGCTGTGTGTGTGTGTGTGTGTGTTTGGGGGGAGAGAGAGAGAGAGAGAGAGAGAGAGAGAGAGAGAGGAGAGAGAGAGAGAGAGAGAGAGAGAGAGAGAGAGACGGTTTTTGTATACTTTGTACCAATGCATTTGGGAAAGACATATAAAATAAAAAAGATACAATAATTGACTAGACTGGGCCAGCAGTCTAAAGGGACGTTGAATTCGAACGCGCTGTCAAAGCATCATAGACCAACGTCATAGGATAAGACTCCCCCGCACCCTGTCGGCGGTGCTTAGAATAAACTAGCTGTATCCTCGCAAAGGGGTAAGCCTCAAAAAGGGGTGTCCTGGATATGACTCTAAACTGCATCTAAACAGCCTTGTACATGATTTGAACTCAGTTCATCGTGTTCATTTCCAACGATGATAACCATTAAACAACAAACATCTCCAATTATAATTCGTAATAACACCTTCCATAATTATTTTAATTCAGCTATTTATAGTTTTTCGCCTTCCTTAATTCGAAATTCAAGATCTGTTGTTAATACATTAATTCCATTTTGTCTGGTCATCTGACCGGAATTGACATCCATTTTTATCTCAAAATACCAGTTTATTATTATTTACTCCTTTTGAGTTTTTCACATCAGCATTAGCTGATGGTATTTACTGGAATCTGAGTGACAGCAAGTCTCCTCAGGTCTCCAGGACTCTTCTGAGTATTTTGGCAGATTGCAGCAGTGCAGTGTTCTGAATGGTTTAAATCCTTCCTCTGATTCCCAAACTTTCCAGACCTCTTTTCCAATCCTTTGGGACTGTTCCAAGTGCACCAACTACAATTGGTATTACTTTCACTTTATATTCCATAATTTTTTCAGTTCTCTGGTAAGGTTCAGATATTTGTCCATTTTTTCATTTTCCTTCAGCTTCATCCTGTGATCTGCTGGCACTGCAAAATCCACCAGTTGACAAGTTCTTTTTTTTTTGTTTATCAACACTAGGTCTGGTCTTCTTGATGGGATAAGGTGATCCATTTTTATTTCAAAGTCCCAGAGAATTTTATGCGTTTCGTTCTCAAGAACAGATTCTGGTTTATGCATATACCATTTTGTTGTATGGTCAAAATTTAATTTCTTGCATAATTCCCAGTGGATCACCTTCCCAACCCAGTCGTGTCTAGTTTTGTATTTTCGTTATGCTAGTTTGCTACATTCGCAGAGTATATGGTTAACAGTCTCATCTCTATTACCGCAAAGTCTACATTTACTATTTTGTTGGGTCTTATCAATTTTCGCTTTGATATAGTTTGTCCTTATGGCATTATTTTGTGCATCAATTATAAGTGATTCCGTTTCTCTTTTGAGGTTTCCCTTTCTTAACCATATCCAAGTCTTTTCATGTGCAACGTCTTCTATTTGTCGTTTGAAGTGTCCATATAATTGTTTTTCTTCCCATCTTTGTTTTCTAGTCTTTGTTGTTTTTCTGTTTGTCCATCTGTCGCTTCTACTATTGTTGGCCGCCATAAGTAGTTTGTCTTTGCTCTTTCCTGTGTAATCCTCAAGTTGTTGGATTGTGGTTTCTACGCAAGACCTCTTCCCCTTCCTTTCTTGACACATATAATCTATCTCTATCGTCTCTAGGGTGGAGAGCCTTGTGCATGGTCATTAATTTTCTCGTTCTTTGGTCAATCTGTCTGAGTTCTTCTTTTGTTCATTTTGAGAATGGTCCTGAGTATCTTATAATGGGGACAGCCCAGGTATTGATTCCTTTGATCAGATTTCTGCTGTTAAGTTTGGTTCTAGAAGTTTCTAGTTCTCCTGAGATATTCTTTTTTAACTTTTCTTTTCATTTCTGCTTGCATGATATTGTCCGCTTCTAAAATTCCTAAGTATTTTGTAGCTTCCATTTTCATCAAGTGATTTTATAGTTCCTGATTTGGCAGTTGTATTCAATCTATTAGTTTTCTTTCACCACGTTTATTACTAGCATAGCACATTTTTCAATTCCAAATTCCATCCCTATATCCTGGCTATATATTCTAATAGTTTGAACTAGGCTCCCCAGTTCTTTTTCATTTTTTGCAAATTTTTTTTACATAAGGTGGTTTATCTTTCTTGTTATTATTATTATTATTATTATTATTATTATTATTATTATTTAACTCTTTGCGAGTTTTTTCAGTTGCAAATTATTCTAACTAAATTGGAACATCGTTACGGTTATGGCAGGAGGTGACCTCCATAAAAATCTACTTGAAAGAGTAGCGAACACAAATGACCCATTATCTGTTTGGATACGCACTGGACTAAACTAGGTTTATAGTCTTTTTTTTCAGATTTCAAAGATTATTTTATCATTAATAACATTTTACTATCTATCAATCTATCTATCTATCTATCTTCATAGATTGATAGATACTTACCTATATAGACATCCAGGAGCTTTTGTGCAAATTGTTCAGCCACAGTCGGTCGTCAGTTAAATAGTAGGACCACCGCTAATAAAGACCTGTTAATCTAATTTCCTACTATACACTTCTACGGGATTATAAACTTATACGCTATCTTTTAACTCATTCGGAAAACTACCACAAATCGGATCAAACTTTTAGTCTTTCTGGCACATGTTTTGTGACACGCTGACACTTGTTTGATTTCTTTTTCAACACAAGACTTGATATATATGCACACCGAATGGATATCTGCTAATCACATTTCCACCTGTACGTAAATTGTCTGTATAAATTCCTACCCAATCAAATAATTTCTCGGGGCAGTTGAAAGATTTATTGCCCTTGCTATCTATTGCTTTCGAAAGCGACTGATCTGAATCACAAAGTCAATTTATCAAAATTAAATCTGTTTCACAACACTGGAGAGAGTCAATAATCTACTAGCATTCACTTCAATATAGTTACTATGTCTCTTCCTGTCAACTGTCTCTTTTCAGCTGTGTGTGTGTGTGTGTGTGTTTGGGGGGAGAGGAGAGAGAGAGAGAGAGAGAGAGAGAGAGAGAGAGAGAGAGAGAGAGAGAGAGAGAGAGAGAGACGGTTTTTGTATACTTTGTACCAATGCATTTGGAAAGACATATAAAATAAAAAGATACAATAATTGACTAGACTGGGCCAGCAGTCTAAAGGGACGTTGAATTCGAACGCGCTGTCAAAGCATCATAGACCAACGTCATAGGATAAGACTCCCCGCCCCTGTCGGCGGTGCTTAGAATTAACTAGCTGTATCCTCGCAAAGGGGTAAGCCTCAAAAAGGGTGTCCTGGATATGACTCTTAAACTGCATCTAAACAGCCTTGTACATGATTTGAACTCAGTTCATCGTGTTCATTTCCAACGATGATAACCATTAAACAACAAACATCTCCAATTATAATTCGTAATAACACCTTCCATAATTATTTTAATTCAGCTATTTATAGTTTTTCGCCTTCCTTAATTCGAAATTCAAGATCTGTTGTTAATACATTAATTCCATTTTGTCTGGTCATCTGACCGGAATTGACATCCATTTTTATCTCAAAATACCAGTTTATTATTATTTACTCCTTTTGAGTTTTCACATCAGCATTAGCTGATGGTATTTCACTGGAATCTGAGTGACAGCAAGTCTCCTCAGGTCTCCAGGACTCTTCTGAGTATTTTGGCAGATTGCAGCAGTGCAGTGTTCTGAATGGTTTAAATCCTTCCTCTGATTCCCAAACTTTCCAGACCTCTTTTCCAATCCTTTTGGGACTGTTCCAAGTGCACCAACTACAATTGGTATTACTTTCACTTTTATATTCCATAATTTTTTCAGTTCTCTGGTAAGGTTCAGATATTTGTCCATTTTTTCATTTTCCTTCAGCTTCATCCTGTGATCTGCTGGCACTGCAAAATCCACCAGTTGACAAGTTCTTTCTTTTTGTTTATCAACACTAGGTCTGGTCTTCTTGATGGGATAAGGTGATCCATTTTTTATTTCAAAGTCCCAGAGAATTTTATGCGTTTCGTTCTCAAGAACAGATTCTGGTTTATGCATATACCATTTTGTTGTATGGTCAAAATTTAATTTCTTGCATAATCCCAGTGGATCACCTCCCAACCCAGTCGTGTCTAGTTTTGTATTTTCGTTATGCTAGTTTGCTACATTCGCAGAGTATATGGTTAACAGTCTCATCTCTATTACCGCAAAGTCTACATTTACTATTTTGTTGGGTCTTATCAATTTTCGCTTGATATAGTTTGTCCTTATGGCATTATTTTGTGCATCAATTATAAGTGATTCCGTTTCTCTTTTGAGGTTTCCCTTTCTTAACCATATCCAAGTCTTTTCATGTGCAACGTCTTCTATTTGTCGTTTGAAGTGTCCATATAATTGTTTTCTTCCCATCTTTGTTTTCTAGTCTTTGTTGTTTTTCTGTTTGTCCATCTGTCGCTTCTACTATTGTTGGCCGCCATAAGTAGTTTGTCTTTGCTCTTTCCTGTGTAATCCTCAAGTTGTTGGATTGTGGTTTCTACGCAAGACCTCTTCCCCCTTCCTTTCTTGACACATATAATCTATCTCTATCGTCTCTAGGGTGGAGAGCCTTGTGCATGGTCATTAATTTTCTCGTTCTTTGGTCAATCTGTCTGAGTTCTTCTTTTGTTCATTTTGAGAATGGTCCTGAGTATCTTATAATGGGGACAGCCCAGGTATTGATTCCTTTGATCAGATTTCTGCTGTTAAGTTTGGTTTCTAGAAGTTTTCTAGTTCTCCTGAGATATTCTTTTTTAACTTTTCTTTTCATTTCTGCTTGCATGATATTGTCCGCTTCTAAAATTCCTAAGTATTTGTAGCTTCCATTTTCATCAAGTGATTTTATAGTTTCCTGATTTGGCAGTTGTATTCAATCTATTAGTTTTCTTTCACCACGTTTTATTACTAGCATAGCACATTTTTCAATTCCAAATTCCATCCCTATATCCTGGCTATATATTCTAATAGTTTGAACTAGGCTCCCCAGTTCTTTTTCATTTTTTGCAATTTTTTTTTACATAAGGTGGTTTATCTTTTCTTGTATTATTATTATTATTATTATTATTATTATTATATTATTATACTCTTTTGCGAGTTTTTCAGTGTGCAAATTATTCTAAAAATTGGAACATCGTTACGGTTATGGCAGGAGGTGACCTCCATAAAAATCTACTTGAAAGAGTAGCGAACACAAATGACCCATTATCTGTTTGGATACGCACTGGACTAAACTAGGTTTATAGTCTTATTTTTCAGATTTCAAAGATTATTTTTTATCATTAATAACATTTTACTATCTATCAATCTATCTATCTATCTATCTTCATAGATTGATAGATACTTACCTATATAGACATCCAGGAGCTTTTGTGCAAATTGTTCAGCCACAGTCGGTCGTCAGTTTAAATAGTAGGACCACCGCTAATAAAGACCTGTTAATCTAATTTCCTACTATACACTCTCAGTTCTACGGGATTATAAAAACTTATACGCTATCTTAGTAACTCATTCGGAAAACTACCACAAATCGGATCAAACTTTTAGTCTTTCTGGCACATGTTTTGTGACACTGACACTTGGTTGATTTCTTTTTCAACACAAACTTGATATATATGCACACCAATGGATATTGCTAATCACATTTCCACCTACGTAAATTGTCTGTATAAATCCTACCCAATCAAATAATTTCTCGGGGCAGTTGAAAGATTTATTGCCCTTGCTATCTATTGCTTTCGAAAGCGACTGATCTGGAATCACAACGTCAATTTATCAAAATTTAAATCTGTTTCACAACACTGGAGAGAGTCAAATAATCTACCTAGCATTCACTTCAATATAGTTACTATGTCTCTTCCTGTCAATCTGTCTCTTTTCAGCTGTGTGTGTGTGTGTGTGTCGGTTTTTGTATACTTTGTACCAATGCATTTGGAAAGACATATAAAATAAAAAAGATACAATAATTGACTAGACTGGGCCAGCAGTCTAAAGGGACGTTGAATTCGAACGCGCTGTCAAAGCATCATAGACCAACGTCATAGGATAAGACTCCCCCGCACCCTGTCGGCGGTGCTTAGAATAAACTAGCTGTATCCTCGCAAAGGGGTAAGCCTCAAAAAGGGGTGTCCTGGATATGACTCTAAACTGCATCTGATGGTGAGGCTCCAGTTCTGGAGCTCCAAGGAGTGTGGGGTACCACTCCATTGCCATTACTTCCAAGTCTACATCAGGAGTGGTAGTACATGTTAGGGTCCCATCTATGAGCCAAATAGATCTGTTTGAAAATTATTTGTATGAGATAGGAATACTTGATATCATATAATTGTGTGCAAAAATCTATTAAGAAACGACTACACAAAAGTATAAATATAGATATAAACGTACAATGTACGCAAGTCCCTAACCTCTAGGCATAGAATATCCCTATACTGGTTGACATGCCGTTAAAATCAATTAATCAATCCCTTGTGTAAGATTTGAGTTCTGTGGTAGACCGAGAAAAAAGATGGTGAGATGGAATAGAATTGCATTAAGACCTGGGCTAGGAGAGATTTGTATCATCCCCAACACAAAGTTAAATTTCATTGGTTTTATCTAGGTCCTGTTGTACCAAAAATAAAAATTTACCAGCACTAAACTCATTCCTCCAATTCCAGATCACTATCCCAAATGAAAAAAAAAAAAAAAAAAATAAAAAAAAAAAATGAAGGAAATTTGGATTTACGGTAAGTCAATAAATTTCTTTGGATTGTTAAATAGTAAATTTGGAATGTTTGTAGGGTTATGATCATTCTATCACAAAATTCGATTTTAATTTAAAAATCATATAAAAAATAAGAATCGTCTTACAACACTGGAGAGAGTCAATAATCTACCTAGCATTCACTTCAATACAGTTCTCTGTCTCTTCCTGTCAATCTGTCTCTCTTTTCACCTGTGTGTGTGTGTGTGTGTGGTGTGTGTGTGTGTGTGTGTGTGTGTGTGTGTGTGTGTGAGAGAGAGAGAGAGAGAGAGAGAGAGAGAGAGAGAGAGAGAGAGAGAGAGAGAGAGAGAGAGAGAGAGAGATACTGTTTGTGTCTACTTTGTACCAATGTCACTACTGACATACAATGTGCGGCAGAAATACCTCCCACACTTTAACCAGTTACTTGTTGGGTGCAAGTAAATTTAGACAATTAGTAATACGATCAGTTATGATCATCGCCTGGACCAATGCACACTGTACATTTGCTGTTGAAACGTTTTTTTAAGGACTGGTAAATCTGTAATTGCTTCACGAAGAATTTTTCGATACTGCCAGAACGACTTATATATATATATATATATATATATATATATATATATATGAATAGATAGATTGATAGATAGATAGATAAATAAAGAGTGAGTGAGTAAGAACTAAAGAATGCATATGAATGTAAACGGTTCATTAGATGGCATAGAGAGTGCCATATTCCTTCCAATAAATAGTTGATCATCGCCCTCCCCAACTTCCTTTATACCCTGCATTGCTATGACTGTTCTTAGAAGAGATGTGCGACCTCCCTTTGCCATGTCTACGCTTTCAAATTCCCAGTTTTCCTTCTCGTAGATTTGTTGCCTACCACCATAACTAGGGAAACCAATATATCTTGTTATTTTAACCATAGCTGTTGATTCATGACTTTCTCAAGGCCTTTAGTGCGAAATCAATGCAAAGGGACCGAACTGAAACTCGAACTCGTATTGCCGATCTTGTTTTCCATCGGTATCCATTATGTCACCAAAAACTTCCGGTTTATAGTTAAATACAGTTCTGGTTTATAGATAAAAACACTTCAAGCATGTAGACAAAATTATATGAATATTTTGATTAAGCATATAATATTATGTATAAAGTAAGTGAATCATGACACCCCACACGAACATTTAAACGGAAACATTTTCTCTCCCTCAGACATAAAAGAATACACACAGGTATATATTATAATTGCAGTCACAGTAAAAAAGGTTTTTTGATATTTTCCCGATAATTCATGTCTTTACGAAAGGAGGAGACTTTGGTGCAATGTTACCAGAATTAACCCAAAAGAACCGTAGTCACAGCTTCTCTTTAATGATGAAAGTTGTCCGAGCAGTAATGTGCATTGTAATAATGTTCTTCCAGTGTTGTAAATTGCTATTATATTTATACACTGATAGTTACAGGAGGAAAAAAAAGGGTTGATGAATTCTTCCTTATTCGCCCCAGGATAGAGAATTGTAGACAATCAATCGTATGCAAATAAGCATTAAACATGTATCCGGATCCAAAACAATTCTCTCTACACTTGCACTTTTAAAACTTCCGTTTGGCAAGTACACACGCTTGGACCCTGAGTAATTCACTAATCGGGAATTGTTCAGATCACTTTTTTGTTTCCCTCTTTGATCCTGGTTATGATTATTTGATCGATCCAGTTAAATATTCACTCACCTTGTTCTGTCAACTCTTTACAATCACCAAATGGGCAAATAAATGGTTTTCATTGACGGACATGATATTTGCTGCATGAAGTGAACTTTTAAAACAGTTCCTTGGAAAAAAGACCAAAAGCAAAATCAATATATCAGGATAAATAATTCATAAACAAAAATATGAATGAGGATAATATTTCGGTGTTAATTTACATCATCTTATCTATATATTAATACTAGTGTTCCTTAATCTTCCGTCTGTTATCATCTTACAACACCCTCTGGTTAAAAATGAGACCGTTCAAATCGTCCAAGATGAAATGCAAAAATGTAACTCCTGATTATCTGTGTGTGTGTGTGTGTGTGTGTGTGTGTGTGTGTGTGTGTGAGAGAGAGAGAGAGAGAGAGAGAGAGAGAGAGAGAGAGAGAGAGAGAGAGAGAGAGAGAGTTAGATAAATCAAGATTATTATACTTTTTACATATTGAACTATTTGCAATAAATCTTAAGTTAGCATACCAAACGTTGTGATAATTAAATGATCATACCGTGACATATACACAGGTTCTACTAGTAATGATAATAATAAGAGAAAAACAAACAAAAATGGGAAGATAAATAATTATATGGATACTTCAAGCGACACACTATGGAGACTGCGTATTAGAAGACCTTGGAATGAAAAGGACACCTCAAGAGAGAGGCTGAATCTCTTATAATAGTAGCACAAAAGGATGCCATTAGAACCAATCATATCAAAGCGAAAATAGACAAGACGTAACAGAATAGTAAGTATAGGTACTGTGGAGATAGAGACAAAACGGATACAACAAACTTGCAGAAAAGGAGTGCAAGACTAGGCACAACTGGGTGCGAAAATGATCCAATTGGAGTTATACAAGAAATAAAAATTTAACCATAATACCAAATGGTATATACGCAAACCAGAATCCATCCAAGGGAATGAGATCTATAACATTCTCTGGTATTTTGAGATACAAACGGATCACCTAATCCCAGCCAGAAGACCAGACCTAGTGCTAATTGACCAGAAGAGGAAAACTTGTTATCTAGTGGAGTTTGTAGTCCCTGTATACCGCAGTATGAAAATCGAATAAAACGAAAAGATATACAAATACTTGGAACTTGCCAAAGAACTAAAAACAAAAAACAAACTGTGGAGCATGAGGGTACTAATTGTAATTGGTGCCCTTGGAACGTTCTCTAAAGTTTTGGAAAAAAGACTGGAGGAATTGGAAATTAGAGAAAGAATCGAGACCATCCAAAGAACAACATTGTTAAGATTGGCTAGAATATTCAGAAGAGCTCTGGAGAACCGAGGAGACTTGCTGTCACTCTAGTGAAAAACCACCAACACTGGTGGGAAAAACTTACCCGGAGTGAGATGTCAAATAGATTCGTACAGAGCTTTATTCCTTATTTTCTTATTTTATTTGATGAAAGTAAAATAATTAGCATTGTAACAGTACAAAACATAAAAATAGGGGACCCATATTACTGAATAACTGAAATATTGCAGTATACAAATTTGAGGCTTCGAACCTGAGAAAATGAGGCTGTCGAACTATAGTGTCAAAAAGAGTTATATATTATAACACATTCTATATATGAATATATCATGACTTATTCTATATATAAATAAATCGTGATATATTCTATACATGGATATATCGTGATATATTCTATATATGAATATATCATGTCATATTCCATATGTGAATGTATCATGTCATATTCCATATATGAATATATCGTCATATTCCATATATGAATATATCATGTCATATTCCATATATGAATATATCATAACATTGTAGGTTTGTAAATTGCATTTTTTTCTAGTGTTGCACCTGCTTTGTGCTGCGTGTTAAATCAGGTGTTTTTTTTCCTAAAGAGTCAACAAGTGACTACCGGTTTGTGAAATTGGTTGGGGTCTACGTGTGTCATAACTGCAATGGGAATATGAGGGTCGCCACGGCCATCGTCTGCACATGTGCATCCGTTTGAAAACTGATGGTAAACGGAAGTGTGTTATCCAATACGATCAAGAAATGACGTCATAAGACCCCACACATCCAACCGTTTTATTCTTTGCAGGGGGTCCTGAACGGCTGTTAGACTCCGAGAACCAGTTTATGCTGGCTTTGATTTTGCTGTAAGTGGAACCAATGAGAAAGAAAATAAATAGATAAACACAAAAGAGGGGTGGAGTGAGAGGAAGTTATTAGGTTTGAAAATATCGAAATAGTATGATTAAAGAAAGAGAGAGAGAGAGAGAGAGAGAGAGAGAGAGAGAGAGAGAGAGAGAGAGAGAGGGGGGGAGTGGGCAAAAAAGAAGTAAATAGAAAGCAGGAGGGCGAAAGAGTAATGGGAGAGTAAGTAATTTGTGTGGATATATATATATATATGTATATACCCTCCCATTACTCTCCTCTCTCTCTATATATATATATATATATATATATATATATAGAGAGAGAGAGAGAGAGAGAGTTGATAGAGAGAGAGACAAACAGAGAGTGAGAGAGAGACAGACAGACAGAAAGGAGATGGCGTGTGCGTGAGAGAGAGAGAGAGAGAGAGAGAGAGAGAGAGAGAGAGAGAGAGAGAGAGAGAGAGAGGAGAAAAAGGAGATAGAGACAGAGAGTGAGATGGTGAGAGTGAAAGTAAAAGAAAGAATGTAAAATGATGAAAGGAGTTCTGTCAAACCGATGACAACATGACCTTTAACGATAAAACATTTTAAGATATTTAGTGGCAATTTTCGTTTGAAGAGAAAAAATAAATTAGTTGCGTTTACGTGTGTGGCCCACCTCTTTGCAATTGTGAATGTCCTATAGGTATTATTAGTAGGTTTTTATGCACCCCTATTAGCCAACATAAAAGGTGTATATTCATCTCCTCTCAGCCAACGGATAAAGGTATTATGGGTTTCACAGTATTATTTCATCATGTCTGAATTATGTAGTGATTTACTAAACTTATTGGACCACTCATTAATTGATCGAGGCTTTTGCCAACCCGGTTAAAGTCATTTTATGCGTAGAGGTTAGGGAACCGTGTTTATTGTACACTTTATATTTACTTTTTTTGCGTAGTTGTTTCTGGAGAGGTTTTTTGTATACAATTATATGATATAGAGTATTCCAATTTGATGCAAATGATTTGCACACAGATGTATGGTTTCAAGTATTCCTATCTAATACAAATGATTTGCAAACAGATGTATGGTTTCAAGTATTCCTATCTAATACAAATGATTTGCAAACAGATGTATGGTTTCAAGTATTCCTATCTAATACAAATGATTTGCAAACAGATGTATGGTTTCAAGTATTCCTATCTAATACAAATGATTTGCAAACAGATGTATGGTTTCAAGTATTCCTATCTAATACAAATGATTTGCAAACAGATGTATGGTTTCAAGTATTCTAATACAAATGATTTGCAAACAGATGTATGGTTTCAAGTATTCCTATCTAATACAAATGATTTGCAAACAGATGTATGGTTTCAAGTATTCCTATCTAATACAAATGATTTGCAAACAGATTACCTTTACTCATGGAAGGGACTTTGGCAGGTACTACCACTTCGGGCAACAGTGGAGTAATGAAGTGGGTGGGGTCTTAACCCTCTGGAGTGGATACTATTAGCGTGTTCTAATCCCCACCGACAGAGTGCGACACCCATTGAGTATTTAACTTACTAGTATAAGAATACTAGCCTAACTCGTTAACCATTACAACTTATGAGGTGTTCTGTTATTAACTATGAAATGATAAAAATTAATAATCGTAATAGACTGAATGCCGAAGCAACTATTTACTATTAAACCAGACTTTGCGCAGTGAATCGAAATAGAGTACTGAACATTACCTTGCCTTGAAAACTCTTTGCAAGAATAAATCTTTAGTTATCACCAGACCTGATGAAGGCACCGGGTAGTGATATCAAACCATCAGGATTACGTTAACAAAATGTAGGCAATTCTAGGCTATCTCTTTAAATTTTTGAGACTTGGTCCGGTAGATACTTATGATCGAACAGTCTCCATTGAGAATCTTGTTAGGTGGATCAAAAGTTGTTCTTTGTCTTCCACTATTGCGAAAATCATTAGACCTTATGGGTTCTATTCGTCCACGTCTTTGCGATCAACATAAGACGCATTAAGATGTTATGTCTTGAGACCCATCCTGTCTATGATAGGCTCGTCGCAACATAAGGTTGAAAAATGGCTCACAAATGTTCTATAGCCTATCTTTGAATTCTATAGCACTCATTGTATAAAGGATTCAGTTGATTTGTACTAATTTATCCGGAATTATACCAGTACAGGTAAATTTGCGCTGACTTACTATATCGAAGTCACTTGTCCCACCTACCTTGCCCCCCTACCTCGATATTCAGTTTTAATGATACTATATATCGACAGATCGACGGAGTGTCGATGCATTCTCCTCTTCCTCAATGGAGAATATCTTGGTTGGTTTCTATGAGAGGAAAATGTTTTCCGGTTTCAATAACCCTTCTGTATATTTTCATTATGTTGATGACACTTTCTGTCTTTTCAATGGTGAAAGTGAGGCAGTGTCATTTTTCACTTCCCTCAATAACATTTATCCAGACGTAAAATTTATATCAGACAAAGAAAAGGATTTGTCGTTACCTTTCCTTGATGTATTAGAGTATAGAACTCCCTTTTTTCTCATTACGGTATACCGCAAACCTACGTTTACGGGTCACTATACTCGTCGGGATTAATTTTGTCCTGCTAAAAAAAAAGGTAAATTTAATCAAGACCCTTACTCATAGGGCACTGATGATCTGCTCAAATTCTAAATTAGATGGAGAGATTAAGTTTATTTCCTCAACGCTGTGTAATAGTGGATTTCCTTGATACATTGTTGAATCAGTTATAAAAGAGAAAATAACTGATTTTAATAAAATCAAACCGCCCCGGTTAATAGATATCTAGTTTAACTTCACCTACCTTGGTTATGTGTCGTAAGGGAAATATTTTCAAGACAAATATCTGACTGTGTTCAGAAATGTTACCCCTCTTCTAATCTAGGGATTGTGTTTAAAACCAAACCTATTTTGGCATTTAATCGTCCTGTCCCCTTAGCAGAGAAACAGCCCCAAATCATAATGTTTCCCCACCAATGCTTAATGGTTGGGATGGTGTTCTTGGGGTCCAAGTCAACTTTTTTCCCCTCCAAACCCGGCGAGTCGAGTTAATGACATAAAGATCATTTTAATCTTATCTGACCACAGCACTTTCTCCCAACCCTCCTCAGAATCATCCAGGTGTTCAATTGCAAACTTCAGACTGGCCTGTCCATGTACTTTCTTCAGTAGGGAGACCTTGCGGGCTCTATATGATTTCAGTCCACTACGAAATCATGTTTGGAGGAGAAAAAAAGTTGACTTGGGTCCCAAGAACACCATCACAACCATTAATCATTGGTGGTGGAAACATTATGCTAAGGAGACAGGAAGACTACATCGGGTCGAGGGAAAGATGGATGGGGCTCAAGTAGAGGGAAATCTTGAGTGAAAACCTCATTGCCTCAGCCAAGACACTGAAGATGGGTCGTGGTTGCGAATTTAACCATGAAAATAACCCCAAAGCATATGGTTAAGGCAACAAAGGAGTGGTTCAAGAAGAAACCCATTAAGGTAAATCCTTTGGAAAATCTGTGGAGGGAGCTGAAGCTTCGAGTTTCCGAACAACCTACAAACCTTAAGATTTTGGAGAGGATCTGCAAAGACGAGTGGGCCAAAATCCTCCCTTGATATCTGTAAAAACTTGGTAACCAACTACAGGAAACACCTGGCTGAGGTGCTTGCCAAACAAGGGTTTCTTCACTAAGTACTGAGTTATATTCTACTATGGGGTGAAATACTTATTTTTTTAAATAAGATACAAATAAATGTTCAAAAATTGATATATTCTAAATATTTTATATTTTATCTCTCACTGTCAAGACGGACCTACCATGGAAATTATACTACAATCCTATTTTTGTAAGGTGGCAAACTCAGAAAATCAGCGTGTGCTGAAATACTTATTTTCCCCACTATATATATATATATATATATATATATATATATATATATATGGAAAAGATAATTGGAAGAAAATATATATACTTTGGCATGGTTGAAATTCATTATTGTTACTAGCAAATATATGCACCCTCCGGGTGCAAGTATATAAGTTTTAGTATAATTAAATATCATGTTAAAGGAGAAAGGCTAATAAAACTCAATAAGAAATAAGCAGATAAAAAGATTTCGAACAGAGGGGGTATAATCGAAAAATAGAACAACTTTGAAACTAACTCTTCCATCATTTTCCATTACTCCTTCATTGGTAAATTTTCCTAATTTAACTATTTACTTAAAATAGGAAGTAAGAATAATATTATAGTTATTTCTTCTTGTTAATGGATTTCTTTTAAGATTTATCAACGAGATTTTTGCTCATATTCATTAAAATAAAACCAAACAATTAGAAATCAATAATACTAAGCATATATTTATTAAAATCAAATTTTTAATATCAATATGCAAATTAGCCTCCCATTCACACTGTAATCCGCTATTTTGTTGTATATATAAATACAATTGCATGTTATTAGTAATTATGGTCAACAGTATTAATAATGTAAAACAATTTTATTAATAATTGAGGTTTAGATAAAAATAAAATCATGGAGAATATGATGTAAATAACTAAGGGAACTGTGAAATGAGTAGTAATATAGTTTCGGTTACAGACAGACAAACACACAATCTCCATTATAATAAGATTTGTCGACACGTGTTTCGACCCAAATCCCTTATACAAACAGTATTCTATTTAGAATTATTTAAAATATAAAAAGTAAAATAAAATGATAATAACAGAAAGTACACAATTAAATATGCAAACAGAAAGTCATAATCAGGGCAGAGTGTTTTGATTTTTTAAAACAAATGATACCAGAGAATCATTGAAAAGTAATAAGCATAGCTGTATTTTGGTAAGAGAATTTTGGCTTGATAAATTTTGGGTGTTTACAACTTTTTTGTAAACAAGGGGGCTTTTAAATAATCTAATTTGAAATGTTTAAAAATGAGGCATATGTTGTGCGATTGATTTAAAAATTTGTTTAATTCTAAATAGTATGTAAATTAAATTAAGTTAAAGTGAATTTAAATTTAAATTTAACTAGTACATAAATGTGTGAAAATACATAGGTGTAGTGATTTAAACATTTCTGATTAAATAAATATGTGCAATTGTGTTGTAATTTTGAAAAAACAGAAATAATTGAGTTTTTATATTAATATTGGATGTTGAAATCTTTTAGCATCACTTTTGACTAGAAAGGCGATATTTTATGGAACCTTTTGGTCTTTGGATAATTGTATTATAGGAGGAGATAGAGAAAGCTTCAATTATTCTTCGCTTATTCCTGTCTTGAATTAAAGCAAACATGGATATCAACTGGACAGCGAGGGAGTCTATCCCCTTTTGTTTGTGTGACGCTCAAACTCAGAGGCAAAAACAATCTCCTAGTCTAGTCTTAATGAATATATATATATCAGCCGGACAAAGAGGGAGTCTATCCCATTTTCACTTACAAAAGACCAAGGGGATTGTTTTTTTCTGAGAGGGCCACACCTACCATCAGCTCACCCCTTTACCTCAAAGACCCAACCTCTGCTACTCATGCACTGAGTTGTAGAGGACCGGTATTGAACTGGAACTTTGTGGATCCTAGGTGGATGCTCTACCGACATAACTAAACCGGCACTATATATATAAGAAATGGATATAAAGTAACCTACTCGAGTTTCATCATCTGAATCGTCAGGGTTACATCCGTTTTTGTATTTGTTTTTTCACAGTCTTAACCCCTGGATACTGTGCGCTCCCAACGACCGTACCCGTACCTACCGGTAAGCCACTGCTCATACATTAACGTATATATATATATATATATATATATATGGAAATACGATGAGGAAATTAATCCGACAATATGTGAAGAAAATATTTTCAAAAAATATAACAAACACAGGATGTTACGATCAGAGGAAACAATTTTATGTGTCTATACTTAAGTATTTCGGTATTAAACCATCATCAGGACACTGTTACATAAATTTTTGTGAGGGAGAAAAATCAAAAATGTTAAGTGTATAACATTTTGATTTTCTCCCTCACAAAAATTTATGTAACAGTGTCCTGATGATGGTTTAATACCGAAATACTTAAGTATAGACACATAAAATTGTTTCCTCTGATCGTAACATCCTGTGTTTGTTATATTTTTTGAAAATATTTTCTTCATATATATATATATATATATATATATATATATATATATGTGTGTGTGTGTGAGTGTGTTTGTGTGTGTGTGTGTGTGTTTAAACATGCCTATATGTTCATATATGCGTGTAATTTGATTTTTTTTCAATTCCAAACGTTTTTCAGATCCGTGCACCTGATAATAAGCCAATTCTGGTCGAGTTAAAGAGAAGAAAAAGGAGCAAGATCAAATAAAAATTCTTCATCAAGAACAATTCTTTTCGACACGTATTATTTAACTCTATTCTTCTAAAAAAAACATCAATCTAACATTCTAATTCTTGCCTTCACCCACACAACAAAAAAAAAAAGATGTAAAATTCGACAATACGAAACATAAAAATCAATGGAGCTGAAAAAAATTGTAATGATGGTTATTGAAACGTAAAAGCAACGAAGATCCGTGAATGGAACCGAAGAGAATTCCTTTCGGGTTTTACCGTCAGATCATTCCAAAAATCAAGATGGCGACTTGTTAGTCAAAGATCGAGAAGAAAGAATGGCTTTTCGGAGAGTGTGTCACGGTTCTTTGTAGACAGGCTGTGAAAGAGTCTGCTTAACGCAGCGTGAACGACGCCAAGTGACGGAAAGACGTGCAGCAGAAGAGAAAGTTTATCACGTTTTACAGAATCTTTTTATGAGTAAAATCGAGATGCAGCGACTGCCATTTGAACATCGTTTAACATTTGAAACAGAACTACTTTTCAATACATATAACGTCTTTCTTGATTGTCCTATGATATTAAACGAGTGTTCTGCGTTGGATGCAGTGTATATTTTTCTATTAACTCATTAAAAATGACCCCAAAATCATTCTTTAAAGCTGCAGGATTATTTCTAATTGGCCCATAATTTATAAATTGTTTATTCTACAGTAAAATACGATGAGAAAATTAGAATGAACAAAATAAATAAAAATAAATCGGAGGTGATTTGTGAATTTTAAAATCTTACTTTATTTCAGCCACTTTGAGACAAATTTTGTAAAATTTAGCAATTCGATTGGTTAATGTTGATTGATGAAGATTAATATTTTAGTGAGTCTGCTCCTCACTGAGTACTTCCAGATTTGTCGACTTATATTGAATAACTAATTGATTGTTTTTAACAACATTTCAACACGTCTAGATTTATTTTAGATGTTAGGGAATCGCATTCATTGTACGTTCATATTTACATTTTTTGTTTAGTTGGTTCTTAAGATTTTTTTTTTGCACATGGCTCTATCGAATACAAATAATCTTTGAACTCCTGGTTAGAGTGGACCTGGGAATAATGGCAATGTTGAGGTAATCCATACTCCCCATATCTCCAGAACTGGTGCCTCACCATCAGATGCAAATTAGTGTTCTATCGAAAGCCTCACTTTATAGTTAATGAATCCATCATTGCTACATTGCCATTACCTAACAAACAATTCAGCCAATCAAACGGTTAAATTACATATTACAATATTTCACTATTAAAGTTATTTTTCAAACAGGTGCCCAGATATAGGTCAAGATAGGTGGGAGCTCATGAGCATCTGCTGGAAGCTCAAGGTGCTAAACCAGTAAAATACTGATTAATTTTTGCATGAAACAATTGCATTGTAATTTTGCCTATTTCTGCTTCTCTAAATCTAAAAATAATCTGTATATAATGGAGATTCGGTCTCTATTTGTCTGTAACCGAAACTACGTCACTTCTTGTGTCACAGTAACTTCAGGAATTAAGCAAGTTTATCAATGAGTATTTAATTTATAGTCACTATCAATTTGTACATGAATAAGAACAACTGTATTATATATAGACTAAGAAGGCAACAAAAAATGGTCTGTTGTGTTTTTTAAAACAAGTTTCAATAAATAAACGTCCGATAGTGTTGATTAATATACAGTATTTTTTCACTTTGATATATATTTGAAGTTATCTAACATTTAGAGTTTTGCGAAAAAATTATTTATAAACATGAAATTGTCATATATTCTCCTTTGATATTTAATTTGAAAAGGTTTGTGCATTTAACTGCATCCTGTTATGTAACTGTCTGCGCATGCCCGACACTAAGATTTGTTTACATTTTATTATTTGCCCCCCCCAAAAAAAAAACAAAAAACAAACAAACAAAAAAACAACAACAAAACAAAAAAACACGTTATGTCGATAAAATCCAGATAAAATTTAACGGAAGTATATTTTTTATACGCAAAAATTAAAATATTTGTTCAGTTTTAATAAAATTTTGTAGAATTATGTAAAAGTTGGTGTATTAAAAAAAACGTAAGCGTTTTTCTTTCGTCCCTATACGTGTCGTCTGTCAGAAACTGTCGCCTGACAGATGTGTCGTATAGATACCTACAATGCGATGTGTAAAATTACCCCCACCAAATTAAAATAATGAGACGAATAAATGTTATATTATCATCAAAGTTTTAGGACCTTTCAAAAGAAGAAACATAAAAAAAAACTCCTAGTATTTAATAACATTTTTAAGTTACGGAAATAATGAAAATCATGAACGAAAATAATTTTACATTTTCGCCCCATTGAATTTTAACGTGGTCAAATACAATTAACACCAACAGACTTTTAAAAATTCTATGAAAAATTAATAAAGAGTCAAATTTTCACGAAAATGTCGATACTGATTCACCTTTAGATGAATTTATGTTTAAAATAGATTTTTCCCCTAAGATATATTAGGGGAAATATCTAATTTATCTAATTTTATGAAATCGAACAAAATATATTTTACTCTTACGATATTTAAATTTTTATATAAAGAGTCTGAATAATTAAATCAGATTTTTTTAAAGAAACGTTTGGAGGTCCGTACTGTCGTAAAACAAAACAAATATCTCAGTGGAGTGGAGTGGAGTGAATATGATGCTTTTTAAGTAAATAATTAATTAAAAAAAAAGTTTTATTTTATCTATTTAATCCTCCCCTCAGGGAATAGCTCTCAAAAACTTATTTCTACACCGCCCGGATGACGTTTTTTGCTAGTAATAATAAAGATGCATAAGAAGGTTAGTTTAGTTTAGTTGTTTAATGGCATATCAACTCCTTATGGCTTATTTAATGATGAAATTTGATTGATTTCTAAACGCTTGATTAGAAACAATTATATTTTCATATGGCCGGTTTAGCTCAGTCGGTAGAGTGTTCGGCTGGGAACCTCAAGGTTCCAGGTTCGATACCGGCTCCCGCCAACTACATACACGTAGCACAGGGATCTGTGCGGTAAAGTGAGGAGCTGAAGGTAGATGTGGCGCTTCGCCCCAGACGCTCAAAACAATCTCCTTGGTCTAGCACTATTGAAAAGAGGATAGACTCCATCGCTGTATGGCTGATACCGACTCTAAGCCTCCCCAATGACTTACTATATTTTCATTGTTCCATTACATTTTGAAAAAATCCACATTTTTATTTGTCTATAATTATTTGTTTGTACACAGCTATATGGTTTCACGTATTAATATCCATATACTAATAATTGTAAACTGATCTGGTTGATCGATAGATGGGATCCTAACAGTTACTACCACTACGGGGCAGAGTGGACCTGGGAGTAATGCCAATGAAGGGCTACACAGCATACATTCCTCAGATATTCAGAACTATCAGATACAGTTTAGTGTAATAATCAGGACTTTTGGGGGTGCTGGTGGTGGTGGTGTTGGGAGTCTTACCCATGTGCAGAGGATATAATCGACATATTCAAAGGGCGGTTTTCATATATGTATTTACTCAAAATCCAATAAGGATATGACACAAGGTCAATTTTCAAGCAAAGAAAAGCTTTTTTTCTGAATGATTTCCCAACCAAATTTAAAGAACCCAGTCTGTCCCACTATTAACCAATAGCTTGAAGAGAACAGATAGATACATGGACATTAGTGAAACGCAAACAGCTTCGCATGGGATTTGAACACGAGTCGCCAATTCTATTTCTTCCGACGATAACCGTCACGATAAATAAAGTGTCTCCTCTTCCAGGCCGGTTTTCAATATATAAATGGATGATTGGAAATTGATGGTGCATTATCCAACGATGACAAAAGCTCAACTAAAATGTCGCTGAAAACTTACTTTTCAGATTCTATTTTTTCAACTTTAGTTTTTCAAAATCTGACGACGCAAATTTGTTTTCGATAAGTAAGTATCCATGGAATTGGCATTATAATCTTTTTTCTTCCGTTTTTAGGATGCTAATAAAACAAACAGACAAAAAATTACGGCAAAAATTCGAAGCAGCGAGCGAATAAAGACGCTATTTGTAAATCCATCCTGCGAAAAAAAGGAGCAACCCCCCCCACACACACACGCACGCACACAGACACACACATATACAAAGAATAAAAACAAAAACAAACAAACAAACAAACAAAAAAAAAAAACAAGCCCAAAAATGTATTAGTGAAAAACAAAGCAGAGAAATCCATTAAGTAATCTGCTAGTTAAAATTTTGTTTGGAGAAAAAGGAAAGGAAGAAAGAAAAAAAGAAAGAAAAAAGTGACGTCAGCCAGTTAATTGCTTGTGTATTGAGTTCGATCCTTTCTGGGAATCTGGGAAAAATTGAAGTCGGCCACATGGATGGATTAGTGGAATATTCCCCGCCAGTGACTGTGGTCAGTGTTCAAGCCCAGTTTGAAGATTATTTTCTCCACTTGGAAGATCAGTGTACTACAATTCTAGGATTAATATCTTTACCTTTTCTTAAATATAAGATTTTAGTGTCAAATTAAGATGAGAGAAAATAATAATAAAAAAAAGTAAGAATGATCTTGAATAAAACACTTTTTTCTGATCTCGTGATAATAGACATTAGTGGAAAGGAAAACGATGGAATACAAGACCACACGGAAACACCCAAACAAAGTAGAACACAACAAACCTACAATCTAAACATCTTACAACCTAGTAATACAACACCGGAACATACACAAGAGCAAATAAAGAATATATAGCTCATAAAACAAATTATGACTGATGAGAAAAGCACATTACCACCCCTAAGAAATATAGAATGGAAAATAGTCAAGATAGAAACTGAAAAGCTAAACAAAATATTAGTGAATATCTCAACAGACAACATCACTGACCTAAATAACCTTATTTATGCAGGAGCAAAATTAGTCTGTGATAGAATTGGTATACCACAAAGGAAAACAAACAGAAACACAAAAACTAGGTGGGATATTAGACTGGAAGGACAAATAAAAATGCTGCAACAACAAACAAAAACATTAAAGAAAAACACTAATACTCAATCAACAAAAATTCGAAAAGCCGACAACAAATTGAGATGGAAGAAGTAAATCAAAAGATATTAGCTATAGAAGGAAGACTTAAACGATACCGAAATAGAACAAAACAGTAAAAATAAAATAAGACCTTCCAAAACAATGAAAATAAATTTTACGGGCAAATTGGTAGAACAAAAACAAACGCTGTTGAACATCCAGATGCAGTAGAAGTAAAACTGTTTTGGAATAATATATGGAAGAAAAAAGAACATAACAAAGCATCAAAATGGATTAGCGATATTAAAAATGAACTGAAGGAAATCGAGGAGGGTCCTGTAGCAAACATACACAGCAAACTGGAAAACACCAGGCCATGATGGCATACACGGATTTTGGTTCAAGAAATTCACTTCAACCCACCAGAGAATGGCCCAACAACTCAACAGATGCTTACAGGAAACGGATGTATCCGAATGGATGACAAAAGGAAAAACTACTTTAATCTAGAAAGACCCACAAAAAGGAACCATCCATAGCAATTATAGACCCATAACGTGTCTTCTCATGATGTGGAAAATATTGACAGCGTCACCGCTGTCAATATTTTCCACATACCATTAAAGAAGAAACATAATTTTCACTTAATTGGCGTAAACTTTTTCCAGAAAACAGAAAGGATACCACAAACGAAAAAGAGGAACACATGACTTACTTTATATAGATAAACACATCCTTAAAGAAGTTAAAAATAGGCGAAAATTATTGCAATAGCATGAATTGACTACAGAAAAGCTTATTACATGGTTACACATACTTGGATTTTAGAATGTCTAAAAATGTACAAACTATCCAACAACATAATACTTTATCAAAAAAGCCATGGAAAACTGGAGAGTCCAATTAAAAGCAGGAGGACAATCCCTGGCAGAAGTAAACATCCAAAGGGGTATTTTTCAAAGAGATTCACTATCACCATTACTATTTATTATAGCACTATAGCAATGATGCCACTCAATCATATACTCAGAAAATGCACAGGGGGATACAAATTCACTAACTCTCAGGAAAAAATAAACCACCTTATGACATAAAAATGTTTGCAAAAAATGAAAAAGAACTGGAAACCATGGTACAAACTATTAGAATATATAGCCAAGATATAGGGATGGAATTCGGAATCAAAAAATGTGCGATGCTAGTAATAAAAAAGGGGGAAAGAAAATTAATCGATAGAATACAACTACCAAATCAGGATACTATAAAACACTTGAAGAAAAAGAAACTTACAAATACTTAGGAATTTTAGAAGCAAACAATATCAAACAAACTGAGATGAAAGAAAAAGTTTAAAAAGAATACCTTAGAAGAACAAGGAAGCTCTTAGAAACCAAGCTCAGCGGCAGAAATCTCATGAAAGGAATAAATACCTGGGACATCCCCGTTATAAGATACTCTGGGCCATTTTTAAAATGGACAAAAGAAGAACTCGGACAGATCGACCAAAGGACTAGGAAATTAATGATGATGCTCAAGAGATGATAAAGATAGATTATATGTTTCAAGAAAAGAAGGTGGAAGAGGTCTTGCCAATATAGAGGACTGCGTAGAGGCCACAATCCTAGGACTCGAAGAATAAGCAAAAAAGAACAAAGAAAGATTACTTATAGCAGCCAACAACAGCAGATGTAATATATGGACAAACAGAAAAACAACGAAAACTAGAAAACAAAGATGGGAAGAAAAACAATTATATGGACACTTCAAGCGACAAATCGGAGAGGTTGCACATAAAAAGACTTGGACATGGTTAAGAAGAGGAAATCTCAAGAGAGACTGAATCCCTAATAATTGCTGCACAAAATAATGCCATAAGAACAAATTATATCAAAGCAAAAATTGATAAGACACAACAAAATAGTAAATGTAGACTGTGCGGTGACAGAGATAAGACTGTAAATCATGTATTAAGTGAATGTAGCAAACTAGCACAGCAGGAATACAAATCTAGGCACGACTGGGTTGGGAAGGTGATCCACTGGGAATTATGCAAAAAATTAAATTTTGACCATACAACAAAATGGTATATGCATAAACCAGAATCTGTTCTTGAGAATGAAATGCATAAAATTATCTGGGACTTTGAGATAAAGACAGATCATCCTATCCCAGCGAGGAGACCAGACTAGTGTTGATTAACAAAAAAAAAAAAAAAGAAAACATGTCAACTTGTGGACTTTACGTTTCCAGCAGATCACAGGGTGAAGCTGAAGGAAAATGAAAAAAATGGACAAATATCTGGACCTTGCCAGAGAACTGAAAAAGTTATGGAATATGAAAGTGAAAGTTATACCAATTGTAGTTGGTTCCCTTGGAACGGTCCCAAGAGGATTGAAAAAGGGTTTGGAAAGTTTGGAAATCAGAGGAAGAATTGAAATCATTCAGAACACTGCACTGCTGCAATCTGCCAGAATACTCAGAAGAGTCCTGGAGACCTGAGGAGACTTGCTGTCACTCACTCCAGTGAAAGACCATCAGCTAACACTGATGTGAAAACTCAAAAGGAGTAAATGATAAACCTTTTTTTTTGTTGAATTGTGAAAGGAGAAAGTTTTCATTTCTCCCTCTCCCATAAAAAGTTCATACTGAAAAAAAAAAAGACTAAATATCATAAACAAATGTCCTGAAAATGTTTTAACCACTGAATACTAAACAACTATAAGAATCATGCGTGTGTGTGAGAATGTTTGGATAATAAGTCATGTGACTAACACTCATATGGTCGTATCATTTAATATCCATAAAACATACAAAGTATGAAAGCCCGCAAAGCCTGATTAAAAGAAAAAAAGGGATTGATGTTAAAACTGAATTTTCTAATTAATTTCTTTTTTGTGGCTCGCTGTATAGGGCTCTTTCTAGGAATAATACCATGTCACGTCTGTGACAGAAACCCATGCGTTTGATATTGCCACAATATATTGAGCACATGACAAATATAAATACGAATAAACGTGGTACTCAGATAACAGATCTGATTGTCATGATCGGCAGGTGCTCCTTAGAAACCACCAAAGGGAACTCAATCGGCGTCCTGCGAATGTTGACTGTTCTAATTTCTGTTACACAAAGACCAAAACAACGATGCATCACCAAACTAAATGATATAATTCATACAGGAGAAAAGCTTGTCAGTGAAAATATTGTTATCCCCCTCTCCCACGGAACCCGAAGAGAAACACAAAAGCTGGATGGGAAACAAGACTAGAAAGCCAAATAAAGAAACTACAATAACAAGCGAAAACATCGAGGAAGAAAAAATACACAAGAACACAAGGAAATTAAAAGACCGAAAAAAGACAACAGCAAATATAACTGACAACTGGAAGAAATAAACCAAAAGATTTTAGTGAAAGAAGTAATGACATAAATAGACAATATGTGTCAAGAAAAGAAGGATTAAGACGTCTTACCAGGATTGAGGACTGTGTAGATGCGACAATTCGAGGACGAATAATAAGCACAAAGAAAAGACAAATGAATGCATTCAGTAACAACAATTGCGACATATGGACAAACAGAAAAGCACCCCCCCCCAAAAAAAAAAAAATAAACAGGTATTGGAAGAAAAAAAAACTATATGGATACGATAAATTGAAGAGATCGTTCACGAGAAGACCTATACTATGTCTAAGAAAAGGAACCCTCAAGATAGAAACTGAATATAACATAATTACAGTACCGAATAATGTCATAATGACCAATTACATCAAAGCAAAAACAGATAAGACGCAATAGAATAGCAAATTATAGGATGAGTGGAGACAGAGACGAAACGGTTAATCATATAATAGGCGAATTCAGCAAACTAGCACAAAAAGAGTACAATACTAGGCACGACTGAGTGGGACAGGTGATCCGCTGGGAATTGTGTAAGAAATTCAATTTTGACCTTACTACCAAATGGTATTTGCACAAAACCGTAATCCAACCAAGAGAATGAGATTTTGTTTAAAGATTATTTGTATTCAATAGTGCCATGTACAAAACAAAACAAAAAGATATAAATGGGATTTTGAGATACAAAATGACCTCCTAATCCCAATCAGATATATGAGACCTAGAGTTCATTAATAAGAAGAAATCTTTTTATCTAGTGGATTTTACCGTTCCAGCAGACCTCTGTAAAAATGAAATAAAACGAAAAGATAAAAAATACTTGGACTTTGCTCGAGAACTGAAAGAAGAACACACAAAAATACAAAAAATCTGTGGAACATGAGGTTGAAGGTGATTACCAATTGTAGTTGGTGCCCTTGGAACGGTTCCTAAGGGTTGGAGACTAGGTGAATTGGAAATAAGAGGAAGAATCAATACCATCCAAACAACAGTATTGTTAAGATCGGCTAGAATACTCAGACGAGTTCTGGAGACCCGAGGAGACTTGCTGACACTCACACTCCAGTGAAAGGCTGCCAGCTAACGCTCGTATAAAAAACTCATAAGGAGTGATATAATAATAATAATAATAATAATAATAATAATAATAATAGTTAAAATTGATATGAAAAAATGAGTAAAATAATAATAGTTGACAATGATTTTCATCTGATAAAAAATAAATGTAGAATTTCTGCTACTAATAGCCCAAGTGTAAAAAAGAAAACAAAAAAATAATATGGCGTCGAAAACATTGAGAGAGAATGGAAGTTACAGTATCGCCTGTGCATTAGTAGCTTTGTATCATACTAACATTTATATATACGGTATATATCGCCCATAAATATATACATCATTACAAACAATTTTTCTAAAATAGAAAATCAATTTTGTTCTTTTTTGTCAACTTTTATCTTAATTTTATTCATTCCATGAGCATATCGAAAACCAAGGAGATTCAAACTCACATCTCTTTTGTTTCAATTGAAGCCACGTTAAAATCACCAGATGTTATTACTAACTGAACTTAATGGCTTGACAGATGATCAAATTTAAGCCCACAATGTCACACACAAATAAGTAAACATCTTTTAAAATAAAAAAAGCGAAGTTTCTTCTATACCAAAGATATCAGGTTTTATTGTTTCAAGAGGAAAATTATTATTTAAAAACGGATATTATTAGATACTATTTAATGCCAAAATTTAGAGTATTGAACCTCTGTAACCAAAAACGGTGAATATATAGAAGTTCAAAAAGAAGTACTTCACTTAAATATATTCATGCAATTTCATTTTTATTTACAAAGTTTTAATGCTGTAAAAGTTTTGTAATAAATTATAATTTATTTTATAATTTTCCGTCAATCCATAGATTTAGCGTAGCTCAGTTAGTAAAAGCATCTGATGATTTTAACGAGGCTTTAACTGAGGCAAAAGAGATTTGAGTTCGAATCTCTTGATTTCAGATTTACTCAAGGTCAAGTGTGACGTCAAAGCAGTAGGAGACTGGCGACAGAAAAAGAAAAAAAGAGATTAGACAAAATACATTTCGTAGTTTGTCAAGTTTCGTGCCTATCAACCCTAGAAGCGAAAACTACTATGCAGCATTCCCCCACCCCTCCAACCAGTGCACTGGAAAAGAGGGAAGGGGCAGGCGAGACCATCTCATTGACCCAAACGTGACAAGGAGAAAGAGAAAAAGAAGGAAAAGAAAATGGCATGGTGACACAACCTCACTTCCGGGTGCGTTACATAACCGGAAAAAGACAACAGGATGTGAGAGAAAAAATATTTCTCTTTTAGCGTTGGTGTTTAGTGAAGACAGACGCGAATCTGTCAGCTCGGACTTTGTCGTTGAAAAGGGGTAGAGGGCATTAAAAGACAGGAAGTCTTTGAGGACCTATAAAAATCCGCAGCAACCGAGACTAAAGATAAAGTCTTGAAGGGATATTTTCCCCAAACAGAGAAAAAAGAAAATTGCAACAAGGAAACAGATATATCCCAAGATGAAGGGAAAGAGCATCATATCCAGGAACTGATGCATGAATATGAAGGAAAAGATGAAAGTCGACGAGGGATGTAAAAAAAGTGAAGTCATCTACACTTCAGTCAACAGCTTTATGAATTATGGAATCATATAAGACGGATCCGTGAGTGACCGAAACCAACAAAAGCAAACCCCAAAACCATTTTACTTATATTCCACCTGGAGAAAAGAATTCATTAGCTTTCGTTAAAGCTAAGTAATATTTTCTTGACCTCTACACATTTTCTTAAATACATTAATAGGAAACCAATTACCAAACTATATGTCCACATACAGGCTCGCACAAAAACATTTTATTTTTCTTATAAATAAAATTATAATTTAACTCGTATCTACATGTTTGTTGTTTTTTCATTGGTTTATTAATACGTGTTCTCGTGTATATTGTGTGTTTCCTCACTTAGACTTTGCAAACACCATTCGACCAGTTCGAGTGGAGAAACGAGCCAAATCCCGGAATTTTTACTTTTTTTTTTACTTGTATGCATCCGGCAAAAGGGAATATCTGAGAATTCTTATTGTAGATTCTCCACACGAAAATATTCCGTTGAACTCGGATGTAACACAAGTAAAAAAATTGAAATGCAAGAAAACACACATAAAACACAGAGCATAAAGAGCTATAGAACATGACAGTGACGGTGATACCAATAATAGTCAGAACCCTTTGATCAAACTTAAAGAACCTAGAAACTGGGAAGCAGATCTGGGAAGTATTAAAACCATCCAGACAACAGCATTACTGAAATCATCAAGAATACAGAAAATAATCCAGGAGAACTGAGGAAACTTACTGGCATTTGAACTCCAGTAAAAAACACCATCTGATGTTTGTTTGAAAACGCATTTAGAGAAAAATAATATTGAATCACTGCTGCAATGACAACTAAGAAAATATTATAGTTGTGATCACGGTGTTTACGAGTGACATTTCCGGTAAGAAATTTTCTCTATGTATAACTGTGAATATATATATATATATATATATATATATTATATATATATTGGTAATTTTTCTGAGATGAAATAAAGGAAAATAAAGTGCTCAATTATAAATGTAAGAGCTTTATTCATTAAATATAACTGTTTATACAAAGGTTTTAGTGAGCATCTACCTAAGGTTTCAGGCTTTGCCCTCTTCAGGATACTATTTAATCCCTCTGATGTGTCTGCAAGTACACATTTTACGGTTATATATTTGTAAACAAAAACATTTTATTAAAGTTATAGACGCTGATAGATTCAAAATTAAGGCACACAAAGTTCTCTCCGTTTGATTGTTCACCAAAAAATCGATTTTCTTCTCGAAAATGATATAAACAAAAAAACACATATATAAAAAAAAGCCTGTGCGCATTCCACTCACATATATACATTTTTTCCTCACTATACGTTATTTTCTCCGTATTTTTTGAGTTCAGTCCTTATAGGGGTCTTCACTAGAAATTCTACAAATTAATTTTTTAATTTTTTATTTTGTATTTCTTATTTTTTATTAATATTAATTTATTCTAAAATTTGATAGAAAAATTGTAAAATTTCCGGATGGTAAAATCCTGTAAAATTATGTAAGTTTGTATTCTAGAGTGGTGGATGAGTTTCACTTATCCATGAGTTTAGTAAATATTTTTTCTTGTGTGGGCATGCCTTAAATATTTCAGATTTTTTGTTCAAGTGTTTGTCTGTTGATGTTAAGGACTCCAATATTCTGAATTTTTCCGTCACACATAGATTACCGTTTTTAGAACCATTTATGTAACATTTAGGATGGTCTTCCACTTTATCTTGTATGGTATATATTTTTTTCTTTTAGCTTCCATATTTTACTTGCTAAAGATGTTGCTTCTTTTTTTCCCTTTTCCTGAAAGTTTCATTGTGTGCGTAAAATCTTTATTTGAAGTTGCCTTGTGTCATTCCCACGTATGTTTCGTTGGTCTTGGGATGATTATCACAGGTAGGTGTAACTTTTGCTTCATATACAACAGAATCAACATTACACTTTTGGTTCAGGGGACAGTCTTTCTTAACTCTGCATGAAAAGGTGGGGTTAAGTTTAGGTTTAGGTTTTGTTGTAATTTGGGACTTCATAGAGAGTCCACATGAGTAACTGGTTTTTATAGTGTTTCTATTAAATATTTTATTGTATCTATTTTGAGGTGGGAAGTGCTTGTCTATTAAATCCAGGAATTTTTTACCAACATTTGTTCTAACTGTTCTAGAAAAGGGGGGGTTGAACCAAATTATTTTTCTTTTTCTATTGATGGATTTATTTTGTTTGGGTATGTTATCTATATAGGAGATTTTCTCTTTGAACCCGCTGTCGTTTAAGGCTTTATTATAATAAGGAGCTGCTTTTTCAAAAATATCTTTATTAGATGACAAATCAGAGATTCTAAGGCTAATATTAGGGACTAGGTTTTTTTAAAACTAATGGTGGGTGGTTGGAATTTACATTTATATACTTAAGCTTCTCATTTTGTTTGTGATATGGTTTATATATATTCTTTTTTAGGTCTAAATTAACATCAAGGAAATTGATGTTTGTTAGGTTAGTATCTATGGTTATCTTAAGTTCCATAATTTGTAGGTGTGCGATTATCTCTTTACGTAATCTATCTAATGTTTTTAGGCAACAGTCACGTGAAATACAAAGATCGTCATCTCGATAGATTGCGAATGTATGTGTAGGAAATTTATGTTTCAGTGAGTCTAGTATAAATAGACCCACTAAGTCACAAATCTCAGCACTGTCATATCCACCCATGGCGATGTCGAAATAGTCTGATGGGTTTGATTTTTTCACCCAGGATTTACCTTCATTAAAGAGAATCGTCTTACATGCGTGCATTATTTTGTCGGTCTCTAGTTTAGTTATCTTGATAAATATTTTAGCAAATTCTAATGCTTTAAGTAGTAGTTTTTTAGTAATTGATGGGTAAAAATCAACTATGTCAAACTGTGTAAACTTATGGTTATTTTTTGAGGGGATATTTTTGAACCAGGTTATTGCAGCTGATGTGTTATTCCATTGCAGTAATTTAGTTTTATTTTTGATTTCCATGTTCATTTTATTTATAATATCTTTACTTACTAACCCTAATTCTGATTTAGCTGGATTTATCAATCTGCAAGATGGCCTGTTATTAAAATCAATTTTATGGTCTTTTAATGTGATGAAAGCTTCTCGTTTAGCAAGACATTTAACCCTGTCGTCTATTTTGAGTTTATTTGCTAAAAGTTTAGCTTCATCATTAATATTATTATATGCACTGGGTTCAGTTAATTGATAGTTGTTTGTTATGCTATTTAATATTAGTTGTTTATGTTTATTTTTATCTAGTTCATATAGGTTCATATATACAAAAATATTATTTGATGATTTAAATCTTTTAAAATCTTTGGACAGTATATTTTGGAAGTTGTTTTTAAATTTACGAAATTTTATATTATAAACTATATAAGTCCGTTTCAAAAGCGGTTAATTCTTTAATTTTTGGTGGGTATTTGCTAGATTTAATATTAAAATTATTAACTGTAGACGTGTTTATATTACCGTCAAAGGGCAGGGCTTTCAATCTCATCCTCCTTGAGACGTCTTCTATTTTGTTTATAAGCAATTTTATGTAGATTTCGCGTGAAGGTGTCGGGATGTTCTTTGTGGACAATCAATTTCGTGGAGTTCCATTTTTTCAATCGTATTTGCCGTTTGTGTTCGTACAGAATATTTCCTTCTTCCAAGAGTGCTCTACTATTTCGGGCTACAAGTTCATGTTGCTTTTAATTCATCAGGTTCTGAAATCCACTGTGGGAGCGATACAGATATATATTGGTAATTTTTCCGTGTGGGCATGCCTTAAATATTTTAGATTTTTTGTTCAGGTGTTTGTCTGTTGATGTTAAGGACTCCAATATTCTGAATTTTTCCGTCACACATAGATTAGAGTTATATATATATATATATATATATATATATATATATATATATTATATATATATATAAGAGAGACTTTTATAATAAGCATTGTGTATATGTTGGTTAAGAGGTTGATTTAGAAGGCTATCACAATGCAGGTGTAAAGAAAAAATAATAATACGGTAACAATGGTGTTGTGTGTTAACCTGTATTTTATTCTTGAATTTTCGAGATAAAATCTCTTTTTCAAAAGATCACTGGAACTGAAGTAGTCTAGTTATGGCATTTATTTTTAAGCCTCCTAACCAATATATATATATATATATATATATATATATATATATATATATATATATATATATATATAACAGTTAATTGCCAATCCTCAAAGCAAACAAATATTTTTACTTCTGGATAAATTAAAATCGATTTAAAAAGTGCTCAATAAAAAGAGCTGAATATATGTTTTAAAACGGTTTTTTTTTCTTGCAGGGCAAGGGTTAAATATGGGAATCTCAATAAAAATTCACTTTTTTAACGATCAGATTATTTCTAAATTTAGGAGATTTCTTTTAGGTTTCTATTATCTTTTTTGAAAGCAGAAAAGTACATTTGACCTTTTCATTAGAAGCTCCTCCTTTTTATATCTGTTTCTATCTTTTCTTTTTCTCTCTATAACTCTTCCTTTATATCTGTTTCTATCTTTTCTTTTCTCTCTATAACTCTTCCTTTATCTGTTTCTATCTTTTCTTTTCTCTCTCTTCCTTTATATCTTTCTATCTTTTCTTTTTCTCTCTATAATATCTTTTCTTTTCTCTCTATAACTCTTCCTTTATATCTGTTTCTATCTTTTCTTTTTATCTCAATAACTCTTCCTTAATATCTCTCCGGTTTTACTGGCTTAATAAAACATACACGAATAGGCATATTTAGCTGCTCTTTATTCAACCTAGCGAGGCACCTAGCGAGGAGCAAATTCACTATTCAGTCGTAATTAATTTGCAAAACTAACTTGTTAGACATTATATCCCACCGACGGACCTAACACAAACACACGCACCCACACATACACGCACACACACTCGTATATATATATATATATTTTATATATATATATATATATATATACTAAACTTAGCTTAGTTGTGACACAAGGACAGAGGTATGTAGCATTCAATGAGAATCGAACTAATTAAGAATGCTTTGCAAATCATTTTTACCTCACTGTCCCCATTGACTTCTGTTACTGACAGTTCCATACGTTTTATAACAAAGAAACACAAACCTACACATCAAACAGGAGGTTATGAGAGGAAAAATGTATGGTTAATTGGCAGTATATTGAGAAATAGATCGATAGATAAGTATATAGATATGATATGAATAGATTGAAGTAGATATACACAAGTTGAGATCGGTAGAAATAGAAAGCTGTCAATCTTGATTTTTCCTCGCCATTTCTCTGGTTTGGGTTTTAAGTAGATTCTGTTTTTTCAGTGAAAGAGGGATGAGTCAGTGTTACATTCTGCACCAGACATTATTGTGATGTCTTTAAGATTTTAATGTCGCAAATACTAAATGTTTAGATCGAGAATGCACCGAGGTGCTTTTCAGACGAGATGGTTTAACCGAAGTTGGTTTCGTGATTGTAAGTGCAAAATTCAAGAGCAAGCGTTGTTGTTGCGATTTTCAATGTCTTATTTTCCCAGAACTTTATCACCTGTAATGATGCATTGCAGGAAGCAGTGTAAGTCAGGTTAGAACTTTCATCGGTCCATTTAGTTTCTAAAATAAAAATGCACCGAAAACTTTTATACACACCTCATATATAAAGAAACTTGACAGAAGTTCTGGGAAGCGTCACTTTGATTCTAGGCAGACGGTACATATACTATACTAGTCCTAAGCAGAGGGTCGGTAAGTGGTCACTTGAGTTTAGGAAGAGCACGCAGATACTACACTCTAATCAGTTCTATCCAGAAATGCTGATCCATTCATTTTTTACATGTACTCTGCTTATATACAAAGTAAATGAAGAAAAAAATATGAAGAACGTGAGTCTCTTTACGTAAATAAAACAAGAATAAAATAAAAGCAAACAAACAAACCCAAAAACAAAAACAAAAACCAACAAACAAAACAAAAAACGCCATTTTTTCCTCTTCGACGAAAAATCTTCATATTCATCTGTTTTTGTGATTACAGCAAAAAACCACACAACAAACAAAAAGTTCTAAATTTTTTTTGTTTTGTAAGATTAGCAAATTCGAAGGCCAAACAAAATCTTTTTTCTTCTGGACAACATTTTTTCTTCGCACAACGAGACGAGAAATACTCGAGTGAGTTGCTAGTAATCTTGTTAACTCGGAGCCACACGTCTCGTTTATTCACGCGTGATCTTTATGATTTTGTTTGAATTCTTTCTTACCGTTGAGTTTCGAACGAGATTTCTTTCTCAAGTTGTTTATCCCCAGTTTCTTATTTTATTTGTTTTGTAGCCAAACTTTCCATAACGTGTGCAGCAAGAGTGTGATACATTTAAATAATTATATATATATATATATATAATAGTTGTACCTGTGAAGATTCAACGGTATATAGACATAATGAGTAGACGCGAATTTAAACTACAGACAAAATCTGAGACAAATCATTGTCAATTTCTATTATTATTTAAAAATTTGTTGAATTAATTACAAAACATCTACCAATCTATTTATTTCCGTCTGCTCATATCTATCTATCTATCTATCTATCTATCTATCTATCTGTTGATCTAGCTATATGTCAGTCTTGTCTGTCTATCTGTCTATCTATCTATCTATCTATCTATCTATCTATCTATATAAACATACATAGAAATACATACATTCAGATATCTATCTGTATATGTATGTAAGTACGTTAATTGCCTTATGGTGCTACCTTAAAGTGATGAGTATTTTTAACGGCAAAATTGTATATATGTCCAAAGAAACTACTTCGAAGCTACTACTGAATTTTGGAGATGAGGCTTGATAATTTGTATTATTTGGATTATTCGGACAATTGTCCTCCTCTTTATTGTTATCTACACAACGTTCCGGCCGATGTGCCCTCCGGTAGATAGAATAGATGTGTACTCTGGTAAGCTCCATGCTGCATGCAGCGACTGACATATATGTCTACTACCACCAATAGATTAAGGAGGAGATAATCAAACAAAAATCCAGGTAAACTTCGTGATTCACATAAAAATTGAACAATCAAAAGATGAAGACGCACAGTGGCATTTAATATGAAATGATGCCACCGAACCCGAAGGATGCGACGTAATCAGTAGTGATCAAACGTTTCGCGTCTGCGGAGTTCTTCCACCCTCATTGAACAGAATTCGTCGCCATTAAGGAGAATAGTCCGTATTAGAACTTGGTAGATGCATACTTTAGTGCTGCATTGAATTTCTGACCGTGACCAGAGCCGGGGATGGAGCCCACAGAATGCATTTTTGGTAAACTCAATGTGAGACTTGGTGTTGGCTTCACCTTGGCCAGTTGCTGTGATGAGGCATCCAAATACTTGAAACAGTCGACTTCTTCAAGGACTTTGCTGTTCAGGATTATGGGCGATTGTTTTGTAGGAGCAAAACCAGCAGTGAGAATATTAGTTTTTGAGGTTTTGATCTTCATTTTGATCTGTGCTACACCACACTGAAGTTCATTAACAGCCGATTGAACTTCGGTAAAATTTTCACCTAGCAACGTTATATCATCAGCGTAGTCAAGATCATGCACTGTGAAATTTCAGCCTACAGTTACACCGGAAAATTCGACAAGAGCATGTGAGGTGATCCAGTCGATGGCATAATTAAAAAGCGTTGATATTAAGCAGAATCGCTACAAGTTTATTTTCACTGTGCTTGAAGATGTCAGCGGGTAAGCAATCTTTGCCAGCGGCTTTGTTGTTTCTCATGTTGCCAATAACAGCGAGTACCTCTGCAAGTGTCCGTGGGGAGTTCTAGCACTCATATGGGGTCAACGTATCGCTTGTCATGGGAATACTTTTTGATATTTTTTTGATACTTTTTGTTAATACGCAACAATTCCTCGATTTAATCAATGCTGTTTTCTCATATCTTCAGACAACTCTCTGAAGTTAATAATCTGACATTTAAAAAAAGTTGACATTTTAAGAGTTCAGTTTTCAGTAAAAATGTTTGATTAAAAAGAGGAAGAACTTTGCTCAAATTCATATTAAGAAAGTTAAAATGTATTATTGGGTTTGAGTCATTTTTTAAGCAAGTTGTAACTACGCATGTCAAACTTGCAATGTTTTAAACACAACCGGAAATTACCTGATTAAAGAATGTCTGTATCGATCATTCTTATTTAAGTAGTTAAAGAGTAGACATCATAATTTAATCTATAATATCACGCCCCTAAAATAGAGAAACTGAAAGTACATATTCAACATGTAATGTTGTGGGAATTTAAGAAGAGCAAAAACAGTACAGAAGCAGCTTGAAAATTTGTAATATTTAAGGTGTTATTACTGACGCCAATTCCGGAAGTGGTTTTCAAAGTTTCATTCTGGCGATACTTCATTGAAAGATGAACCCAGATCAGGATGTTCATCAGACTTTGATCGAGATGTTTTAAGAGAATAGGTGGAATGCAATCCACTCAAAAGTAATCTAGAATTAGCATTTGACCTCTACAGCCCGACCCACTATCTACCGCCACTTGAAAAAGATAGGAAAAGTAAGCCAGGTTATTCTATGAGTTTGGTGAGACCACTGTGGTGTTATTCATTTTGAGGTTTTTAAATATTGGATTTGAGCTGGTCTGTTTTAATCCATCGGCCATTGCACCTAGTGATTTCCATTTTTTTCGTTCTCTACAAAATCCTCTGAATGATAAAAAATGTTCTCAAGGAGATCAAGTTTGTGGAAAACTTGTTTTGCTCGAAACTCGTTTGAATTTTAGAAATCAACAAGCTGATAAATGGCAAGAGGTATTCAAAATAATGGCTAATATATATTATTGATTAAATTGGTTTATTTTCAAATTATTCACGAATAAATTACATTTTACTGAAATGAAAATTAAGTTGTTGTATATGAAGATTCTGATTGACAAGGGTTAATTATTACACCCTTTTAAAATGGTTCCGGAAATAAGTTTCATATTGTATCCAGGTATAGTACCTGGGTACTGCAATTAATTGTCATCCATTAACTCTAAGATGAAAGGTTTATGTCTTCCTCAAGGGAATTAATGAGAAATGAGACACAACAGTTTCAGCTAAAATTCGTTTAATGTTTAACATATCAGTTCTGAACTTTGAAAAAACGAATGGATGTTGGATTAAAACATTTGTATTTTTGTGGTGTAAAAGTACTAAGGACATGGGGAGATTGATAAATTCGTGGTGTAAATTACAAGGACATTAGTTAAGATTTCCAACTAAATCACATACACGTAATTCTTCAATATTGCCAAGAAATTTGAAGAATTTCATAATCTTTATAATTTTTGCTCAAGAAAACTGACTAGAGTCAGAAATTGTTAAGAAGATTTTTAATATCACTTGTTATACAATCATGCACCTCATATATCGAGGGCTAATTACATAAGGAGATTCCACAAGAATATGTGTAACGATTAAAGAAGGAATATCCTTTCTGTTGCATGTTTAAAAAATCAATTGCTGAATGAAGGTTGGGTAATATTCGTTATTTTTCTCAATAGTTACTGACTTGCAAATTTACACATTTCTGAAGAGAAAAATTAAAACTCGTAAAATTTAGATTTTTGTGTCAAATTCGAGTTGTACGGGAGATGTACAAAAAATATGAATTTCAGTTTTCTCAATATTCGCACCATCTGTTGAATGAAATGCAACGTTTATTTAATACCTTATTTTGTGGATCTGTTGAGTTCTTGCAAAGTATTGAAATAATTTTCCTAATTAACACTAATTCTCTGGTGGAAAATACGCGTGGATCCCTTTGCGTCACAAAAATTGAGAGTATAATTTTATGCATTGAAATGACTATTACCCTCAGAGGATATGGGTGATGATATGCTATACATTTACTTTTATATTCAGCTTAATACTGATGATTCCAAGAATCTACTCAGAGGTATATTCACAAAGAAATTCTCCTCCACACGACGATCCTTGGTGTCGAGTTCTGAATTCTTTCACTGTTTCTCCATGGCATCCGTCAATTTTCGCGGAACCCGTCTGGCGCTTAACTTTTTGCAATTCAACGTCCTTCCTGAATAATGTCACTCGAAGCTTTATAATTAGAATTTATAATAACAATTGTTTTTCTTCTGTTTAATTTAAAGAAAGATCATTTGTCGTTTTAAATAATTTCTAAAATATTTTGTAAAAACTATTATTTGTTTTTCTGTCTCTATTTTCCTTGCAGAAATATAATATTGAAAATCTTATATTCTGCAAGGAAAATGTTACATAAAATAACCTATGATAAAATACTGTCAGTGACAATTATTTATCCAGTTTTGTTACAAATTTCCCTTCAAGCCTTATTCATTTCCGAAATTTGATTTCAACAAAATTGATAATGGATCCATGAAAAGTTATCTTATGACAATAAAGTAAATGTTCTATGAGCAAAACTATTTAAACCATTATTGTTTGAATATATTTGTGTAAGAATCCTGAAAACATAACACACACTGTCAATACTGAGGCAAATATGATTCATATTTGACTAGCTATAAAAAAATTGTGAATGATAAGGTAACAGAAAAGTTAATGCATTTTGTAATCATTATTAATTCACACAAGGTATTACAAATATCGATTAAGATTGTACATACCTGTATGGAATAGATGGTAGAATTGTACATGTAAAACATTTCTTTTCTCATATTTTACTGGAATACATTTTGTGTTTCATTTTGACATTTTAAGAATACATTGTACGATTTCACGAGTTCAGATTGAACTATTAATAATAATAATAATAATAATAATATAATAATAATAATAATATAATAATGTTATTATTTATTAGAAAAATCTTCGTCTTCAATTATATTAGTGTCTGTTTACAATAACGGACAAAAGAGGTGACTTTTGACGCCATTAAAATGATTTTTGTTATCGCAGTTCACTGGCTTCACCTGTTGTACATAGTTGTCATTTTCGTAATAATAATAATAATAATAATAATAATAATAATAATAATAATAATAATAATGGCTTGAAATAAGACCGCACGACTGGGTTCTTTTCTTTTCCATCTTTTTTTCCTGGGAATGACGTCAGCTTAAAAGGTGACGTCATCGGAACCACTGTGACGGTATCGATTCAGGGAAGTTTCCCAGAGATTGCTATGAACTTAAAGAAAACATGATATTCTTTGTTGTTGCCTCTTGAGTGGTGCTTAGCGCGCATAAATTTAGAAATGGCAGGAATCGAGAAAGTATTCTTATTTTGAAGCAAGGTGCAAGTAGCCTGTGACAATGGAAACGGATCAACAGAGTGTGATTGAATCCGGTTATGCCTGAGCATGCGCATACAAATGGATGTCCAAGCAAACGCAAAAGCAAACGCAAAGAAAAAAAAGAAAGTGAAAGACATTTCGAGTTTTGTGAGCGTCACTTTTCTTGCTCTTTGACATATTACGTATTAACGATTCGCCTCTATTAAGACGCCACACACACACACACACACACAATCGGTGTTACTGAGTGCCTCTGTTTAAAAGACGATTGTCCAAGTAATAACAACATTTTCTGTTGTAATGGCTTTTACGTAAATACCACGCGAGATTTTTGTGTGTGTATTTTTGCGTGCTTGCGCGTGCGCGTGCGCGTGTGTGTATGTGTGAAGAGCAAGAACAACAGATAAGTGAGTGTTTATTCTTCTATGGCACTTTACGTTGTGCCATGTCTAGCACAAGATTATCTCGTTAAATTCTGAGAATTTATGTTAATGTGTATCGGCAAAGGTTTCCAACGTTTAATCTATTTTTCTCTTGTATATTCAATCTGTACTTTTCAAAAAAGTATCTGCTTTGAATTTTTAACACATCTGATAAAAAATTGTATAATAATAACTACATCAGTTACTATAAAATCTTTCTTTTTTATGATGATGGAAAATGTCAGCGTGACAATCTTTAACTGTCACACATTCACACACATATACTTATATCTTTGACTGTCACACATTCACACACATATACTTATATCTATTAATATATTGCATACATGTGTGAAAGTGAAATTGGTCTGCAATCAATTTAGTTATCGGGAGTCAAGTTATGGGTACTTTGTGTGTTTTCCAACTTTGGAAATGTTCACATCTAACACAAACAACAACAATTATCTCATTTGTCTTTCATTATTAGAAAATAAAATCAAGATAAAAACAAATGATTCAAAATTGTTTCAATATAGATTTTATTAAGATCCACTTCATATATAAAAAATATATGAATGAATAATAAATTTTGTAGAAATGTCATATAATTATTTGTTGGATGAGAAATAAATGTTAAGACGAAATGCTAGGAAGACAAAGAAGTTTGAAAGAAAGGGAGAGAGATATAAGAGGACACACAAGCCAATGAAGAGCTAAAGGAAAGTGGGCCAATATGGAAAAAGGTTTATCGATTAAAGGGAAATACAATGAAGTGGTACACCAAATAGTATCAAAGAAGTAGAGCATTGTAAGAAGGGATATGGATGAAAAGAAGGAACTACATATAATTCCTTCAAAACTTTTCTTGCTTACATTTACTCCAATCTTGTCCAAGGATGGAGAAACTTTTCATGTTTGAAAATTTATTGTCTACCAATAAGGCTACACTCAATAAATTTTGAGTGTTTACAACAAAACCAAAAACTTGTATCACTTTGTTGGTGTGTTTTAGAATACGCTGACTGTACCCCCTGTAGAAAGGTAAGACCTCCCAAAAGGGATGTCTTCGACACGGCACTGAACTGCATACGATGTGAGGTAGCACTTCTGGAGTTCTGGGGAGTGGGGGAGTTCACTTTCATTGTCATTATTCACAGATCCATTCTGACCCGGTGTGTTAGTGTCTGTTAGGGTCCCATCTATAGGCAAAATGATATGTTTGAAAATTATTTGTATTAGATAGCAATACTTGATATATAACTGTACATTATTTGTAATAAGAATAATTACTTGAAGCTATAATTGTTTTCTAAGGATTATTATTAGTTATAAGAAACCATATAACTGTATGTAAACTAATCAGTATTATTAACTAAAAATGACTTGTAACCATGTAATCATTAGTAGCTGATAGAAATACTTGAAACCATCCAACTGTATGCAAATTATTTATATTAGATAGGAATAATAGATAAATAATTGTGAACAAAACATTCTTAAGAAACAACTACACAAAAAATGTAAATATAAATGTACAATGAACGCGATTTCCTCACCTGATGCCTTAAAACCAATCAATTAAAGAAGATGCACAATTGAGGTGTATATCAATTCGTATCAAGGGAAGTAGGACACACGTGAGAATGGGAATGTGGATGGGAAGAGGGCATGTAACACTATGTGCCCTTCGCTGCATAATAATGTTAGCCCCATAACGAAGAGAAGAAAAATAATGACAAACTTCTAGGTCACTGCTCAACAGAAAGGGTACGTATGACACAATTGCAAACTGTCTTGGGTGTTACTATCGCAATATGATCGGCTAGCAAGGTTCCCTGATTCTACTTCCAAATCTGTTCGATCATTGTGGACGATAGTGGGGGGTTCATTCCTTCAATTCCTTTGACATTTTTCTCTAGCTCGCGACTAGACTCAATTGCCTCCAACTGCTATTTATTTCAGCTAACTTTTTCTCTTCATCTTTACTGTAACTGATCCCTCAAACTGATATACCCTACATATATGAGATGCACACCCCTACTCACCTACCACCCACAAATAATAAAAGAAGCTAGATATTTAGAATGGATAATTTCTTTTATCTACTGCCAAAAAGTCAAAGGACATTAAAATGAATCTTTTTTATTCAGACTTTTCGAACTTTTGACTGGTTCATCCATTCTCCCAAACACGATGCGTATTTTCACCCCCCCCCCAGGAATGTCCAACCCAACATAGACATACACGCTACCAATTCGGTTCAAATGCACACACACTCACACAGAACCGCGCATTTGCACACAAATATACATAACAAATCCGTATAGATATACCCCCCACATAGATATATTTATACATCTAACCATATACCCGTAACTATAACACACATTACTTAGCACACATTTTCTACAACCAAGTGTAGCGGAAGTTATAACGTAACAGGCAAACCATCAAATGTCTCCAAAACGTTTCTTGTTTACATTTACACCATTCGTCTCTAACGAGCGGGAAACTTTTCATTAACAACATTAAAATTTATCATCTACTAATAAGGTTACACTCAATAATTTTTGAAGTGTTTACACAATATCGAAAACTCTTAGTTAATAACACTCCAAATTTAATTAATCTATAATGCTTATAAGAAATTATAAATATAAGAAATTAAAAAAGACCCTTAATCTTTTTATGACTTTTTAAAGATTACTTTTTGCGGGAACGCGTTGTTTGATATCCGATTCTAATCAGTTGAAGTGTGGCTATTGTTCATTAGTCTTTCGACTACAAAGGCCACACTTGATGGTTTAGAAAATCACATTCGGTCTTAAGTCCGCTGATTCCTGGTCACCCCTAATCATGTCGGATTTTGTCGGAATCTTTTTTATTTTTTGTCTTCGACTTTAAAGCTAAATCCATTTTTGAACTTACATTTCGTAAATGAGTTAAATTTCAAGAATGTCAAGCTGTTGTCAGATGTTCAACCTGAAAACCTTCAAAGATTCGCTTCAGCTGTGACGTGAAATTCATTTGTAGGATTTCATCAAAGGCATTACTATAAAAAGAGTATGTTAGCGATATTCCTCCTAAATTAACGAGACATAATTTGCTCTTCATAGGGTGTGTGGGGGTCGGGAGTGTTATTTATTTGAGAAATTGTGCCTTAGTTTTGTTTGTGAATACGTAAACACATTTATATAATGATCTAATCATTATATTACATTTAATAAAAACTGACTAAACTTATAAACTTCAACGGTTTATTTAGTACTTGGCGACCATGAAACCATTGTTCTCTCATTTTAACAGAGCTACATTGACTTCGCATTGTTTCGACTGTGCTACTTCGTGTGCTTAGCGTAACGGTTATCAACGTTGGAAATAGAATCAGCGACCCGAGTTCAATCCTGAACGAGGATGTTTGCATTTCACTTTACACTAATTCTCTAGGGAAAGTCATGAATCCACGTATTTTCCCTTCAGCTATGGGTAAATCGTAAGACAGACGGTGTTATTTAGCTTTGGTTAGGCAACCTGTCAGGGAGAAAGAACTCTCTGAATACAAATAAGTTTTACTCCACTTAGAAATTGACTTTATGTCACACCCTACTCGTGTCGGAGGAGTAATAAAAGTTACTACTTTCCAAATAAAAAAATATTTTAAAGAAGAAAATCCGAACTCGTGTCAAAATGCTGACATGAAAATATGTTTCTACTACGCTATTTATTACTCTTTCGTGATTCAACGGATTAGGAATAGATTATCAAGAATAAGTTAAAATATCTAAAAAAATATTCAAAATTTAATAATTGAATTTTTAAAAAATTGAGCTTAGTAAGCCTCAAGTGTTAGCAAATGAAAGGGAAAGAAATTTCAGCGTATATATGTAATACAAAAATGAAATTAATTAAACAGATATGACATATAATAAACTACTGAAACTTTGATTCATTTAAAATATTTCATAATATATATAATATTATATTATTATTATAATTCCTCTTTTCATACCCTGAATTTCTTTAACGCTGGATTGCACTCTTTTCAATTTTTTTATTAGAAATATACAAACATAACTTTTTCAATGAAAACGAAAATTAGGAAGACTTGTTAATAAGTATCGAATTTTATTGACTATCACAGTATTTCACCAAATTTTACTTCATCAAACTTGTATATATCTTATGTATGCCCGATTTCTTTTTGAGTTTAGTTAACATTTTATGAAATTAAAAAATAAAGCAATTGTTAGTTACAATCCGAGTATTGGTGGAAAGTGAGAGATTCAGATAGAGAACAGTCGGCTAGGATAAGTCGGTTGCAGATAATTCGCTAAGGAAGATCTGGTGTGCTAAACATTAATTTCATAACCTGGTTCGTCTGCTGACCCGTTTAGTGTAAGCATGATCATATTGGGTATGGGTAGGTTTCCTTTCATTTAATTCATCCCTTTTATCCTTAGC
>CM042165.1:27744970-27794970 GCA_023376005.1 Doryteuthis pealeii
TGTTCACAGGTTTAAGACGAACGTGTAAATACTCCAGGTTGATGTTCAATAAAACAACCTGTTTGACCTTTCATAGAAAGACGTGAAAAGGAAAACAGAAATAGACGAGCATTTGGGTCCGTTGCTTAATAGTTAAAGAAGCCCCAAAATGAACACGACTCAAATTTCAATTTCACACACACACATACACACACACACACACACACACACACACACACACACATATATATATATATATATATATATATATATATATATATATATATATATATATTCACCGAAGATCAAAAAGAATTTCTCAATCTCGGACCTAACTGGCACCTGTACAATAAATATAACCAATTTGTACCCCCACCAAAAAAAAAAAACCAAAAAAAAAAACGTAGAAATTAAAACAATTACGCAACCACCCGGATATAATTTTAAAAAAGCGGACAAAACCAATATATTTTTTGTACTTAATAAATCGGAGTACTATTCAAAATTACAAACAATTCTTGATAACGAAACTAAATTAAAAAAATTAAATAAAAACCTTATTAACCGACTGAAGACACAAGTAAACAAACTTATCATAGCTAATAATGCTGAATGTGATAACATGGAATTACAAAAAATCTGGATATTTATATGGAACTGTAAAGATCCACAAAACTAATTTCCCACTTTCGTCCGATAAAATCCCAAGACAATACTCCTATTTACCAACTTACAAAAACTTTAAATTAACTTATTACATCTTATTTACCTACTAAATATAGTGCAAAACCCACCCATGAACTAATACAAATACTACGAACACAAAAACATAAAAATAAAACTATTGCATCCCTTGAGGTAGAAAGTTTATTGACAAATGTACCTGTTAAAGAAACAATTGAAATTTTCATTAATATCTATAACAACCCATTTTCTCCTAATTAATTAATCTCATTATACTACTTAAACTATTATAATTTTGTACAACTGAAGTTCCTTTTTACTACCATAATGGTGAAATATATACACAAATTGATGGTGTTTCTATCGGTTCAATTTTGGGCCCTACATTTAGCAATGTCTAATCTAGAAAACAAAATATTCAATGACATAAAAAATCACATATCAATGTACGCTATGTTGATGATATACGTATTTTAGCAGATAATAATGGTGAAATTAAAAAATTACAAGAAACTTTCTAAAATAACTCTATCCTCAAATTTACTCATGAACTAAAAGTAAATAAAAAATCCTTTTATTGATGTTCTAATTGATGCAAACAATAAAATTTTAAAACCTCTGCGTATAAAAAAACTACTAGTATAAATTTATGTATTCTAAATTATAAAAGTGAATGCCCACATCGATATAAAATAGCTATAATAAAAAATCTGGTAAATCGCGCAAAACTAATCTGTTCATCTAATAAAATATTTTATATTGAATTAAAAAATATCAAATACCGTTAATAATAGATTTCCAAACTATTTAGTTGATGAACAAATTAAACTAATGATTATTAATAAGAATAAAATAGATTATAAAAGTTATGTTACGCAAAATAATTATAATCATGCATCCGAATTAGAGATGAGATAAAAAAATACTGAAAAACATAATACATAGATATGCATTCCCTATAGATAATAATAATAATAACGGAATAAGATTTATAATATACTATAACAAAATTTAAAACATTAAATTTAGTTGTTGATAATAATTCTTTCCCTTTCAAAAAGACAGTGAAAAAAAAACAATGTTATTTATCAATTTAAATGTCCATTGGGAGAATGCATCTCCGACAATAAAAAAAATGATGAGTTACATTGGCTTACTCTACACCTATCAGATTCTATCTCCATATATCAGCATTTGAAAAACACGATTGTCTTACTATAATATATAGAAATATTTTAGTTGATAATACAAAAATACTTCCCATTGACAATAATATTTAAAAAAATAAAAATATTTGTAAGTTAAAAAATCTCTGTATATCAAATTTAGACAACCCACTATCAACAAAATTAACTTTGAAACTACTGACAATATTCTAAAATGTTTAAAATAGATAGAACAAATATTGTTCTAAATTACGTTTGCCTAGCTTAATAGATATATTTTAAAAATAAACTACCACTGTTGCTTAGCGTCATTCTGGTGACAAAAAGAAAACTATATAGTTAAACATTAAACAGTTTTAATAATGATACACAATATACTCTACCTTGATAATGGTTCGGAAAGGAACCGAAAGTACTTGGTCTGCCAATAACTTTCGGACAAATCAAGATTGTAACATAAAAAGAATTGTTAGGAAGCTTGAAGAAAAAATAAAAATAAAAAAGCAGAAAGTAATAAGGATTCTGTTTTGTTTAATCAAATTTGTTTGAATATATATATATATATATATATATATATATATATATATATATATATATATATAGAGAGAGAGAGAGAGAGAGAGAATTTAACAGTATGTCAACTTATGTAGTAGAATTTAGGAATTTGCGTTTATTGTACATTTATATTTACATTTGTTGTGTAGTTGATTCTTAAGAATTTTTTGCACAGTTATATGATATCATGTATCCCTATCATGTATCCCTATCTAATTACAAACAATATGGTTTCAAATAATCATTTCTATTTAATTATAGTTATTTGTCATAAGATTTCTAGTAACTACTAATCTGTAAACAATTATATCTTCAAGTAACTATTCTTAATATATATAATTTAGTTATATGCCATCAAACATTTCTATCGAATAATTTAAAAAAAATACCTATTTAAACCAAAGAGGGGACATTCACAGGTACTAGCACTGCGAGTCAGAGTAAACCTGGGTAAAATGACAATGAAGAGGTACTCCGATTTTCGCAGATATCCAGAATTGGAGTTTCACCCTAAGATTTAGCTTAGTGTCATGCCCAGGATATCCTCTTTTTTGAGGGATCTTACCCATTTTGCAGTAAGCATATTCTAAACCCTGTCTACAGGGCGTTTGTCAATTGTGCAAAAGCCTGGCACTAACCATGAAAACCAGCCTTTTAGATACGACTAGGAATGGCTTGCGAGATTTGTATTTCCGTTGCTTGTCCTTACTAAAAATAATGACTATTCTGAAATGACGAATAAATTTTTTTTATTGGTCTATATTCACCCTCCTTTAGTTTCCATCGTAATGTAAGAAAAGTTGGTTCTATGTAAATTTACTAAACTTAACCTTACACAACACGTTGTAACGATTTTCGGCTCCTGTTGGGATAGACATGAGTCCAATATAGTTATCTTCCCTTGCTGCATATTTTCGCTCATAGGTGGCTGATGTATTTAAAACATTAGCACAGGAAAAAATCTCTCTTTCTCTCGGTCCGGCAACCATTGCACATGGGTAAGGCGCTTTGTGCCTCTGCCCCATAAGTGTGTGTGTGTGTGGGGGGCACTATCAGTAAGTGACTAATTTCTACTCTGTATCACATTTGTGTATATTTATTTATCTGTTCCATATATCTTACAGTTCCTTGTCATCTATGTATTTTCTCCACGTGCTCACAGAATAAAGTCTATGTTTGTTATTATATATAACTTCTTTGTTGGATTAATTCATGTACATATATGTACCCACGTTGGAAGGTTATTTTGAACCTTCTAACTTATTATAAGGACATTCTTATCTTATAACATAAATAAATTTGGGGAAATTCGGGATTGAAAGGTGTACTTACCTAGAAAATCAGCATTAAAATATCCTGTCTCATAGCAAATATAAATCTATCACACTCATCTGACAAACTATCTGATATTTAATAAGTTTTTTACAATTAAATGTGTATTACAAACAAAAAGATTGAAGTCACAGATTGAAGTAGTAACTGACTGCCAGATTAACCGGTTTTACTTAATTGAATTAAAGTGATGTATATCTTTACCCAACGGAAAGATGTGACACGAGGTGAATTTTTAAGTGGATTTTTAATCTGGTTTGAATTCAGAGTTTTTCATCTAACAAAGGCTAAAGAACCCAGTTTGCCCTACTATTTACCCATAGCTAAGGGAGAGACAGATCAATTCATGCCTTTCCCAAGTGAAACGCAAGCAGCTTTGTCTAGGATTTTCACCCGGGATGCAGATTGCATTTCCTACGACGATAACCTTATTGTCTTAAGGTGATGCAAAATTTTACCTGCAAATAGTCCCTATCTACTTTTTTTGAAAAATGTACAGCATTTTTTCCAGTTTCTCTGTCTGCCTATGAATTTGAACGAATTATCTGAGTGGTGTCTTAATCCTAACCCTTACCACTAAATCTACCGAGGGTGAAGAATGCGCACACCGTGAACAGTTGATGATACGCACAATTGTTTTCACACATCAGTAAATGTTTTAAAAAAAATTGTTAGGAACTGACCTCATCGTCAGTGTTGAATGAGAAAGAAGGGCACGTTGTTTCCCCCCCCCCCACTGTCTATCCGCCCTTTTCTATCTCTGTCTAAAAAATGAAAAAAAAAAAAATGATGACATCTGGTAGTCACATCAGTCAGACATGACTCACTGTTCACTATCACGCCACAAATCCGATGAACGAACCGTAGGTTTTTGTTTTGCTTTTTTGTTTTACTGATTGTTATTTTTTTAATAAGAATTCAGATAGGTATATAAATGTAATACTTGAACAACAACAACAACAACAACAATAATAATAATAATAATAATAATAATAATAATAATGAACTGGAAATCAGAGGAAAAATTGAGACAACAGCATTGTTAAAATCAACTATAATACTTAGGAGAGTCCTGGAGGCCTGAGGAGACTTGTTGTCACTCAAACTTCAGGGAAAAACCATCAGATTACGTTGGTGTAAAAAACTAATAATAATAATAATAATAATAATAATAATTAATTATTCATCTCAATGAGAGTTTTTCGCACCCACAGTGGTTAACTGGAGACTGAGTGATAGCAAATCCCCTCAAGTCTCTAGGACTCTTCAGACTATTCTTGCTGATCTTAACAATGCTGTTTTTTGGATGGTATCGACTCTTCCTATTCCTCTAGACTCTTTTCCAAAACCTTTGGGACCGTTTCCAGGCTCCAATTACGATTGGTACAACCTTTACCTTCATGTTCCACAGTTATTTTAGCTCTCTGGCCAGATCCAAGTATTTGTATATCTTTTCATTTTCTTTCATCTTCACTCTGTGATCTGCCGGGACCACAAAATCCACAGGATGATAAGTTTTCTTCTTGTTAATTAATACTTGGTTTGGTCTACTGGTGACAACGTCTCTTCAAGTCTCGATTCTTCCTCGGATTTCCAGTTCCTCCAACATTATGGTGGGGAGGCGGCGATCTGGAGCAACTCGAATGGAAAATCTCGAAGTGGAGATAGAGAGGAGGTATCGGAAGTGATAACGCTAATCTGTTTCAATGGAGAGAGAGAGAGAGAGAGAGAGAGAGAGAGAGAGAGAGAGAGAGAGAGAGAGAGAGAGAGAGAGAGATCAGAAGAGTGAAAGGAAGAGAAGAGTAAAAGAAAGGGAAGAAGTGAAAGAAAGAGAAGAGAAGAGTGAAAGAAAGAAATCAAGTAACAGCAAGAGAACGTTAACCACGTCGCGAATGCTTACGTGAAGAGAGTTGGAAATTGTTAAATACATATAGAAATCTATAATAATTTATCTCAGATGTTATTCCAGTGAACGAGGAGAGACAGGTAAAGGTAGTAACAAGAACAGAGGCATAAGATGAAGGATAATTTTCATTATCAAGTACTATGGAATTTCCATGGGTTCTGCTAATTATTATTATTATTATTATTATTATTATTATTATTATTATTATTATTATTATTATTATTATTATTATTATTCTATTTCTTGTTTTCCGCACCAGGTTTAACTAAAGTTTTCACTAAAGTATCAGTGACAGCAAATTTTCTCAGGTTTTCAGGACTCTGCTCAGTATTCTAGCTGATCTTAACAGTCCGGTAGTCTGGTGTGTATCGATTGTTTCTCTAATCTCCAATTCCTTTGATCTACTTTCAAAACCCTTTGGTGATCATTCCAAAAGCAACAATTGGTATCACCATGACTTTCATGTCTCACAGCTTTTTCTGCTCTCTCTCAAGATCCATGTATTTGTCTATCTTTTTGCTTTCTTTCATTTTAATTCTGTTGCCGACAGTAACGATAAAATTCATTATTTGACAAGTTCTTCTTTTCTTATTGATTAACACTCGGTCCGATCTTCTGGTGATCCGTTTGTATCTCAACGTACCAGAGAATTCTATCTATCTCATTTTCTAGGAAAAATTCTAGTTTGTAAATACACTATTTGTCAGCATGGTCAAATTTTAAACTCTTGCACAATTCTCAGTGGATCGCCCTTTCCATCCTGTCTTGCCTAGTATTGTACGCTATTTGTGTGGGTTTTCTGCATTCTCTTACGTGAAAACTGTTTTATCTCTTTTATACCACATAAACTTATTATTCTCCTGCGTATTATCAATTTTTGCTTTGATATAATTAGTTTTAATTACATTATTTTATGCTGCTATTAATAGGTAAGTTCTAAAAACAATCAAAAGTAGAAACAACAGTTGACCTTGACGTGACCTTGACGAAATCACCTCTTAAAGTATTGAAGACATGGAAATTTGACGATATACCTGTTCGATTACGCAGTGTATAAAGAAAACAGAAAAGGACGAAAGGCTGCATCCTCCCCTTCCCAAAGAAAAGCGACTGCAGAGGCATAGCTCTTACTGTCATAACTGCTAAATTTTATAATGCCCTTATTTTCAATTTTATTCGACCAGAAATCGAGAAAATACTTGGGAAAAATCGAAACGGATTTCGATGAAATCGATCCATCACTTTCCAAATTCTGACTATTTGTTGAATCGTCTGAGAAGTACAAGCATACCCCCCCAAAAAAAAAAACTCGAGGCAACATATTTTTGTAGATTTCTCCAAAGCATTTGACTCTATAACACAGAGGAATGATGGAGCAAATACTTCTAGCATATGACCTCCCTATGAAGAGCGTTTTATTTTAGAGTGATATCGCTATAATAAAACGCTCTTCAAATATACGAAAAGCAATGTTCCACTCACCCGATTGTATACTTATTTCTTTGACATTGTCGCTGGAGTCCTGCAAGGAGATGAATTAGTACCATTTACATTGATACTTTCCTTTCTTGGCACATAGAGTCTATGTTGTCCATCGGATGCTCCTCCCTCGTCCATTTTGGAAAGGGCCAGAGTATCTTACAAGGGAGACTACCCAGGTATTTATTCCGTTGGTTAGATTTTCGCCACAGAGTTTGGTTTTGAGAAGCTTTTCTGAAATACTCCTTTCTTAATTTTTCTTTCACCTTCGTTTGCTTGATGATATCTGCATCTATCAATCTAATAGTATTTGTAATTTTCTTTTTCTTCCAATGTTCTCATTCTTTTCTGATTCAGCAGTTCTATTCTTTCTATTGTTTCTCTTTTTTCTTAATTCATTATGGACATGATATATTTTTCAATTTTAAATCCTATTATAATATCTTGGATGTAGATTCTAAGAGTTTGTATAAGGTATTATTATTTTCACTCGTTTTGAGTTTTTCACATCAGCGTTAGCTGATGGTATTTCACTGGAGGCTGTGACAACAAGTCTCCTCAGGTTTCCAGGACTCTTCTGGGTATTCTAGCCGATTGCAGCAATGCAGTAGTCTGGATGGTCTCAATTCTTCCTCTAATTTCCAGTTTCTCCAGTCTTTTTTCCAAATTTATTGGACCGTTCCAAGTGCACCAACTACAATTGGTATCACTTTCACTCTCATATTCCACAGCCTTTTCAATTCTCTGGCAAGGTCTAGGTATTTATCCATCTTTTCATTTTCCTTCAGCTTCACCCTGTGATCTGCTGGAACCGTAAAGTCCACAAGTTGACATGTTTTTTTTTTTTTTGTTAATCAACGCTAGGTCTGGTCTCCTCGCTGGGATAGGATGATACGTCTTTATCTCAAAGTCCCAGAGAATTTTATGCGTTTCGTTCTCAAGAACAGATTCTGGTTTATGCATATACCATTTTGTTATATGGTCAAAATTTAATTTTTTGCATAATTCCCAGTGGATCACCTTCCCAACCCAGTCGTGCCTAGCTTTGTATTCCTGCTGTGCTAGTTTGCTACATTCACTTAATACATGATTTACAGTCTCATCTCTGTCACCGCACAATCTGTTTAGTTGCGTTTTATCAATTTTTGCTTTGATATAATTTGTTCTTATGGCATTATTTTCTGCAGCAATTATTAGTGATTCAGTTTCTCTCTTGAGGTTTCCTCTTCTTAACCATGTCCAAGTCTTTTTATGTGCAACCTCTCCGATTTGTCGTTTGAAGTTCCCATATAATTGTTTTTCTTCCCATCTTTATTTTTTTTAATGATGATGATATCTGGAATAAATACTTGGTAGAAGCCATAAACAACTTTTAGTTTGAAATAGCCATTAACGATGCATTCTCGGAAAAAAATGAAAATTCTAATACTTAAAAAAAAATGTTTATTTAACTTGAGAAAAGACCAGGACTTGATACGAAGTTTATTCTATGTATTGCCGTTTAATATGTCAAGCTCCTCCAACAGGACATCATTTTCTAATGGCGACTAAAGTAATAATAAATTAAGGGAGTTAAAATCTTTAGGATGAGAATTCAAAAATCACATATTGATATTTTGTCTACCCAAATCCATATTAACGATGGGGATTTTGTAGAAAAATGTCACAGCGTTTGCTCAATTAATTCGATGTTTTGATGATAGAAGTCTGTGTCTAATAATGTGAGATGCTCTTGACAACGCCAGGAAAGCCTTGGCCATTTTAAGATTATTTCGTTAAACACAGAAAAAATATCTAGATTCCGTGATTCGAGCGGAAGAAGCGGCCATCTCGTTAAAAACCTCTTGCAAAATTACAAGAGATAATTTATTAATAGCAATTGTTTTAAAGGGACTGACAGTGGAATTTAAATAATTTACAACTGTTATTATACAGAAGGACACAGTTATTGATGTCCAGCAAATTTAAAGTGACCCCAAGAAGATTTAAATGGACGCAAAAATGTTTAAAGAAAAACTACTAATGTAATCAAAATTAAAACAGGCCACAAACGAAAACCATTGGTTTTTCGATTTGCTATTATTATAATCTTTAAATATGTGTCCATCCAAGCAACACGTATAAAGATTGTCGACAAACAAAAAAGTCCTCCTCAAAACAGCAGAGAAATAATGGAGTTGTTTGTTATAGATGTGGAAAAAAGAAACTAAAAGTACACACTGTAAATCGGGAGGTCATTTTGTAAAAAAGAAATTGTTCTAACGAACATATTTTCTTCTCGTTTGGCTACGAAATAATTAAAAATATTAAGGATTTGTTGGTTGACTGTGGGTCTACTGCCCATGTTATCACAGACAAATCAAAATTTATCAAGCCACGTTATAGAATGAGCAGACGGAAATCGAATAAATAATATCATTTTAGATCATACTCGAATTTCGTTACAAGATAGTGATGGGAATATTCGTAATTGCATATTAAAGGATACTCTCTATATTTCTGTATTTAAACAGGATATATTTTCTATGCAATCAGCGGACAAAAAATGTGTTTTTATTCGCTTTTGACGTAATTGTTCCAAATTATTGTACTCGGATGGTATGAAATTTTATATTAAGCAAAGTGGACATTTATACTATTTTACCTAATACTAGTATCATCAAAAATTGCCTCGCATAATTTATAACGGTGGCATAACATTTCAGGGCGTCACTGTAGTAAGAGGGATATAATAAAATGAATAGAAAAAAGATGAGCGAATGAAAATTACTGAGCTGAATCGGAAAGCGATAGATTCAGTCAATTCTGAGAATTGGCTATGCAACAAGAAATTAAAGAATTTCTTTACTTTTATTTTGGGAACCCAAATTTCAAAGAACTTATCCTGCTCCTGATAATAAACTGCAACCGATGATCCCGAGTGTGTCGTGGGGAATGTGAAGCATCATTGCTTCCGGATCCATTTTGACTTGTAATGGTGGTATCTATCAAAGATCTCAGCAATGAGATGTAATTCTTATTTATAATAAAAAAATAACTAAAAAAACAAAAAAACAAAAAAAAACTTCTAAATTTAATTTTTCTTTAAATTATGATTTTTTTCTCTTCACAAAAGACAAAAATCAAAATCTCACCCGGGATGCATTGTCATGACTTTTTGGAAACGCAAGATTTTTGGAATACCCGGCAAATTACATGAAAAACTTTAGATCACAAAACTTCCACCGACATTTCATTGAAATATGACCAAGATGGCTTCTATCACAGTCCTAATCTTAACTTTGAGCTGATGCCTAAAAATAGACACCAGAGTGTGAGGAGAGGACACCCTCATGAACTCCCTTATGTCGCGTCGTTCAAATCATGATTCTCATAAGGTCAAATAAATATAGAACGACATAGTGTATGAAGTGACGGAACAACATTGCTATAAACAGGATTGACCTCGAGGACTTTCCATGAAATATGCAAAACATGTAACCTTCAAGAAGGTCACACAACGATCGTTCGGTCGCACAGTGATAGAATGCGTAATCGATAGACTCTTTCATAACACTGCAGCGAATGCATTCTGGCGTAATTGATTGTCTCTTGTCGACCCATAGGGCATTTCATATCTCCAGCCAAGTGAGTTATTATTAGATCCTATCGTCCTTGGCACCCAGATCCACAGGAAGCGACCCTTCATCTTCGTTCCATCGACCTAATTCGTCTCTAACAGGCCTTCAGACTAAAGTCTAATGTAATGCTTGACGACAACGGTAGGTTTTATGGAGACTAATCATAACCCGAAATAAAACTCTAAAATCTGTCGACACTCATGTTAAAATGAGCACTCGTGTTAGAAGGAGCACTCGTTTGTGTGAAATCGCCTTCCCCCTCGTCATCCGAGTGCACACTTTTCAAGGCCGGTAAAGTCTTCTTCTCATCTTCCTTTCAGAATTTGACGCCAAATTCTTGTTCAACTGGCGGCTGTATCAAACCAGACGCCGATATTTTTGCACGGTCTGTCTGTCCAATTGAATGGACAGGGAAAGGTACAATCCTTCCACAAAACTAACCTAAAAAATAAGGACCTTTAACGGTGAATTTTGGCCCACGCTGCTGATGACCACGAACTCGGTATTGATTTTTACAAGCATGGACATATCATCAGCATAAGTGGTGTACCTAACCGGAATGGTGACACCAGGTAGTGTAATTCCGCGTAAGATATTGTTCACTTTCAAATTCCGAAGGAATGGTTCCAACACAAAGACTTATAGCATAAACAAGTGGACACACTTGACGAATTGATCGAGATAAAGTGAAGTGTTTCGATCTTACTCATTTCACTCCCTACACTAACCCCCAGAGATATATACAAAAGGCGAAGCCAGTCGCGAAAATTTACCTCAAATCCAGCCGTGGACAAAACAAATCCCAAGAAACAATAGGCCTTGAACTAATCTAAAACATTTTCATGTAAAGGATTTCATTTACCACAAGAAGGCATGGATTTATCTGTCTGAATTGCCTCTTAGCCTATACGAAATAAAGTAGGATATTTATTTTTTTGTTTTTATTGTACTTTACCCCATGACCGACCCAAAATTTGGTCGAGCCATGAAGGCACACAAAAAAGGACCAACAAAGAGAGAAAAAGACAAAAGGAAAAGAGAATACACTAGATAAAAAGACAAGCGAGAATTTTCCCAAATTATGGAAAATCTCGGTCAACATTGACGTGCAGCGGACCAAACAGTTAACCCAACTTATAAAAGAGAAGGGTCTGTTGTCCAATTTGAAAGAGCTTATAAATACTCTACCAACAACAACAACAAAAAGAACTGTGTCGACAAAAAGAAAAGAAAATTTGTCAAGACAATGAAAGACTTCGTTAATATATCATTAGTCGGTTTGGGAGTGAAGGTGTGCTGTATCATTTCAAGCCGTACCTTCCCTTTTTGGGACATATTGCTACACACGGAAAAAGCCGTGGCCATTGCCAAAGAGACGAAAGAGAATTTCTTCAGGTCGAATATATGGGCTCGCGTAGGATCACAGTGGTCCCTAGCTACTTCATTAGGGGCAATATGGCGGCATATGTTCTCTAGATTGGATATATAGTTGACGCTACCCATGAAAGTTTGGGTATTCATCAACGTGGACAATCGGAAATTGTTGGTGGTAGTTTCAGAGAAAATAAAACTGGCATGCTGATGAGGTAAAGAAACAGGACACCTCTCCTTTTTGGCCAGGGAAGAATGCCTTTGAAGGGTATGAACAAAGCGATAATGAGCATCAACTATACGAACAAAACTATACTGAGTCTCAACTGTACAGAAGAAGCTATATATAAGTCTCAACTATATCTAGCAGGACTGGGTCTCATTCGACGCCCGTGTTCTCTGTTCAATTTTGAATGTTCAATTCGACAATTCTATTTGGCGTAAACTTTCCGCACTAAAATCGGACACATGTCACGGCAAGTGAATTAAATTATTCGAGTGCCAGATGTACATCTTTCAGAATTGTTGCCTTTGTTTGTATTGTCCTGTTTTTTATTTTATTTTTATAGATCATGAATTTTTCAGACATCCACCTGTCGTCTGCATTCGACTTAGATTGTGGGTGGTATCATTTACTTACATTCCACAACATTTTACTGGGCCCACCTTTTATGTGTCGAGCGGGATTTTAGTTTTCATTAGAGATGTTGAAAAGTCGATCTCAAATAACAGACAAATCTTTGCTGCGAATTTGTATCAGAGTGTCTTTTGAGACACCGGACGTGTGGTAGGGTGAGGTGAGATTCTTTTCATGGGGTCGTTGCGCGGGAAGAGGAGACAACAGAAAAGAGAGGAAAGAAAGCGACTAGAAAAAGAAAAGTAAAAAAGAGACATTTATATTGGATTTCAAAAAGAAACAATCATCACAGTTTATATTTTATAAATACAACAATGCTCAACTGGTGACCAGACAACAATGGCCGACTGGTGTCTGATGACCAACAGAGATGACATTTTCAAAACGTCGTCGCTAATCCGAATTTAAGTAAAAAGCCCAAATTAAGGATGTTGATTACCAATGCAGCTAAACCCACCCCATTTAAAAGACTGGCGCAACACGATCTTCTTATTCTCTATTTCTTCTTAATTCATTGTTTGCCGATCTTAATTGAACTTAATAAATCTTTTTCTTGGTCACCTCTCATGTTATAATTGTTACCGAGCTAGAGCCTATACTCACTGGGTGCTCCATACGCTTATCCGTGTGTCACAACTGATATAGGTTTTCTTGATAATAAATTCATTAATTTCACCCTTCTTCTCTATTTTGCTCTCTTTATCATTATAGGCCAGGATTTTGAAAGTTTATTTCAAATGTAGGAATATTGTCTTTACTTGTATGAATTCTCCTTCAGACAGACTATGATAATTAAAGAGAGAGAGAGAGAGAGAGAGAGAGAGAGAGAGAGAGAGAGAGAGAGAGAGAGAGAGGAGAGAGAGAGAGAGAGAGAGAGAGAGAGATGTGTGTGGGAAGAAAAACGAACATAAACATAGGGTCAGAGAACCGAACTGAAAAGAACTGAAGGATACATGAGAGTAAATAGAGATGAAAAGGTAGAAAGTGGGAAAGAAACACACACATACACACACACATATACGCTCGCGCGCACACACACGTATATATATATATATATATTTAATCAAATAAATGAATAATTTTTCTCGATTTGTTTACGCTTTACATTTAAACCGATATGCACGCCTAATTCATTTAATTATAATTAATTAATTAACAAATTAGGTATGAGTTTAATTAAGCACATACCCCCCAAATATATATATATATATATATATATATATATATATATATATATATATGTGTGTGTGTGTGTGTGTGTGTGTGTGTAAAATAAAATGCTTCAAATTTTAATTCTTATTCATGGTAATATATCTTTAATGTATAGAATTAAAACTGAATTATTATTATTTACAAAAACTCTGGCTCTGAGTGAAGAGATCAGGAGGTTCACTTTATTTTCACTGCCTAGAGAAGTCAACAAGAGCCATTGGACTCTATGGAGAGATAAGATAAAACAGAGTTCATGTGTTTTAAAGATAGAGACATCTCCGCGTTGGGTAGCAAGACTATGAAATTAATAGACCAGTTCACATACCTAAGTAGTAATATCTCATCTACAGAAAGCGGTGTCAATATATGCATATGAAAGGAATGTACTGCTATAGACAGATTATCGATCATATGAAAATCTGATCTGTGATAAAATAATTCTCCCAAGCTGTAGCCAAGGAAGTGCTACTGTATGGCTGCACCACTTGGACTTTAACGAAACGCTTGGAGAAAAAGCTAGATGGGAAATATACAAAGACGCTTGACGCTATCTTGAACAAATCCTAGAAGCAGCACTCCACGACGGTAGCTGCACAGCCACTTGACTTCTATCACACAAACAATCTAAGACCAGCGATATATGCCGGATACTAAAGGAGAAATAAGAAAAAACTCATCTGACGTTCTCCTGTGGCCGTCTACTCATGGACTTCCCAGTGTAGACCGACCAGATAAAACTTACATTGATCAGATCTATGCTGAAACTACATACCGTGTGGAGGACTTGCCAGGAGTGATGAGCGATTGAAACGAGTGATGGATATATATATATATATATATATATATATATATATATAATATATATATATATAGAGAGAGAGAGAGAGAGAGAGAGAGAGATTATATTCATGGAGAGACGGAAGATAAACAATAAACTTTTACTTTTTTGGTTGAGAAGTGGGACCTGTTTGAGACATGGGTGCGACATGCTAGTATTTTTAATTTAAAAAAAAATTGGTTTAATAGTTTCTTTTCCTTTCATCTAATAAATTTAAATTACACGAGAAAATTTTGAAATATTTAGATTTTTCAAAATTATTAAACTAGATATGAACTACTAAAAACAAATTGTTTTTAAGGTTCCAAATAATCTTAACCACTGAGCCGTAACAAAAACAGCGTATCCTACAGTGGGTATGTCATCAAAATTATTACCCATAAATGATAAAAAAATAAGGATTTAAACTTTGGAAGCATCAACTTTTTTTTTCATGGCTTGAAAAATTCGGTGTAAATCTGTATTGGTATCACTTGTTCAGAAGTTGTTCGGAGATAATCTTTCGCAATTGTGGATCTTCAAAATTCTTCCATTTATCGAACTAAAAAATGAGTTCATGTTTTCATTGAAAATTATGATATTTTGTACTTTTTTCAAAGTGTAAATACACATAGAATAGATTGTTTTTATGTTTACATTTTACGGTGTCGTCTGAACTAAAGTTCACCACTTTGTTTGTTTATTTTGTAAAAGTGATTCTGATTGGTTGATTTTTAATAATAGAATCACTAATCTCATTGGCTAATCTTTTTGTCGGAGCTATATATCTTTATGCGTATTTTATGTGAATTAAAACTTAATTAATTAACAAACCAAGGAACCTGCGTGGGAAAAGTGACTGAACACTTTTTTTGATCTAACCTAAATCATTACGTTTATAGGATAAACTCCTATATTTTATAACCCCCATAAAAAACAATAGATAATATCCAAATTCAAAAACTTCCACATTTTTGAACAAACGAGATTCAAAAAACTTAATTAAGCAATCTCTAGAATCTGATTGGATAAGACAAGTCATGTGGGGTGCTTACTAATACGTCGGCGCGTTGAAATTCGAGGGGGGTCGTAAATCACTGCCACCCAAGAGAAAAGAATCAAATTGGAGCCGGTAATCACATATATAAATTGACTACGAATTAACAAGTCAGGTGGAATTTTTCCACGACATGTAAAGATGGACTTTTTCTACGGCAAGTTGCAATGAAGTACTCCAACAACGATACATTTTACTTAGGAATGTAAGTTATTAACACCTTTCCTAGTTTATCATGCGACGTTCCGACTACAATCCGTCCATTCGACCCGACATTCCAACGATTCAATCTTCTGCCGACCACGATCATGGAATACATTTCTTTGTTGTTTGTTATCACCTATTTGTTTTTCCTTCATTTTCGTCTAGCTTGTGACTTTTCATTTTTTATCATTTGAAATATTATTTGTGGTGTCGGAATTCGTTTTCACCGGCCCACTACACGTTACAATTATTGAGCCATCTTTTACAGCCGACAGAATTGAACGTTTCAGGGGATGAGAAGCCTGCCCAAGGGAACAATCTCCAGCAATTCAATGAGGGTCATCGCCTTTCAGGGATCAAATCCTAAATCGAGTGGGTTGTACGAGGAACGACACCCAGGCATTCAATGAAGGCAATCTGTTTTCAGGAAGAATCTCTGGTCTTGAATCAAGTGGGTTGCCCATTGGACGATCTCCGTCAATTAAATGAGAGTGATCATCTTCTAGTGATTAAGTGGGTGGACCAAAGAACAACCATTAGAAGTTCAATGATTGTCATCCTTTTGAATCAAGTGGGTGACTCTAAGTGAGTCTGATTGATTTTACATGTTAATTACTTATAATCCTTCATCCAACCGGAGAATCTCAGAAAACGAATTGTTACAACCATTCAATAATTAAAAAGAATTTTTGGTCGTCCATTAAAAAAGAAATCCGTATTTTCTGCTGGTAATGATGTCACTATTTAATGATGTTATGAATAAAATATTTTTGAGTTTAAGAATATCACTAAGATTCTTGGTATTTGAAAGGTATTCACGGAAACTAATGAAAGCTGGGGAAGAATGTTAAAGGCGTGAGAAGAAGAAGAAGAAGAAGAAGAAGAAGAAGAAGAAGAAGAAGAAGAAGAAGAGAGAATACAAATCGAATAAAGAATGAAGGAAAAAGAAAGTGGGTCAAGAAGGAAGGAAGAATAATGAGAAAAAAAGGAGAAAAAGTAAAAATGAATGAAATAGGGGAAGAAAAAATTGAGGAGAAAGAATCAAAAAATTAAAAAAAATGAGAGACGCAAATGCAACAACAGCAAAACGAAAAGAAAAAAAAGATGTAATTAATAAAAAGGAACAAAAACTTGTATGAAAAAACAAACAAACAAACAAACAAAACCCCCTAAAAGTATGCGTGATTGTAAAGTATTGTTTCATAATACCTACAAGCAGTGGAAAGGGTTTAGTCTGATGGAAAAGAAATAAATCAATTGGAAACCGCAAAGAAGAAGATGGTGAGTAGACCTAAACGATAAACGAGGACAGTGTGAAGAAAATGATATATATATATATATATATATATATATATATATGCTTGCCGGTCTAATTATAATGATCACCAATTTTCTATTCTGCACAAGGCTAGGACGAAACAACATTTACAGGTCCTTGAGGCCGTGATTATATATTTTTTTCGTCCTACCTTGTGCAAACAAATCAGACCTAGGCACTCGCTTATTTTATTGGGTGAGTGTCTGGGGCCTGGTGTTACTTAATGGGGATTTAAAACAAAATTTTTTTTCCTACCCCCCCCCCCCCTCATGTATATACCCATATTTATTATAATTTACAATTTGACTTTTAGTCGTCTCCGGCTGTATAACCTTGATGAGCAACCGGACGAAAGGGCCCTTGTTTTTATCAAATAAAACAATTTTTTTATCTCCTCCTTTTTTTTGTACTCCCTTCGTATCCACCTATATAGGTGATCATAATGATTACCCTTAAAGCATTGTTTAGATTTGCCTGTACCAAAAATTTATATATATATATATATATAATATATATATATATATAGAGAGAGAGAGAGAGAGAGAGAGAGAGAGCATCTGTAGTTTAAATTTTAATACATTTTCTTTGACATAGAAGTATCTATCTATCTATCTATCTATCTATCTAAGTCTACGGGTGGGAATAATGAATATATGCAGTTTTCAAAATTAACAACTACATAATGCATTTGGGTAAACGTAAAAAGAAAACCCTAAAAAAACGATTTTTGCATTCACGAATATGGCAAACATTTTAAAAGTTGATGCTGTGTATTTTGAATAAATCTATTTGCATTTTGTCTGATATTGAATAAGAGACAAAATAAAAATATAGAAAATGTTCATTGGAAAAGGATTAATATAGGTTAATCGATAAGTCCATATGTTGCGTTGCCAACGATGATCGTCTTGTAGAAGGTAACTGAAGTCAGAAGTCCCGTTAAAAGTTTATGGAAATTGTATTTCTCTTAAAAGGACGAATGGCCCAATGAAAACGAGGTTATACTTACATAATTATATTTGTTGGGTCCGTTCGTCCATGGGATAACCTTGGAACATAAGCTTAGTTTCAACATTTGAGCGGGTGCAGAAGCACACTGTCTTCTTGGTAATTGTCTCTTAAAAAGACCTCAGGGCTCATCACACGTGGCCCCGCGTCATTTTTAGTGACGTTATTCCGCACTTTTTTTTTCTCACGGTCAAACTGACATGGGGTTCATATCTGTAGACCCAGGGTCATGCATCCAGTTATCTACAGCTAACTCACTTCGCTACACAGTAAAAGTATTTATTTACGTTGCATAAATAAATACTTTTACGGTGTAGCGATTCTTTCTTTATTAATGGATTTAAAGTCTAAATCTTCCCTAACATCTTCCGAACATCATAAAGAGAAAATTGAAGATATCAATTACGACTAGATACACTGATTGTAAGCAGTATAACATTCCATGCGTCAAACCATTGAATTTTGATGGGTACTATGCTAGTATATATAATCGAATGAAGTCCGACGGGAAGGAATAAAGAAATTGCAGAAAGTAAGTCATTAGAGATCTATATCTATAAAAATAGGAGAGAAAATTTATGTATAAATGTTCATTTATGATTACTTAAAAGTCTGATACAAGGAGAGAGAGAGAGAGAGAGAGAGAGAGAGAGAGAGAGAGAGAGAGAGAGAGAGAGAGAGAGAGAGAGAGAGAGTACAACATCAGCAGTTGAAACCTATCTGCTTTTTGCCAAAAAGTTATTTCTAATGTTTTACAATTAATTGAGTCATGATTCATGGTTCAAATCTTGGAAAGACCAAATTTGTTTTTTTATATATATATATATATATATATATATATATATATATATATGTGTGTGTGTGTGTGTGTGTGTGTGTGTGTGTGCGTGTGCGCGTGTGTGTGTGCATACATAATGTGTGGGTATGTGTGTGTGTGTGTGTGTGCATACATAATGTGTGTGTGTGTATGTGTGCATACATAATATGTGTGTGTGTGTGTATGTGTGCTGTTAAGCACCACAAAAGGAATAAAAACAGAATTAAATCAATTTTAAAACGATTTATATAAAACGTTTAAAGCAATTTGTAACGATTAATTAATTTGAATTGAACTTCTTCATTTTGTTATTTCATTATTTAAAAATCTATTTCTTTGTCTGCAGTTGCAAGTCAAGTAGATTGGAACAGTTTTAAAGGTTTATTTAAAATTTTTAAGAAATCGAAGAATTGATTTGGTGATCAATTTTCATTGAAATGTTAAAATCTTCAATTAAATTCAACAAATTGTGTGACAATTCAAAAATTCAATTTATACAAGAACTTTGAAATACAAATATTTTTTACTGCATTCATATTATTGTTATCCTTTTTTCATTTTTTCTCTTTTTTTTCTCTTGCTGCTGTTACGGTTACTTTGCTCTTAATTTCTGAATCGTGACTCCTAAACCAGACCCACAGCAATAAGTCGTACATATTCGACCCCAGCCCATCTTTCATCACTATCGAATCTGTCAGCAGCTACCCCAACACACATGCCGGCCATGCGCTTATGATTCTTTGTCCTTGACGCACTCACACTGTCCCTTAAACCCAACAAATGTTTTAATCTCAATGTTTTCTTTTCTTAGGGAAATATAGGTCAACAACTTGTCATGAAAAAAAAACAAAAAACAACAACAACAATAAAAAAAAAACAAAAGACAAAAAACAAAACAAAACAAAATCCATAAAAAACAACAAAACTCCAACAAAAAACAACCCCAAAACTGAAAGGATCTTGCCTTTTACTTTCACCGCGTGACGCATTAAATTCGTGTGTGCGTGTAAGTAATGTGTGTGTGTGTGTGTGTGTGTGTTTATGTACGGTATGTCTGTGTATGTTGGTGCATAAGTTAGTGTGGGATGGTGTGTGTGCAAAATTGTTTTAATTTTTGCGCAAATCTGATTTTCCTACTTTCCTTTCTTTCTTTCTCTCTCACTCTCTCTCTGCTTGATTTTTTCTTTCATATTTTTTCGATCTCTCTTTTCTTTTCTTCTTTCCAATTTTCTTTCTCTTTTTCTCTCTCTCTCTTCTTCTTTCCTATTTACTTCTCTTTCTATCTCCTTTCTTTTCTTATTTCCTATTTCTTCTTCTTTCTCTTTTCTTTTCTTTTCTTCTCTTTTCTTCTTTCTTTTCTTTTCTATTTTTCTTTCTCTCTTTTCTTCTCTTCTTTTCCACCCCCCTTTTAAGTTCTTCGTTCCTACTTTCTCCTCATTCCCTTTTCTTTCCTTCCTTCCGATTTTTCTTCTCTCTTTATTTTATTTTCTTTTTCTCTATTTCTCCTCTTTTCTTTTTGTCTTTCCTATTTTCTTTTCTCTGTGTCCCTTTCTCTCTCTCTCTCTCTTCTTTTCTTTTTTCCCCATTTTTCCCTTTTTATTTTCTTATTTTCTTCTTTTATTCCTTCTTCCTCTTTTCTGTCTTTCTCCTCTTAATTCACTTCTCGCGAGAACCAGTGTGATTTAGAATGATTAAAATGATGTCATAGTCAAACAGTTGGCAGGCAGGTAAGTTTGCTTAAGACATTTGAATTGAGGTAACACATAATAATAGAAAAATGAGATAAGAAACGGACAAATCCTTTAAGCTAGTTTCAAAACTATTTAATTCTTTTTTCTCTGAACGAGTCTTAAATCGAGAAATCCTGGTAAAAAAATAGGACGATGTGTCGAACCCCCCCCCCCCCCCGAGAGAATAATGTTTACGATCGTTAACGGAAAACGCCGGTTTATCTCTTACAGATTTGAAGTTTTTTGACAAATTCAGTCTGCACCAAAACTCATTTGCAAAAAAAGCCATTAATGTCGAATTCGAAATTATTTGATCCTCGTAATGAAGACGGGATACATCATTTTTAATTGTCATACAAAAATGATCACCAATCGTCATTTTGTTGGGTTTGGTTTCTTTGTTTGTTGGAATATTTTGGGTATATAAGCCGTACTGCGGTCCACCACTTAAATTTATAGACTAAGCGGGGTCACGTGGTTTAAACCTCAGTCAATCAACAGCCCGAATACGTAGTTAGTTAACTACTTAATCAGCTGATATTCACAGATGTTCATTTGCAATCATTGACGAAGGGCCTGCAAGACTGAGGAGCACCGAGGAACAACCACAGGATTCCTCACTAAGGATCGCTCTCTGCTTAACACAAAGGATCTCCGCTGGACAGTGCTCTTGCTTGAAGCCTAAAGGATGGCCACAATAATCGTAACATTGGTTAATGACATATCAATCTTTGTGGGTCATCTAATGCCAAAGCCATTATTATAGAAGTATTGTAGTGGTGCTATTTAAGCCATAGTTGGGATAGAATGAGGGATAGAATGAGGGATATTAGTGCCAAAGTGAACGTAATAGTGCCAGTGGAGTTCAAACTCGTTTATTACGATATGGCAGTTCTGGACGTTTGCCACTACGCCATGAGATATTCCCTAAACCAATCGTTGTTATCCTATTAACCCTTTTCAGACGGACATTAAATTGCATCCAGAATTAAGACTCCAGTTCTTAGTTATGGAGTATGGAGTCAATCCCTCGTAGTCATTATTCCAATGTCAATTTTTAAGTGGATCATAGTTGGTTTGAAATCAGTTTACCTTCTCCTCGATCGGTTGTCCTACGAAAGATAAACCACCTAACCAGCCGTTATATCTAACCATAGTTGGGAGAGGAGAAGAAATAGATCCACGCCTGTCTTTAAGGCGGGCACTTAAACACAGCAGTCTCATTCAGGATTTGAACTTGGTTCACCCAATCTGTTACCTAGGACGATAACCACAAATCGCAATAGTTATGCAAGGCGTCTGAGTTGGTTGAAGAGGGATATTCGTTTATTATATATTTATTTTTAAATTTGTATCAAATAAGTTTCTGACTGAAATTTGTGTTAGCCTAACATGTTCCAAATTTACAAATAAATTCGGTGTGAAAATGGTTAAAAACTACTAAATATGAAATCTTTCAACCCAGTGTTGATCAGGATACATAGAAAGATGATACTCGACTCGCAATTGGTATTTCACTAAGTAGTTTTGACCTGCACAAATCTAAGCTAACTAAATACACACATTAGGATTTGTTAAGACACTAGTTTCGTAGACTGTTGTTCGTAAGTTCGATCCTCATAAGTTGTCCACCTATTGTGACCTTATATATATATATATATATATATATATATATATATAAAGGAGGCGCGCCTATTTTGATTTGTACATGTCTACTTAGAACTCAGAAAAATATCCCAGAGCATTAAAATCGCGCATACTTTCATATGTTTATATTAAGGAAAAGTACAAAAGTTTGGTTTTGATTTTCCCTAATATAATTAAATAATTGAAAATCAATCGATTTGTGGAACTCGTCAATTTCAAAAAGCAGTTCAGTTCTTAAGATCCGCCATTTCACAGATTCCATGGGCGAAATTAGAAAATTAAAAAAAAAAACAACAATTTTTTTCACTAATTGTAAAAAAACTTAAAATCATGGAGAGCTTAAAAAACATTTTTCAATTCATACCATAAAATACTATTTTTAAAAAGAAGAAAAAATTGTAATACAAAAAATGTACATTTCTAATTCTTAGCTTCCTTTTATTGTAATTACACGTTTTTAATTCTTAGCGTTTTTTTATAGTTACATTTTTATGTGAAAAAGATAATAGATTAAACAAACACATATCATCATTGTAAATCAACAGACAAATACGAAGTAGCTTTTAGAAAAAATTGTGTTTCAAACCACTCGCGAGTTTTATGAATAGATTTTTAAAATGATATTTTAAATATAAACAAAAACAATTTATAAAATAAACGGATATTATAATACGCAAATTCTTAGTTTCTTTTATCTTTAGAATTAATATTAATCAGTGTAAATTAAAAACTTAAAAATGAAGAAATAAACTATTTATAGAAAAAAAAAACGAATACTGTATTTTTCCACCTACAAATAAGAACACGCTTTTAATTCTTAGTTTCTTCTTATTACATTTTTAGGGGTTAAACCCACTTTGAATAAGATTAATTTTAATATAACAGCCATATTCTAAAATGTCTATTACATTTCCCGCCAATTATCCTCCTCTCAATCCCCACACCCTTCCATATAATTTCTGTGACTTCCTCCTCCTACCTACTCCCACTGCTACTCGGTCGTTTAAGCACATCCAATGTTTAAATAGACCCAGGAACACAATTACATCTACTCTGCATAATGGTACTTTGGAGAGCTTGAAAGTACTAAGGATGAAAACTTTGGTGTACTAATGAATAGACTCCACAGCGAAATTGGTCAGAAAACTTGAAAAGATCGAAAAGTAACACGTCAAACATGAAATGTTTGTCTTGCATTAAAGAAAAATATTGCCCAACTCTATCTATCTCTCTCTCTCTCTCTCCCCCCCTCTCTCTCTCTCTCTCTCTCTATATATATATATATATATATATATATATGGTGTAGATGTGATTCATATAATATTTTTCGCAGAGTTTTATGAGATCAAGCGAGAACTACTCGATTTTTCGTACCAGGTTGATAAAAAAAAATCATCGTGGTTACCGGTTGGCAGGGTATATCGAGACATTGATTGGGATTAGCTCTTTCTTATACATATTTCTATGTAGTGTAGGTGTGACGTATATCTTGTAATTCTATCGTTTTTTCTATGGAATTTCACTGCAAGAAGATTTATTTTCTCATATGTTGGGTTTGTTGAGTTTTGACTGTTTGCGATTTCGGTGTCAAGCGTTCTTTCTTCGGAACAATGTGTTTTTTTTTCTTGTTTTGTTTCCAAAATTAAAAAAGACGAATTTAGAACTCATAAAATGGTCAGTTCAAAACACTTAGACACTGTAATATCTTTTGTTTGTATTAAGGATTACAGGTTTCTGTAACATGATAGAGAAGTGGTGAGCCAGGAATGTAACAATGACGTGTAAATTAGCACGGAAAAGCTTTTAGGAAGAATTACATGTAGATTAGAATGAAAAAGTTTAAGGATGAATCAACATAAGGCCACATGGCATTTTTCTATTGGAAAAGAAGTGAGACGTGGTGAAGTGGGAGAGAGGAAGCGTAATAATGTTCGGAGAGTTTGGAATTGTGCGTTGACGGAGTAAGACGTGGGCTCTTGCTCTCGGTGGGGTAAAATAAAAATCTCATGAGAAAAATAAGTGGCCTTGTGTTATTACTAAAAACACTAAATTCTACAAGGCAAGATGTCTCCCTCAGCACCACAAGTTAGGTTTCAGACTCCAAACATCCAGGAACTGTCAGCCAACTCATCAGCTCAGCAACTGGATTCGAACGTGTTGATAGTAAAATTATTCCGACATGAGATCTTTCTTTTGTTTTCTTCTTGATTTAAATATATCAGATAGATCAATTGATGAGTAAATGTACTCCAGATCTTTATAATAAACACATAATTGTTATTTCTCTTCAGCTTGGTTAGCTTCCCTCTGCTTGGAGCCTTTAGCTTTTTCTGCTGTGGGTTTTGTGTTTTCTGATAATAACTGCAGATTATTAATTTGATTCATGGTATCTTGCATAGAGAAGTATTTCGGACATTCTCATCAACTTAGAAGTCAGTTTCTGTTCCATAGCCACTGTCTTTCAAGATGTCAGCGATGCCACAATGACTGTTTCCTGTATGCGGTAATACAAAAAAGAAACAAAAACAATCTTGCTCTACAGATCTTGCTAAATGCGACAGTTGAGCACGTCCTCTCTGTCTCGCTCTACGACTTTAATGAATTATTCTAGAAGTAATTCCTTCCTATCATTGTAAAATCCAAACGCTTTTAACCATCGAATTCATCTTCGTCACCGCTTCGTTGCAATAGTTCATAATTCCACAAATCAAATTTTCTTCATCCATATCGCATCCGTTCCTATGTTTTCAATTCTTGATCTCATTCTTATTGCCTGTCTAATATCTTCTGTTTGTATTAAGGATGATTACAGATAATCTCCGGGATCATCAAATAGGAACACAGGTTAACAAGGTATCTTGGCGTATTTGTATTATATATTTCTTATTTACGATCATACAATAGGCGGTGTTCACTTTCGCCGGTGTATTTCTAATGAATGGTCACCTTTAATACTAAGATACTTCAGATTCCAACAAACAATTTTCATTCAACGAGTCGTTATTACCAGTTCATTTTTTGTCGCTTTTTGGGACATTTTAACTCGTTTAAAAAACATTTTCAAAAGCATTTCTTCTTCACAAAACTCCTTTTCCTGACGATTATCTCAGGTCAAAACTAGTTGGGAACAGTTATAAAATAAATAAACACGAATAAATAAATAAGAACATTTGTAGAACGATGCTTAATAAATTAAGTAAACAGATAATTGCACGTGTGATATCTTTAATTCTCAGTCGTGGGGCTGGGGGCTCTCTATCAATTATGTACCAAACTAGGCGAACTATTATAGATCTAATGCCGTTATATAGAATATATATTGGTTTGAAATTCGGTGCTCATTTAACGTTGCGATGAAAAGAAACTACAAGTATCTTACACCAGAGGCATCACTACTACTACTACTACTACTACTACTACTACTACTACTACTAATGGTATTTTACATTAAGCACCAATGGCAGAGGTATAAGTAGTAGGAATAATATTCGTTGAAATTACTGGTTTCCACGATGACGAACATATGTTTGATCCAATTTTCTCTCTTTTCAGTTAGTAGGGGCAATAATAATAATAATAATAATAATAATAATAATAATAATAATAATAATAATAATGTCATAAGACGGCGTCTTTACTTTAACCTTGGTCGAGTGTTTCATGGACACAGTGAAAAGCTTACGTCAGGCGATTAGCTTGTTTAATTCCACGTTCAGACGTTCAGGTTTGAACTTTGAAAAGTAGACAACTCCGTGTACCGCACTCAGCTGTCATTCAAGAATCAAAAGAGAAGAAAAATGATTTATAAAAATGATTGCTTTTGTTTTTGCTTCATAGTTTCATCAAAATCCAATTCATTTTTTTTTGTTTCAGTCTGTTCGTTCAGTCTGTTCTCTGTCTCTGTGTGTCTGTCTATCTTTCTTTATTTCTGCCTGTTCCTGTATATCTGTCTTTCTTTTTCTTTTTCTTTCTTTGTCTTTCCCCCCATCTCTCACACACACTCTTCTCTCTCTCTCTCTCTCTCTCTCTCTCTATATATATATATATAATATGTGTGTGTGTGTGTGTATCTTTCTCTCTCTCTCTCTCTCTCTCTCTCTCTCTCTCTCTCTCTCTCTCTCTCTCTATATATATATATATATATATATATATATATATATATATATATATAAATCTCTGTTGTTTTTTTCCCAACAAATTTTTTCACTCAAAATAAATGTTCACTCTGATGAAGGTCGATTCTTCTATGTGTGCGAAATATTTTCACACACATAAACTGACCGAAACACATGTGTAAGTGATATCGATTATGTGATATCGATTAAACTCATTTTATCCATCTACATTTCTTTTCTTTACTCATCTTTCCTCATATTGTCGGATTTAATTCCTTTTCCATTTACACACACACACACACACACACACACACACACATATATATATATATATATATATATATATGTGTGTATGTGTGTGTGTGTGTGTGTGTTCGTATCTCTCTCAATCTATCAAGCTGGTCGCACTTGTGAGTTTGATTCTGATTCAATAATATACAAGGTTATTAAAATCATCATATATCAAGATGAATATACATATATATGGACCATTTTTTTTTCTAGCAATGTAAAATAAGACAAGATTGCAACGTTTCCCAGGCTATTGCAACTCCTAAGCTTGTCCCATTCACTCACTCAACTTATTTATTGATTTTGCTCTGACACCAATGATTATCTGTTGTAACTAAAAAAAAATTAAATCTTTTCACCACGAGAAACAAAATTAAAATGAAAAAATCCAGGCCAATCTTTCTGTTCATTACTAGGCGCATTTCTAATGAGAAGGATTAACTTAATTTCAGCTTTGATCACACTACAAACAGCAAAGATATCCTTTGGTTATATTTTTCCTTTCAAAATTAAAGTCAGTATGTTTGCCCAATTCCCTTGCCATGATCAGGATGTGACACAAGGTCAAATTTTAAGCCAAGTAAATCTGGTTTTAAGTCAGTTTTCTTTCTCCTAGGCTGGTTGTCTTACCAAGGTAAAATTATCTATTCTGCTCTAAAATTTACCCATAGCTGGAGGGAGAAGAGATGGGTTCATGCCTTCCCCAAAGTCATTAGCGCAAAATGAAACCTAAACCACGTAGTCTCGACTCTCCTCAGATCTCGACTCTTCTCAGATCTCGATTCTCCTCACTCTTCCCAGATCTCGACTGATCAGATCTCTTTCACTCTCCAAAAATCTCATCGACTCTTCTTAGATCTCCTCAGATCGAGACTCTCCTCAGATCTCGACTGATCAGATCTCTTTCACTCTCCAAAAATCTCATCGACTCTTCTTAGATCTCCTCAGATCTAGACTCTCCTCAGATTTCGACTGATCAGATCTCCTTCACTCTCCAAAAATCTCATCGACTCTCCTCAGATCTAGACTCTTCTCAGCTCTCCTCAATTTTCCCCAGATCTCCTAGACTCTCCTCAAATCTCGGCTCTTCAGATCGAGGCATTTGTCCAGCCTTTCTCTTAGACAGATTACCATACCAAGGCTAAATGACTCAGTCAGTCTTACCATTTACCCATAACTAGAGGTGCTGGTGACATATATTCATGTCTTTCCCAACAGTAGCGCGAGGTGAAACGCACAGTTCGTCTGGTCTATTTCCAATGACGTTAGCCGTTACACAACAAGTCCTCAACGCAAAATTAAACCAACAGTTTAACCAAATATTTCTTGGTTTAGACGTTTTTCAGCATTTTCGTTAGATATCCTTGGTTGATAAACTTACGTCTGATGCATTTTTAACATAAGACTGTGACATTGATATTATCTGATTCTGACAAAACGCATAATTAGCAATCTATGAGTATGTCAAATTAGTGTCAGTTTTTGACCCTTTTCTGTCAAAACATTCATACTTGTGTCCAGACTAACAGAAAAGGAGGTTAGAATTTGCTGGTGAAAGAGTCGTTCGTTTGGAGAGAAACCGAGCAGAGAACTGCAAATTGCTTTTAATTTCAAGTGAGAAAAACGTCAACAGAATTAAAAAAAAGAAAATAGTATTAATCTGTGAAGCTATTTAATTATCTGCAGTTGGACTTTAGACTATCAATAAATTTGATCTCAATTATTCATATCTAATACTTTTAATTTACAACCAATTAAATATCATTCACAATCGATTTAAACCGGTAAACACTTCTTACTTAATTCTTACTTAATATCAATGTTTTGAAATTCATTCTATTAATATAATCTCGAATCATTTTAAACACCATCTCAAACAGATATATTTGAACAATTACTACCACTTTGGCTCAGAGTGAATCTGGGAGTAATGGCAACAAAGCCTCACCACGAGATGCAGTTTACTGCAATGCCCAGAGTACTGATTAAGGAGGGGTTAATCTCTGCTGTGGCTACACTCGCGTATTCTAGGCTCCACCGACAGGGAAAGATCATATATATTGTACCCTTTTATGTGGATATAGTTTGAGTATACAAAATATAAAAGATCTACCTGATCTACACTGAATGTAATGTGTTAACTTCTAACTAAAGGAGTACAACATTTTATTCAGTTTTGTATTCTCGCTTACCTCAATATTATTGTTTCATTTATCAATCGGATAAACTTTTTTAGGACATAAAAAGTATTTTATTTATAGTTTAACGCAGTCATTTATGAATTCTCAAACGTTTCGTAACCTAAATTATATATTAAAACCTTGATTCCTTTAAAATCCATTTCTTTAGGTCGGACTTAATATCAATGACTTTCAAGAAAAACATACCAACGTTTTCATTATTAAAATGGCAAAAATTGAAAGCGAAAATAGAGGAGGTAATCTGTGAGTTGTCTATTTCTGCTGAACAAAGTCATATCTTTGATTTAGACTTTCAAGAAAAACATACCAAAGTCTACATTATTAAACCACGTCCTCAAATTACTTTGTATCATACATGCATTTTTTTTAACTTATGTAAATGGATATTTCGATATGAGGAATTAAAACGTTGCTTTCTTTAATGCCTAAAGTCACGGTTCGATTGCTAAATCAATTTCTGGGTTTATTGAGAGGGATTCCAAAATCGAACTACTTGTTGGTGGTTTTTCAGCGGCATGTTTTAACATCAAGTTATTTCCGGAAAAAAGCAAAAAGATTAAACAAAGTCATTTCTATTTTGGACTGAATCACAAAAGCAGTTTTAGTGATTCTTTTTTTCTTTCTTGTGTCGCTTGAATTGAAATGTTGAAATTCTCCTCTCCCAGCACCATCACTCCAGGGGCATATATCCCTCAAGCCACAGTTGGAACCCAAAGACCCGGATGACGATTTTCCGCTTCAAGCTGGTCGTGAGTGCCACGTGAAAAAATTCCATGTTAACAGGAAGTTTCAAATGAAGGAAAGTGGTAGTGTTTTTAATATAGCAATCGAGAAGAAGAAGAAGAAGAAGAAGAAGAAGAAGAAGAAGAAGAAGAAGAAGAAGAAGAAGAAGAAGAAAGAAAAAAAAAAAAATGGGATTAAAATTAAAAGAGAAAGAGAAAAATAACTGGAGGGAAGAAAATGAAGGGAGAATCGGAATGAAAATGGGAGTAGCGTGAAATAAACTGAAACAAAAGGCAACGAAATGTAGAAACAGTGAAATTATATATACATATATAATATTTTACAAATATTTTTCAAGTATGAAATAGCATAATAATAGAACAGGAAAAATTATTATTATTATTATTATTATTATTATTATTATTATTATTATTATTATTATTATTATTATTATTTGAAAAATATTTTGATATTGCGCTGCATTTTCGTGAATATTTTATAGATTAAAATCGCTTTCAGGGTTAAATCTAAATCATAGTTTTACACGCAGACAAACACACACACAGACACACACACACACACACACACACACACACACACACACACACACACACACACACACATATATATATATATGTGTGTGTGTGTGTGTGCGTGTATGTGTGTGGCACGATAGGTAAACTGTAGTCTAAATTACGTAGAATAAAAATAACACTGGCATCTCACTTTATCAGATAGATTTACCAAAATATCTTGTAATATTAGATTAAATTTATTCAAAGAAATAGCCAGTGGTTTCAACCACGTCCTCCAGAGGACTTAAGAATCGCGTGCAAGTCTCCAAGTTTTTTTTTGTCTCTTGCTCAACGGCACCCCACATTTAATAATAAAAGGAATTGAAATCTATGGAGTTAATGAGACCAGATGTTTGGGGTGATGTGGTCGCAGAAATGTTCTCCTGTTTGTGTGGCAAGAGTCCTGTTATCGGACATAAGGTCTTCTAGCAGCCACTCCCTGGACCCAAGGCTGTACTACTCCATCCAGGCACTTGATGTAGGCATCTGTGTTGTGTGAGAGGTCACGTGGGAAGATAAATATCTAGAGACCACCTCAAACACGATGACTATTTACTTGTGGGGACAAAGTAAGCCAACGTTTGTACTATGAGTTCCTATTTGATTCTGGATTCCCTTTGGTACAGAAGATGAATTATATTACATTTGGGACAGTCACAGGTAAAAACTTCCCTTTGGTACAGAAGATGAATTATATTAAATTTGGGACAGTCACAGGTAAAATTCTTCCTTTGGTACAGAAGATGAATTATATTAAATTTGGACAGTCACAGGTAAAATTCTTCCCTTTGGTACAGAAGATGAATTATATTACATTTTCTTCCCCTTTGGTACAGAAGATGATTTTAATTCATTTACAGAAGATGAATTATATTATTTGGACAGTCACAGGTAAAATTCTTCCCTTTGGTACAGAAGATGAATTATATTACATTTGGGACAGTCACAGTAAATCTTCCCTTTACAGAAGATGAATTATATTAAATTTGGGACAGTCACAGGTAAAATTCTTCCCTTTGGTACAGAAGATGAATTATATTAAATTTGGGACAGTCACAGGTAAAATTTCCCTTTGGTACAGAAGATGAATTATATTACATTTGGGACAGTCACAAAATTCTTCCCTTTGGTACAGAAGATGAATTATATTAAATTTGGGACAGTCACAGGTAAAATTCTTCCCTTTGGTACAGAAGATGAATTATATTAATTTGGGACAGTCACAGGTAAAATTCTTCCCTTTGGTACAGAAGATGAATTATATTACATTTGGGACAGTGGTAAAAACTTTGGACAGTCACAGGTAAAATTCTTCCCAACAAAATTCTTCCCTTTGGTACAGAAGATGAATTATATTACATTTGGGACACAGGTCACAGGTAAAATGGGGAAGTTGATGTCAGTGTTCGGTAATGTAAATTGAGAATCTACCCCAAGATGTTTGCAAATTAAACACCTGGGTTTGTTGCATCTGTAGTTTCCTGTCTGTATGTTTTTTTGTTAATGTTTTTTATGCGAGGTGAGAATAGTATTTAGGTTGTGTGGTTGTCATTTATTGTTAATTGGTGGTTTGTGGAAGGTGTATCCAACCTCCCCCCTCACTTTACCTGTGACAGTCCTAATGTAATCTAATTCATGTTCTTCACTAAATGCAACAACAGTGGATGCATAAGTGAAACTAAAACAATTTTTAGACTTAAATTTAACAACCACAAACTAAATATCCCTTAAAAATCTCCCTACACACAAATAACAAAACATTCTAATCAACCAAGACATACACTAGATAATATGCATATTAATAGACAACAAATTTCCTCATTACAAACACACAGACAAAAAGAAACCATTTCTCTGAGAGGAGGCTTGATAATTTGGATTATTTGGATTATTCAGACTAATATCCTCATCTTTATTGTTATCTGTACAACGTTTCGGCCGATGTGCCCTCCGGCCTTTTTCAGGTATCTCTTTTCGGAAGCCTTCTCGAAAACGGGAACCTTCTTGTCGTAATATTACAGATTTAATAAACAGAAATTACAAACATACCAATTTTGATTTCACCAAGGAATACATAACGGGCACAATTACTACGAGAACAAGTTTCTAAAATAATTAAGTTACTTTAGCAAAAAGACACAAAAACGCATTGAAGAGACAGACTCCCTTGCTATTCTGATGATACAAACAATAAGCCACCATACTTTACTTCTTTATATATATATATATATATATATATATATATATATATATATATATATATATATATATATATATATATATAGTGTCCAATTGCCGGTTTAACCATTCCGTTGTAGTGGCAGTATTAAACCATCCAAGAGTACTTAATATATCATAAACATAGAACCGTAATGGTTGTATAATGATTGCAAAACAACAAAATAATGATTTTCACGTTAAAGACAGAAGCATTATAATTATAGATAACATTACACACAGTAACAAAATGATTTATTTGATTTGATTGATTTAGTGATTGATTTATTTTAACGGTATGTCAATTTGCCTCGGACTATTTTATGCCTAGGAGTTAGGGAATCCATTCCATTGTACGTTCATATTTATATTGTTTGTTCGGTTGTTTCTTAAGAGCTTACTTTTGCACATGGTCCTATCGAATTCGAATGATTTTTAAACATATCTATTTGACTCATAGATGTACTACTACTCTGGGTCAGGGTAGACCTGCGAGTAATGGCAATTTAGTGTTATATCTAGGACACCCTTTTTTGGAGGGGGGCGGGTCTCTGTAGGGGATTCAGTCAGTATATTAAATGAAAACAATATCTATTATAAGAATTAATGAATAAGCCTTAAAGGTAAAAAAATTATCAAAGTCTTATAATTTTTCTAAACCATTATGTAATATGGTAGTCGCCTCTCGCCACCAGTGACCCTAATAACTGGCTGTGTGACTGAGAACCCTTGTAGGGGCTTGAGTCGGTAGAATATGAGATTTGGGGATTTAAAAAAAGTTTCAGTCAGTTCGGGAGAAGAACACAATTCCATCTGAATTTTGGGGCTAAGTGAAACTGCCTCTTCTATATGTAATGGCTACGATTTATGAAAGTATAGATTTTTCCTGGATCAAGTTGAAAATAAAACTTCACGTCTTTTTGTCTTTTTCGACCGATACAAAGGGAATAAAGTGATTAGGATTTTTCTGTAACAACGTGTCTGACTTTTCTTTTCCCGATATTAACCCTTATTTCGTTGTCATGCCTTCATCTTTGTCTCTTCGAGAGAGAGAGAGAGAGAGAGAGAGAGAGAGAGAGAGAGAGAGAGAGAGAGAGAGAGAGGGGGGGGGAGAGGGGAAGAGAGAGAGGGAGAGAGAGAGAGAGACAGTATAATTGATATTAAATAAATATGTTGCAACTAAAAGTTTCATGTTTTCAAGATCATGAGTTAATACTACGAGTGCGATTCCACTTGTGAGATTATTCCGAATGTAGTGTTAAATATGGAATAAAACATGGTGTGAAAACCAAAATTATTCAATGTAACTTTTCACTCATTATAATATTCATGGGATGAGGATTTAGAGAAAAATATGTTTTACTAAAAAACACAATATATATATATATATATTATATATATATATATATATATATATATATATATATATATATATACAAATGCGTAGATATTTAGCTTAATATTATGAAAGAAATTGAGTTTCCCAAGTACAAAAATATGCGCATGCGTACTGATAGGTAAGCTATATAAGTAGCCATGCATGCGTGTGATGAGCACGTGTACCGTTGAACAGTTCGCGCGCTAAGATCTAACGCACGTGAATAGGAGTAGATATTGATTTTGGCGCGAAAACATAGAAAAACATTTGAATATCATTACATGAACCAATACAGTACGATATATAGATAAATCTACGCATGAATATATTCATAAGCATAGAAGTAGGTATGAACAAACAAGGATAACTCGACAGGTAAGGACATGGGATAGATAGGTGAATATTTAAGTTCTTACTATGTAAATTATTCTAAAGAATGACAAACGTACATAATGTTATCTATATATATTAGCCTGTTTATCTCTCTCTCTCTCTCTCTCTCTCTCTCTCTCTCTATATATATATATATATATATATATATATATATAGGGTGTTCCGAATAAATTTGACATACTTATATTTGGTTATTTTTGGAGGTATTGACGTACACTACGCATCATTTAAAAGCTTGGACCCTTCTTCATTTATATACAGGATGACAGAATGGATGACTAGAACCCACCTGAATCATGCAAGAGAATAATTTGTATCATGATGATCTGCGCCGGCCATCAAAATAAGGAGATTGTTGTTGCTGCCCAATGCTCCTTGAACACTGCAAAAACAATCAGGCATCAACTGGAGAATTGCAATGGAGACTACAAGGCTGTGGATAGAGGAAAGCAACATAACAGACGATCTGATTGCGTTTGTACAGCAGAATTCCTCGAAAATCTGCAAAATAATTGTTGGAGGACCCTGGCATTAAAATTCGGGCTTTGTCACGCGAATCGAATGTTTCAGCCTCCACAATGAAGCTTGCACTCAATTAAGACCTTCACTACTATTCATACAAGCGTCGCAGAGGTCAACTGTTCCCAGAAAAGGCCCATGAAAATCGTCTGACAAAGGCGAAGAAACTTCTGAGCAAAGTGAAATATCCTGCTGAACCACAAACAATCTGGTTCTTTTCCGATGAGAAAAACTTTTGCCAAGATCAAAAGCACAACACACAGAATAACAGATGGCTTGCATACAATTCAAACGACACCCCTCGTGTCATGCAGGCTAAATTTCCCCAAACTATGATGGTTTTCGGATGTGTGTCCTCTGAGGGTGATGTGATTCCTCCATATTTTTTCAGAGAGGGTATCAGGTTGAATTCAGATGCCTACGTGGAGTTGCTAAACACTATAGTCAAGCCCTGGATTACAAGGGTAGCCATTGGTAGGCCATATACATGGCAGCAGGATTCGGCCTCCGAACTCCCCAGATCTTAACCTCATGGATTATTATGTATGGGGCGCTGTTGAGAAAAACACCAATCGCCGTGCCAATACTATATAAACCCAGTTAATCGACAGAATTAAGGTAGTTTTTGAGATCCTTCCCAGGGAAATTGTACCATCAGCTGGCTTCAGGTTCCGGAGCAGGATTGAGGCTGTGATCAACGCTACTGGCAGTTATTTTGAGTGTAAATTATTGACCCTAGTGTACTGTCCGTGACTGTTGCATTTCTTTTCTAGTTACCAAGCACTTTTTCTTTTTCCTTATGAAACTGTCAAATTTCTCCCGAGCACCATATATATATATATATATATATATATATATATATATATATATATATGGTTTGATTATTTATTAATAAAGAGTGCTCAATATTATTGACAAATATGTCGAAATTAGGGTAGCATAGACATAAAGTCAATGGCGCTTGGTAACTGTCAATTTCCCCCCTATGCGATTTTCAAACCAAGAGATTTACGTACGTATGTGCATTCACTGGAATTTGAGTGACAGCAAGTCTTCTCGTGTGTCCAGATATTTTAACAATGCTGTTGTCTTGATGGTCTCAATTCTTCCTCTGCTTTCCAATCCCTCCAATGTTTTTGTTTCCAAACGTTTGGGGACCGTTCAAAGAGCATCAACTACAATGTGTATCAACCGTCATGTTCTAAGGTTTTTAAATTTCTCTGGAAAAGTCCAAGTATTTGTTTATCTTTTTGTTTTCTTTCATATTTATTCTGTGGTCAACCGGAAATGCAAAATCCACGAATTAATTAACACTAAGTCTGGTGTTGTGGTCGAGATTGGAAGAGAAATTCGGATCTAAAAATCTCAGAGCACTTTATGCGTCTCACATATCCTACACTTGCTTTTCTCTAGGGTCTTATCTATTTTCGCTTTGATATAATTAGCCCTTATGGTATTATTTTGTGCTGCTATTATAAGAGATTCAGTTTCTCCCTTATTTCTCTTTCAATCCCGATCAGAAGACCAGACTTAGTGTTAATGAACAAGAAAAAGAGAACTTTCAATTGGAAAGCAGAGGAAAAATTGAGACCATATATATTATTATATAGATTTACGTAAATATGTGACAATGGATGAAACATGGGTTCACCACTTCAATCCGGAGTCAAATCGGCAGTCAGCTGAGTGGAAAGCAGCAGGTGAATGCCGTCCATCGATTACCTTGAGAAAGGAAAAACCATCAATAGCGAATATTATATAGCATTATTGGTGCATTTGAAGGAAGAAATCGACAAAAAACGGCCACAAATGAAGAAGACAAAAAGTACTTTTCACCAAGACAATGCACAGTGTCATAAGTCGATCGCAACGATGGCAAAACTACATGAACTGCACTTCGAATTGCTTCCGCATCCACCCTATTCTTCAGATCTGGCCCTCCAGCGATTACTGTTTGCAAACCTCAAAAAAATGCTCCAGGGAAAGAGATTTGGCTCCAATGAAGAAATGATATCATAAACTGAGGCGTATCTTGAAACCAAAGACAAATCGTTCTACCAAAAAAGGCGTCGAATTGTTAGAGAAGCGTTGGAATCAATGTATCATCCTAGGAGGAGACTATGTTGATGAATAAAGTTGAATTTTGCCTCAAAGTTGTTTTATTAGTTAGGCCCGGGACTTATTGAATGATGTGTTAGTTATTCATCTTTTCGTTTTTTTCCCTCTTTTACTTGGTGATCCGCCGGGATGTCAAAATCCACGGGATGACAAGTTTTCCTCTTGTTAATTAATTCTATGTCTGGTATCCTGACCGGGATTTGGTGACCATTTGTATCTCAATCTTCCAGCGAATCTTATGCGTCTCATTCTACAGAACAGATTCAGGTTTGTGCATATATTATTTAGTTGCATTGTAAAAATTGAATTTCTTGTACAATTCCCTGTGGATCAACTTCCCCACCCAGTCATCCTTAGTTTTGTACTGTCTTTCTGTTAGTTTACTGCATTAGCTTCTTATATGATTGACCGTTTTGTCCTTTTCTCCACAAATTCTACACTTGCTATTCTTTTGCGTCTTATCTATTTTTGCTTTTTATAAAATTTGTTCTTATGGCATTGTCTTATGTTGTGATTCAGTTTCTCTCTTGCGGTTTCCCCTTCTTAGCCATGTCCCTGTTTTTCTCATGTGCTATCTCTTCCGTTTGTCGCTTGAAGTACCCATGTAGTTGTTTTTCTTCCCATTTCCGTTTTTTGTTTTTGATACATTTGTGCTCATCCACATGTTGCACTTTCTCCTTCTGGCTGCTGCAATTAGTTTTTCTTTGCTCTTTTTAATATGTTCTTCAAGTGCTCGAATTGTCGCATCTACACAGTCTGGCGAGACATCTTACTCCTTATTTTCTAGCCACATATAGTCTGTTTATGTCGTCTCTCGGGTCCAGAGTAACTTTTCATTTCATCTCTGTTTAGTGGCGTCCGCTTCCAGTACTCCCAAGTATTTGCAATTTCCTTTTTCTCCAAGTTTCCTTATTTCTTCCTGATTCTGTAGTTCTATTCACTTTTTCTTGCATTTCCACCTCTGCTAAGGTCTTTCCTCCTGTTGTTATGCCTTTATAAATGAATTTTATTTGTCGGATATTTTGTAAATCTTCAAACATTCAAGAATCCAAGTTTGTGGGAACCATGTCATAGATCTTTCTTAATCAATCCATGCCATGGCTAGATTTTTCCGTCTTGTTTTAACCTATTTGAGAATGTGCTAATCTATATAGACTAGTTCATTTGTTACCTTTGTTCTCTTACAGATAATGACGTATACGTATATGACGTATCGGGATTCTGGAAATTCTGAGACATTATTTTTAATTGAATCCCTTAAAGCTGTTCTTAGAATTAAGAAAGTGGGAAGAAATAAAACAATATCTGACGATATGCCCAGAACTGGTTAAAGCAGTTTAAGTATAGTGGCGTCTCTTGAAATAAAGTCTAGAATTGAACGATCATCTGTTGTCGATTATGATATTTTAATAAATGAGGTAAAAGAAAACTTGATTACCAGCCCTGGAAAATCTTCAGAAGAGCCAGGATCATGGAATTATACCATATGTAGAGCATTAAATAATGTTAAAAACAGTTGATTAAAAAAAACAAAATACTTTTGATGTAGTCGAATAGATCATTCCTATATATATTATATATATATATATATATATATATATATATGTGTGTGTGTGTGTGTGTGTGTGTGTGTGTGTGTGCCTGTTTATATCTGCGCATGTCAGCGCTTATCAAAAGAAAACATAGCCACAAATATATTGTGAAGATCAAAGCCCCCCCCCCTTCACTGTACAAGAGTCTTAATCTGATTATATATATTTCTTCTGTAAAAATGTATCAACATATATTATAAATACAAAGCTAAATAATGAAACTAACATGAAAGGAGTGTTTATCTTTTGTTATTCGTTGCCTTTAGAAGAACCTGGATGTAAGGAGTACATTGTTCTGTGAAAGGAAAGTGAAGAGTCTTGCCGAAGAATTCTTATCAAGACTAATGTTGATTCTTGCTCCGATGAAGTTGATTTCACATACAGAAAAATCAAACGGCTGCATCTAAAGATATTTCAATTTATCGATGTAAAAAAAAGTGGGTGTGTGGGTCGTGGTGGTTGTAAGATAACCGATAGTTACAAATCTTAAATGGCAAGAGGTAAGACGATGGGGAGGGGGAATGAGAGATAGATAGATTGTGTGAGAACAATTTTCAAAAACTTAACTTCTTAACTTAACTCTTTAAGAAGTCAATATAAAAATCTTGAGTTAGTTTGCCACAAGGCGACAATTATTGGTTGGGAGGATCGAACTCATTACAATATCAATTACTGGAAACTAAAAATAAGTTCGATTTATTGATTCAATGAGATTTTCTATCTTGGTTTGACTTCTTTATACTGTTCTTTTTGTTTTTTGTTTTTTATTTTATAAAAAATATAACATTTCTCTTTCTGTCTCTTTTATGGGTCAAGTAGATCTATTTAAAAACGGTTCATATCCGATAGGACTGTGTACAGCACCCCCACAAAAATGTAAATATGAACATACAATAAACGTGGTTCCCTAACTTTGAGGCATAAAATAACCCCAGACGAGTTGACACTGGATTAAAATCAATTAATCTATCAATCTTCTTTCTTATCATCTTTCTTCTTTACTTCCTTTCTTTCTTTGAAACTTTCTTCTTTTTGTCTCTTTTATTTCTATTAAACTTCTTTTTCTCTCTCTCCATTCTTTAAACTTTTTCTCTTATTTCCTTTAAAACTTCTTTTCTCTCGGCTTATTTCTTTACATATTTCTATCACTTTAACCATTTCAACCTTTTTTCTTTCTTTCTTTCTTTTTTTAAAAACTTTCTTTCTTTCATTCTTTCTTTCTATCAAATAATTTTTCTTTCTTTCTTTCTGTAAAAGTTCTCTTTCTGTCTCTTCTTTCCTGCCATCTTCCTTCCTTTCTTTCTTTTAAGCTTTCTTCTTTTTTGTCTCTTTCTTTTTTCTGTTAAACTTCTATTTTCTCTTCATTCTTTCTTTTTTAAAAGGTTTTTCTCTTCTTTATTTTTCTTTTTCTCCTTTAAACCTCTTTTTCTATCGCTTTATTTATCCATTTGTTTCTTTATTTGTTTGTTTCTTTCTGTAATTTTTCTTTCTGTCTCTTCTTACTTGCCATCTTTCTTCACTCCTTTGTTTTTTAAAACCTTTTCTCGCCTTTCTTTCTTTCTTTCTTTCTTTTTCTTTCTTTCTTCTATTGTTTCCCTCTTTCTTTTAAACTTTTTTCACCTCTTTTCTTCCTACCCAAACTCTTTTTCTTTCTTTCTTTCTTTCTTTCAGACATTCTTTCAAACTTTTTTTTATCAAACCCTTTTTTGTCTCTTTTTTCTTTTTTCCTTCCCCAACTCTAACCATAAACCTGTTAACTAAAACGGACATTTCTTTTTTGTTTCTTCTTTCTTACTAATTTTCTTAGACTTAAAAAAATACCCCCTCCACTGCTTATTAATTAACTCTTCACTTGTCTCTTTTCTTCATTTTCAAAATCCACTTCTATTTTTTCCTGATTTTCTCCTCTCTTATTCTGCCCCTGTTTTATTCTTTTATCTTCCTCCATCCCTAATTTCCAGCCCTTTTCCCCTCCCAACTGCCTTCTTCTTCGTAACCCTAATCGCTGATCTTAAACCTTTGACTTGACCAGCGCATGCGCACACGCCTTCTTTTGAGCGGACGGCGACGCTGCGACGCGTTCAGTGACTATAATTAACTTTCATTTGCCACTGTCCACAATTTACGCACGCAATTAGCTAAGAGATCACTCGACCAGAAATGGCCAAATAGTGGAGACTGCAGAACGACATCGCATTCTCTGTTTTCATGCAATTGATTTGAATCGTATAGAGGACTGAGAAAAACAAACCAACAGGCACGGTGTAGCACGCTTTTTGGCCGAGGAAGAATGCTGAATATATTCATTGTGTCAGGACGGAATGTTTCGCCATTTACGGATGCATGTTGACACAACTTGTATTAAGGTTTTATCATTGCATATACAACATAATTATCTATTTCAGGATGCTTGTAAAAGAGCCGGAGTTGGGTAAACTTGCAAGTAATATCTGTAAATTTATTTTTGAATGGTTATTCCAAGTTTTTGAAGTCTTTTTGCCAGACTTGGCAAAAGACTTCAACACCTTAATCTTAATTAATTTCTATTCCTGCATATATATATATATATATATATATATATATATATATATATATATATATATATATATGCATGATTGTGTGGGTTTGTATGTTTCATAAGACAGTGAATGTCTTAAAAGCCTCTATGACTATAGGCATGAAACTGACAGTCACCAAGCGCTGTTGACTCTGTGACTACGCTATTGGAACCTAGATCTACATATGTTATATCACCGCTATTGAGCACTCTTTATTTATGAATATAGCAAACAATATAACAATATATATATATATATATATAATATATATTTATATATATATATATATGTGAAAAACAAAATGTTCCAATTAAACCTTTCGGTTTAAATCATCATCATCATAATGTATTGCAATTAGCACGGATATCCATGACAATCTCCCACCAACCTTCTCTATCATTCATTCTCCTCGGGAGGTCCTCTGCGCAGAGCTGGTCAATGTATAATCCTTGCTGGATGGCCTGAATTCGCATGTCCATGTGCTGGAGAACGTCGCTTATGAGTTCGTCCCTGCTTCTCCAGCAGTGTACAGCATATCTTGTTCGTATCACTCGGATGGTTTGTGAGATAGGGGCAAGTGGCCGTACACCTGCTTCCTTGTGGGGTATTACTTCCACGACTTGTTAAAGAGCGGACGCAGCATTCTTGTGCAGCCCCTATCTAGCTTATTCTCTATGCGCTTTGTTAGGGTCCAAGAGGTACAGCCATACAGTAGCACTGATACAACTACGGCTTGGAAGCATTGTCTTTTTAACTTGTCAGTGTGATCGGATTTCCATATAACTCATAATCTGTTTATAGCAGAGCATGCATTCCTTAATCGTTCACACTTTCTGTGGATGGGATATTACTACCTAGGTATGTGAATTCTTCTACTGCCTTTAGAGAATTAACGTCGAGTGTGGAGATGCCTCCTTTCTTTTTAAAACACATGAACTCAGTTTTATCGGAGTTCATATAGAGGCCGATGTTCTGGGCTGCCTTCTTCAAGCTATGTAGTAATTATTCGGCTTGTGCTGGTGTATTTGCAAGAAATGCTAGGTCCTCTGCGTAGTCTGCATCCGTGATAGCATGCGGAATATCGTCTGCTTGTTGCCTTTTTTAGTGAGAGGCCTTTTTCTTTTATGGTATCTAATGATGTTTGAATTACATAGTCTATGCATATTATAAATATATATCGTGCTAATGTATCTCCTTGTAGGACTCCAGCGGCTATGTAAAAAAAATCTGTCGCCATCAGGGAAGCGTACCATTGCTTTAGTGTGTTTCTAGAGCACCATTATAGCAGTAACCATTTCTTTGGGGAGACCATATGCTAGTTGTATTTGTTCCATGTTCCCTCTCTGTATGGAATCAAATGCCTAGGAGAAATCTACGAATAAGCAGTTGCCTCTAGATTCTTTGCCCGAACTCCTTCTATGATTCGGCGATAATCAGGATCTGAGAGGTTGTGGGTCGATTTCTGCAGAATCCGTCTTTTTTTCTAAGGATTTCCTCTATTTCGGTTGGATGCGATTAAGAAGAAGGGCATTATATATCTCAACAGCAATAGCAATAAGAGTTATACCTCTAAAATTCTTAGCGATCCCAAGGTCTCCTATTTTGAGGAATGGGAGGATGTAGCCTTTCGTCCATTTATCTATTTCATTTTGTCTATATACTGCATTGCATAGCCCAAGCAGTATGTCATCGACCTTTCTCATCTTCCATATACCTGGGGTGGGGGTGGGGGCGAAACCTGCAGCTTTTCTACTTTTTAGTTTCCTTAGCACTTCGTTGAGTTCTGTTGTAAAGTCTCCTAGTTTGATGTCTAGTTGGCTATCAACGATTTTTTTAGTATTATTTTCTTGATTTTAGGGGGATTTCCAAGCAATTTCAGGAAGTGGTCTTTCCACTTCTGAAGTTTATCATTTTGGCTTGTTGCCTTTAACTTTGTTCTAGAGGTACTTTTCCTACCACTAATTTCATTTACTGTTTCCTATGCTAATCACGACTGTCTATCATAAAAAAAAACGTCTGATTTTATTTATTTTATTCTTTGATGTATTCTATTTGCTTTTTTGTATGTTTTAGTTAGTTCTACCTGGGATTTCTTAAGTTTGTGTATATTAATGTTAGTTGGGTTTGTTTTATTACGTTGGGCAGTTTAAAAAAAAATCGTTTCTCTTTTCTCTAACTGCTTCTGTCTCCCAGGGAACATAATGTTTGGCTCAGTACACACTGCTGCTTCTAAGTGGCATTGACAAAGTTTTCGTATTCTTCGTATGGAGTGAACCTTTCAGATGTCTCCTGGAAGATATCGAATTTATTTCTTACTGCTACCGAGTAGCGATAGCATATATCGCTCTTGGCAAGTGACGACCAGTAGTATCGTACAGATGTATTGGTTTGCCTTTTGTTTCTATGTAGGCTTAGGCGTAATTTTGCTGTGACTATTCTGTGATTGAAGGATACTCCTTTAAAAGAGGAGTATGCTTTGCAGTTCATTGCACTGTTTATCCACTTTTTATTTATTATGATGTAATCTAGTTGTGCTTTTGTATTATTTGGGCAGATGTAGGTCCATAGTTTTCCCTTTCGTATTTGGAATTTGGTGTTTAAACATACAAGCCTCTTCTCAAGAGAAAACTCGGCTAGGAGTTCCCCGTTTCTATGTGGGTTGTTGTGTAAGCAGTATCTATTGTTCTCGTTTTTGCCTATCTGCGCATCTATGTCACCCTCAATGATCAGGACTGTGTTTAGGAATCTATCTGCATTGGAAGAATAGCTCATTATAGAACTTTGTGATGTCCATTTCTTCGCCAATTTAGTGGGGTTGTTGCACGATACTACTGTCACTACGTAGAGCACATGCTTTTCCGTTGTATTTTTTCTATACTGTTAAGCGATCTTAGAGCTGAGAAAAATTCCTACACCTCCTATGGTGGCATTTGTGGAGTCTTTCCATGCAGATGTTGACACAAACGTCTATCCATTATCTCTTTCGTGATATTTTAGTTCTAATTCGCCATGATCAAATCTATGTTCTTGTACGCAAATTATGTCTATATTTTTATCAACTGCAGACGCCGTTAACTCGGGTAGCTCGTTTATCGTTTTTAGCGTTCTGTTGCTAAGTTAAAAGTTTGTTTACACCTTAGTATGTTTGTTTTGTGTTCAGGCTCTATGGTTGTCTTTTAAATTCTTAGTAGTGTGTGTGTCTTATTTGTCTGCTCTGAGAGTGATGCGGTTTGGGAGTGTGATGTTGTTGCGGCACTTAAGCTTATTTTCCGAACAACGGGCCAGAGCTCGAATGTATTGAGTACGGCAAAGCATGTTTTATTAAAAAATTGTTTACAAATGGGCTAAATTATTAAAAGGTAGAAATCATATTCAAGATAAAGACAATGTTGAGAACACCCGAAATGGCGGATTCGGATAATATCGCTCGTTTTAACTGACAGAAGATTTACAACAAAAGACATCTATGAATAATTAGAAGTTTCTGTGGATACAGTGCATAACATTGTGCATGATGACTTTGCCTTTTCTAAGGTCAGTAGTCGTTGAAACAAAAGCATAAAGAGAGGAAATTCAAGTTGTGTCAATCAGTTTGGTTGAGAAGAACTGTCACATCTCCCTCTAGTCCAGATCTGGCCCCTCTGATTTCTACTTATTTGGCCCCCTTAAAGAATTTCGCCGTGGAACAACGTTTCTAAACGATAACGAAGTGAAGAACACCGTGGCTAAAAATGGCTAAAAACTCAGTGCCAACATTTCTATGCTGAAGGAATACAAAATCTTGCGATGGGAAAATGGGTTTTAAAGAATAGATATTATATTGAAAAATGAAGCAACATTTCTTTTCTGGGTGAAATATTATATTTCAAAATTTACCTTATTTATTGAATAACCCTCGTACATATACATGTATACATAAATAGATAAAATAAATTCGTAAAAGATACGCACAAACATTTAGATATGCGAGATTTGTTTAGTATATTAACACTTTTAAAGCGAAATCTAGATATTCTATGCCACCATTTTTTTTTTTTTTTTTTTTTACTTAAGAGAGGTTTCTCTTATTTTTCTCTCGGGTTATGTATGAAGAATGTATATGAAGAATAGCTCGGACGAAATAGAGTGTGTGTGTGTGTGTGTTTGTGTTGTTTGTATGTGTGTGTGTGTGTGTTTGTGTGTGTGATATTACGAGGGAGGGGGAGTGCGCACATGAGAGTGAAAGAGGTATAGAGTGAGAGAGCGAGGGGGAATAACTGGTGGAGTGAAGAAAATATTTGCACTTATTAACACTTACAGACAGATTCAACTAGCAGTGATCACCTTCATTTTAAGCTCATTTTGCATGCAAACGTCTCACTTTCGTTGATATCCAACTGAAAGAGCGTACAGCCAAGGAACGCCATATTTTAATATCATGTCGTCTCGGGAACATCAAAGACTTGGCGATTTTCCAAATAAAAAATTTCTTTTTTTCAGGGAAACCAAAATTGATAACTTCACTGAAAGAATATTTTGTCCCCATTAATTTCTTTGCAAAATAGCAACAAAGACAGCCATTAGATAAAGGAAACGAACTGATATTTCATTATGGATTTGATGATATAAAGCTAAATCAGCCCAGTGGAGCGTTACCCTTTCCGAGCAGTACCTGCCTCTTCGTTTAAAAGAGCTAACAGCTAGCTTTAATGCCCGTGGTCTGAGGGAATACTACCTAAGGTGAGCTATTTTGGTACCACCCCGGGAGGATGACTTCTGTCAGGGTTCTCAAATTAAATCAACATTGCATAGTGTGAGGGATTAAGTAAATTCTTTAATATATTCAATTATTTATTTAGGTCATCATAAAAATGAGAGATTTTGAAGAAATGAATGAAATAAAAGTTTATTTTGGGTAGTTATTTCTCAATAGTTTTTGCATACAGTTATAGGATTTTTAAGCATTCCTATCTAATATGAATAATTTGCATACAGTTATATGATATCAAATATTCCTATCTAATATGAATATTTTGCACAGTTATAGGATTTTTAAGCATTCCTATGTAATACTAATAGATAGTTTCAAATAACTATTTCTATCTGATAAAAGTTATTTTTTGTACATGGTTAAATAGCTTTAAGAAATTGATAATATAGCTTAGTAAACAATCATAGCTTCAAGTAACTATTCTTAATACAATTAATCTACAGCTATATATCAAGTATTCCTATTGAATACAGATCTATTTAATCCATACATAAGACCCTAACAAGTACTATCACTCCAAGCTAGAGTAGGCCTGGGAGTAATAGCAATGAAGGGATAATCCACACTCCCCAACTCTCCGGAAGTCTCACTATCAAATTCGGTTAAGTATCAAACCCAGCCCCCCTTTCGTGAGGAAGGAAGGTTTTATCCCTCTGCAGATGATACAGTCAGGGTATTCTAAGGCCCGTAAATGCTAGTGAAATCAAATACAATTTTAAACTTAATAGATAGTAGTATGGGATTTGCGTTCGGACTCACCCCAATCATTATAATTTTTAAAGGGAGATAAGAATTAAATACTAATATAATTATATTCATTTATCCAATAATAATAAAATATGTAAATTCTATGAATATGTGGTGACTGGAAAGTGAACTAAATAGAACCCAAAGGCGGACTTTATGTAAACTAGTACAAAATAAAAAACGTCCCCGGGCGATGTAGAAATAGATTTTTTGAAACATATTGCCTGAGGGGTGGGAGTAAAAAACTCAATGTCAGCGAGTTTGTACCATAAGTAAGTAAAATCATCAAATTCATTAAAGGATTAAAAAAATAAAACAATTTGGAATGTAAACTTTAAATAGGTATTAAAATAAAATAAACTATATATAGATATATAATACCAGTCATGTATTTATTAAAACTTGTTTTAAAAAACAATGAGGACTGTCTAATGTTGCATGTTCAAATTTTGAGTTTATTTATTCTATGTAATTTTTGTTACAGACAAAAACCGGAAGCGAATCTCAATTATTAATAGATAATAAACCGACACATTTATTGGTTAAAACTGAGACTGACATCAGATTTAAATTTGAAATTTTAATCATTTTAGTCATCTTTTAAAATCTTGTTATAACTTTGTATCATGCTTATTTAATAACATGTCTTCCTTAATATAATCTCTTTGATAATATCTTAAGAGAAATAACTATTAGATGCTAATTATATAGTACAGTATTTCCCCTTATATCAATTATAATATGAATTTTATAAATAGGATGTGACCCAACATGGCCAAAAAATCAACGTGTAAAATGAATCAAGATATATTTTTTTATGAAAAATGTCATTTGTATTTTTGGTCGGTGCCACAAATTAGTATTGATTCATCACTTAGGAAACCAGCATTTATAATCTTAGTTTTGTCTACGCTCGAATAACAATCAGTAGAACTAAATGGAAATATCTAAACATCTATAGTGACCCCCCTCTCTCTCTCTCTCTTATCTATCTATCTATCTATCTATCTCTTCCCCTGTTTATGTTGCTCTCTCTATTTTTTTCGCTCTTCTCTTTTCTTTCTTCCTGACTTTCTCTTTTACTCAGTCTGTCTGTCTGTCTGTCTGTCACACACACACACACACACACACACACACACACACATATATATATATATATATATATATATATACGTGTGTGTGTATGTGTATGTGTGTGTGTGTGTGTGTGTGTGTGTGTGAGAGAGAGAGAGAGAGAGAGAGAGAGAGAGAGAGAGAGAGAGAGAGAGAGAGAGAGAGAGAGAGCTATTACTCGGTCACTTATTTGATCTATCATTCATAGATTCCGTGTTTTAAACTGAAATAATGATTCACTGAATTACGGATTCCAAATTGATCTTGTTATGAATAATCTTAGCATATGTAATGAATCGAATGCTTGTCATTTGAGCCGCGAATTAGCGGTTAATGGCCAACGATCAGCTTTTCTTTCCAGTGCGAAATGTTTAAAATCTTTCCCTTGTTCTTTGTCGACGCCTGCAGATACTGAACAACTCTCGATACAAACGTCCGATAAATAAGCAGAATAATAATCGAGCGTATTGAATGACTGCAAAAATCCCACATAATCTCCCGTTCTTCAATCCAGAAGCTTTTGAAACATGCCTCATTTCTTGTCGACATTTACGACCCTGATCTCCGCTTTTTATCTGATCCCTGACCAACAAGAGATTTCTAAATGGCCATTAGTTCATTGGTCAATATATCGATTGAGCATTTTAGTACCTACCAAGTTACGCAGTAAATAATTCCCTTTATTACTCTATCACAAATTACAAACTCCCTTACTACTCATGGATCTAACAATGTTTTTTTTTACTAGGAGAGAAAATTGCATATCTTAATGTTCTATTATAATATCCAGTAATTCATATAAAATTCTGTTCTTTTTGTTTCTGGAAACTGCATCAGACTTCAGCTAGATTCATCGTGATAGAAGTTGGACAGATCGTCTACCTTTCTCATATGTTTATCGCGCATTTTGTGCGACAGGTTCTGTCTGTAGCCACAAAGAAAACGATTTTGTGCGACAGGTTCTGTCTGTAGCCACAAAGAAAACGATAGGTTGCACAAGTTGCGCGGTACCAGAGTCCGTGGTTGAAACGAGTCGGTTGACCACTGATCAGCATCCAAAATGCAATCTCGTGACATAGGTCGAATGTCCAGTAAAAAGTTAGATAGTGACTACCCATAAATGTTGGCACAGGATCACGCATCCCCTCTCTGTACGCCTAAATCTTTCGTCGACGTCGGGTCTAAAACTCCTTTTGGGCGAAAACGATGACCACTGGCCCTAGAAGGTGCTTCAGATTGCGATGGAACGCGGTTGAGGCGAAGCAATGGAGCGTGTCCGGTGGATGAAAAAGCAACTCTGTGTCGTTGTAGCACAAGGTACAATTCCCTGGTAGGGCGGGTCAAAGTTACGTCGAAGGTACCCGTAATTCAGTGAATTATTCATAAATTTGTTCACTTTTACCTATGAATCTACTGGAGTTTAGTACTTTCTGCAGTGGGAAGATATATCAAAGATAATCTTACTAGCAAAAGGTCTCTTTAACGCGTAACATTCATCTATGTACTTTTGGTGTACGTAAGATATCAATGAAATCTTTCATTTTCATACTTTATTCTCATAAGTTACAAGCTGCTACATCTGGATCCAATAATAATCTTAATATGATTTAAAAAATCTCTATCCACGTCATTCAATGTTTATAAACTGTCAGCAAAGTTGGAATATACAAACTATAATCAGTATTTAACCACTGACAATTGTGCTATTTTATTTTCATAGGAAAATCAAAACAAATAAAGAATTAAAATATCAACCCGTGATTTTTTTCTTTTGAGCCGAGTCGAATGAACTATTTGATCAAATGATTAAAGGTTAGATTTTTCAGCAAGAATTTCTGATCCTTATTTTATATTTTAAGTATCCTGAAATGATAGATATACACAAAGTGTAAATAGTTAGGATAGCGTAGACATATAGTCAACGGTGCTGGGTGACTCAGTTTATCGCCTATGTAAGAGGACCAATTTTCTGGAATCATGAATCTGAAAATGAATCTGGTTTTATGAAATTTATGGTTTTATGAAATAACACGGAACGATTTTTTGTGATGACTTAGAAGTTGATGAAGATTACTGAGAAATTAATGTTTATCGGTTCCTGATGATCATTGCTCGTACTATAAATTTCTACTCAATAGGATTTTTTAAAAAAAGTTTTGATTCGGTGACCG
>CM042165.1:27799970-27809970 GCA_023376005.1 Doryteuthis pealeii
AATTGTGAGAAAATTATTTGTATTTGATAGGAAGTTATTTGCCTATCATCCCACTTATGAGGGCGTGACACAAGGACATTTTTATGTGGGCTCACCCACAAGCCAAAACTCATAGGTGGTAGGTACAAAAAAATCGTCGATCCCGTCGGCATTCCCCCACGAGAGGGGTGCCTCAAGCACTGGGCAATAAACCCAGCCCTGCCCCTTTAAGTCAAGGGGGCAGGTATTGCCTGGGGGTGATAGCCCCCTGGGATCGACGCTGTTATTTTCATTACCAAGCCACTCCAGAGACCGAAGACGCCGAAGCGCTCTGGAGCAGGCCCCAAAGGGCCTTTGACGGCTCGGTAATACACTGAATACACATCCTACAGAGTTTGTATTTGATAGGAATGCTTGAAAACATAACACTATATGCAAACAAATGATTATTATTATTAAATATAAATAGTTACTTGAAACCATATAATTGTGTATATATAATTAATATTAGAATACTTAGCTTAATTATTAGTATTAGATAGACAAAAAATAAAATCAAAAAACATATTCACGTCCGAACGACAAGAAAGTCCGTTAATAATTGTCATTTATTAAGGCCTGAGTATTGATCGATCAGTGTGTATCGTATCAGTTGTCTCATAGGCTAGCACGTGTATGAATTTACCCCCCCCCCACAACGGCAGGATGTGACACATAGTCAATTTTAAGCAGAGTAAAGCTGGTTTCAATCCAGAGTTTTCCTCCTTTTAGACTATCTGCTTAACCAAAGACAAAGAACACAGTCTGCCCTACTATTTTCCTATAGCAGTGGGAGAATGGATGGGTTTGTGAATCTTCATTGTTACCAGCACGTAAAGTGTATTTTAAGTCGAATATAATTGAATATGATAATAAAGTTTTGATAAAATTTCTATATTTCTGATAATTTGTTGCCAAATAAATGACTTTAAGCATTTTGCTTCGTCTAGCACAGGCTTTACGTTGCTTACAGTTACTGCAATTTATGAGGAGTTACCCATCAAAGTACTGAAAAGGCTCATCGTTGCTCAACTTCAGAGCTGTTGAGAACACATTAACTGTTAATAAAATACTTATTTCGTTGGCTGAGTTATTCTACTTTAGAAACTCTCCCCAATAAAGTTTTCCATTTTTTTTGTCTGAAATGCGCTTGAGTAAATTTTTCAAGTCATTTCTATGACTCAAATCAAAGTTCTTTTGACGCTTCTCTAATGACAGAATTAAAAAGCATGTCTCATGGATCATTCGGGCAATCAGACAGTGCCCCAAATCTCAAATACAAAGAGATTCAAATAGAAAAAGTCTCATTTTTGCAGAGGCCTCAAACAAATCAAGCTGAAATGAAATTTCCGGTTGTTTTCGACATAATGATACTCCATAACATTGGAAATACACACCCCAATACTTCTGTGGGCCAACAATACACTGAATACACCCCCTACAGAGGGAGTAAAACTCCAAACAAAAAGAGTTGTCATTGGTATGACACTGAGCTGGCTCTGATAGAGAAGCTCCAGTTCTGGAGATCTGGGCAGTACGCCTCCATTGCCATTAATTCCAAGTCAATTCTGACTAGAATTGGTAGGTATCAGGTATGGGTCAAATCAATTTGTTTAATATTGTTTCGTTTCAATGGAAATATTTGATGCCATATAACGGTAAAATATTTGTATTATGAATAGATTCAAGAAACTATAATTGTTTGCTGATGATTATTATTAGTTACGTGAAACCATATAACTATCTTAAAATTTAAAATTAACAAATATAAATAATTACCTGAAACCATATAATTATGATTAATTAATTAATATTATGATAACTATTATACTATTATTATAATCATTAGATAGGAATACTTGAAACCATACAACTGCGTGCAATTTATTTGTATTAGAGAGGAATACTTGATATTATATAACCGTGAACATAAATCTCTTAAGTTCAACTACACAAAAAATGTAAATATAGATGTACAATAAATGCAATTAATAACCTCTGGACATAAACTCGGTTGAAATGCCTTTGAAATCAATCAATCAATCAATCAATCACATATTTTACATATGAAGTTTTAGCAACAAATGTCTGGTTAAGATTGTACATATCAAAGAATTGAAAGAGACAATAGAGGTAATCAGCCAGGCTATTTAGATATCTGATGAATAAGGTCATAACTTTAAATTGGGCTTACTATCAATGGCTTTAGTTTGAATCGATCATATAGATATGATATAAGTATTTATATCTAAACTGATAATATGCAAGCAATTAAATGTAGTTCACAACTGTTTTAAATACTTCATTATCAATTACAATATCAATGTTCTAAGAGACAATGTATTAATATAGTTCAGAATCATTTTAAACATTATCTCAAACACACCTATTTGAAAAGGTACTAACACTCAGAGTCATAGTGGATCTGGGAGTAATCGCAACATAGGGATGATTTCTCAAAGCTCTCGAATTGGATACAACAGTGTGATGCGACCCCTCCCCTGTGGACTTTTTCGCTGGTCGTAAATTTCACTCCTATAAATTAAAAAAAAATCTCGAAGCATATTTGCAAAACGAATGGACAGATTTGTGTTTAATTGGCAATAAATATTCAATAAACTTCCGACCCTTCTATCCAGATTTGACCTGGTCTGCTCAGAATTCCACAGGATATCCGGTTATCTCTATGGAATATGGGACCAAGATAGGATTCGAAAAGTCTCATAAAAATCGGCAATTTGTGCATTCGGAGAGATTATCGACGCTTAATAAATCAGCGTGGTGATTAGGAGTGGGTGTAAATCTGCATTGGTGACTTACAGGATTTATGTCAGATCTCGGTGAAGTGTCTATTGTAATGTTTGTACGAGGCACCTATACTACTTGCAGGTGTATGGTACAGTAAAATATGCAAAATGAATGGGTGATAGGTTTCCTTTTGTTTACCAGTGATAAGTGGGAGATATTCCTTTCTATAAGATTAGAGAAGGGAAATTCTGAATTCAATCTACACCAAAGAGTCCTTGTGATCGGTCTAGATCTGTTGTAGGAGAAGAGAACGAGATAATGCATTGTTTACACACTTGAGTATATTATATTATTCCCAACTGTTTTCGTCAAAAGAAAAGTAGAGACTTGCCTTACAACACTCTATCCCAATCTTGTTCATTCAAATGTACCCCCCCTCTCTCTCTCTCTCTTTATCTATCTATCTATCTATCTATCTATTTCTGATCTTCTGAGATGAAGCAACATTACCAATACAAATATGACAAGTCTTCTTTCCTTTATTTTTTTTGTTGTCGATTTTTTATAACTTAGAATCGAACCCTTTTTTTTACTTAGAATCGAACACCGTCTGCCGGCGCCAGTGGCATCTGCACAACTATATCAGCTACATTTATTATTATTTATATCTAAAAAAAATTACTAAGATCTTTGTACGGGGGATCAATGCGCGAAACAAAAACTAACGAACAAAATTATCAGCTTTTCAATTTAGTAAACATTTATTTACAATAAAAGTTCGTCTTTTATTACTTCATATACCGAAAGTTTTATTAAAATCGGATAGTTTATTTTATATAATTTTTAGAAGAATTTCCTGTGGTCACCCTTTTTTAGAGCCAGTGAGAAAATGCACATGCCTATATATAAAGTTTATTATATTTACTTTGGTTTTTCTTTTGTTTTCTACGGAGACCACATTATCATGTGTTGAATTTGTCGGGACCAACACTTGAATTTTCTTCTATTATCCATAAATTGGATCACTTGACTCCCCACAAATCACAGAATTTCCTTAGTTTTATTGCAATTCCGTAGACATTTACCGTAAAGTAATGATCAACAAGAAAGTCTTTCAATTTAGTGAGGTTAATACTGAGAGCTTGCCTATAGTTACCTTGTGTCAGAACAAGTAAAACTAAATAAATGCTTTCAATTTTTGTATATTCAAATTTACATGTACGGTAACCAAACAATATCAAGTTTATATACAAGATGGTATAAAGAAAAGGATCGAGACTGAATATTTTTATTAAAAAAAAATTAGAAATTTAAATGAAGAAGTCTGCACAGCTGAATTATTTGTATAATAAAATAGATGACTGTTGTCTAGACGATTCAGTGCCAATTCTCGATACCATTTGATCAACATTTTTTTTGTGAAACACTGGATTGTGCAAGTGTAATACCGTTCATATTTACCAGACCTTCAGCTCCGTATAACTTTTGTTTAAAAAAAAACTGATCATTAATCTCAAGGATGAACTTAAACATGGACATGAAAAATACATGCCACAGCTTAACACCATATAAAAAGAAAAGTTTCATAGATACTTCGAACAAGGAAAAACTCTGTGGAATAAAGATATTGAAAATCAATGGAAATACATTGAAGAAAATTAACGTTTAATATTTTGGTAATTTCTGTCTTATTTCATTCCCGATGCTTTTTAAACGCACACACTCACACAAACAAACACACACACACACAAATACTCACACACATACACATACACACACACACATATATATATCATAAATGTGTGTATGTGCTTGTATATGTATGCGTGTGTGTGTATGTGATTGTGTCATATACACACGCATGACATATATATGTCATATATTGTTTGTTCACACACGGACAGGGAAATACATGCATGCATGCATTCATATCTATCTCGTTCTCTCTCTCTCTCTCTCTCTCTCTCTCACTATATATATTATTATATATATATATATATATATATATATATATATATATATATATATAGAGAGAGAGAGAGAGAGAGACAGACAGACAGACAGACAGACAGACAGAGAGAGAGAGAGAGAGAGAGAGAGAGAGAGAGAGAGAGAGAGAGAGAGAGAGAGAGAGAGAGAGAGCATCTACCTATGGAAAAATGGAATACCCCTTGTGTCAATTTTTTTGGCGGTCATGATCTTTAAAACACATCCTAAGTAGCTGCCAAACTGCTAGTGGATGGTCATTACAGATGGAAAATCTGAAAATACATAGCAATGGTAGTCACTATACCAAGTAATTTTATATATATCATTTTAATAATGATAAATATAAAAATTAAAACATTTTATTTCTCTATTATACATCTATACTTTTAAATATTTTTCTTGCATATCTACATCCCCCACCTCCTTTTCACCACCTCTGTTTTTATTTGCAATGATGTATTAGTTCTATACAATATTTCCTCTTTCGTTAATCTAACCCAGTTTATCTGCGGCTGTTGACACCTAGACAACTTTTCTCCTTTTCTTCTCTTTCCCCTGTCTTTCACTCTATCTTGGTTCCCCCTTTTCTTTTTATCTCTCCTCTTTTTATCTTTTCCTCATTGTCTAGGTTTTCAAATTCATTTCTGAGGAGGTCTCTGTTGCAACAAAGACGAAATATCAAATTTTACTCATGTTTTGAATTGTTTGTGTTGGTTTATCTATCTTTTTCATCTATATTTTTCACACACACACACACACACACACACACACACACACATATATATATATATATATATATATATATATATATATATAATATATATATATAACATTCTATTTTATAAAATCCACATATTTATAAAGCTGCTTATGACTAACTGTTGCACGAAATGATTTAATTTCAAACAAAAACTGATAATGTCCCAATTGTCTTTAATCCTGGCCAGTGGGACATTAAAACAAGAAATGAACCTTGAACTCCTTTTGTTTTCATAATCTAATTTCAAATATATATTTTTTAATGTTTGAATTATATCAGTTCCTTATTATTTGACAAAGAAAATGTAGAAATTAAAAACAAATAAATCCCACAGTTTTCACTGATGACCCGAAAGAGATGAATACCAACCATTTAAACTTCCATTAATTGCAGATGTGTTTTCGATAGATTTTATGATTTTAAAAATATCTATGATATTATTTTCTATATCATATTGCTCATATATAATCTAGATAAAGTACTTGCTCATAAGTATTTGAACAAAGACAGAAATTTCCGAAAACATTTATTTATTATTAAGATTGTATTGTCTGTTAAATTGTTTGATCCGGAAAGTTTAAAGTTTGGTAATTCTTTTAAATGTGACTTTCCCTTTTCCATTCTCTTGATTGATACTGAACAAAATTTCAGAAGGAAAAAAACTTTTTAACTCTCAAAAACCAAAACCCAAACCCAAACGATCAGACAATAATTGTCTCTTTCATTGATTTTAACGTTTATTCATCTCGGTTTATTTTGTGTCTAGAGGTCATTGTACGTTCATATTTACATTTTTATATAGTTGTTTCTTCGGGTTTTTTTTCTCATGGTTATATGATATCATAAATTCCCATGTAATACAAATAATTTGCACATAATTGTATCTCATACTAATAATCATATGGTTTCAAATAACCATTTCTATTAAATGACGGTCATTTATTTGCACAGTTATAAGGCTTCAAGTAATTAATAATAATCCTTAATAAACAATTATAGCTTCAAGTAACTATTCTTAATACAAATAATTTGCACACAGTTATATGGTTTCAAGTAATTAATGATAATAATTCTTAGTAAACAATTGTAGCTTCAAGAGATTATTCTTAATACAAATACAGTTATATGACAAGAGATACTAATAAGCTTTATATGACAAAAAATACTAATACTTTTAATGGCAACTAATTCTAATACTTTTCTAAAAGGTCTATTTGACACATAGATGGAACCCTAATAGATACTACAACCCCATATCAGAATGGATCTTAGAGCAATGGTAATGAAGGGGTACTCCACAATTACTAGATCTCGAGAACTAGAGACTCACCATCAGATGCATTAGATGTGTCAGGACAGCCCTTTTTCTAGGGGATATACAGTTAGCGTATTCTAATCCCCGCCGACCGGACAGGAATTGTTTCTTTGTTCAAATAATTATGAACATTACTATTGAACACACGCACACACGCACACGCACACACACACACACACACACACACATATATATATATATATATATATATGGAGGAAAGTAGAAAATTATCGGCACTTTCACCTTAATACATCTGCGTGGTGTGCATGCGTACTTATAGTTGGCACTGTTGTGGTCACGTGATCTAAGTTAGAGCCCAATCGCGCCATATTGCTTGGTATATCTACAGTGTAAACATGACCGTTCCACTAGCAGCAGAATGCATCAAGGAAGAACAAAGAGCACTGACGAGATTTCATTATATAGGAAGGAAATGGCAAACGGCAAATAAACTAAAAGTTGCAGGAGAATGACCCCGAGAAAAAGGAGTCCTAGGGTTTGTAGCAACTGGTCATGCTGGCCGGTTTTGTTTCTCCTACAATTAGAGTGGACAAGGCATTAGGAAAAGAGAATCATCGTCTATTACAAAGCAAAATGCGTAAATACGAAGAAGAGAAAAGAATGAAAAAATGGTTGGATTAAGTTAACAAGGTAAATTAGACAGGAGTTCATGATCAATCAGAAAATCAAACGGCTCGACTCATGGCGTACTAATTAGGTTCGTATATGACACCCTCCCCAGTCTAGCAGAGCTCTATTTATTGAATTAAACGGAATTCCCTTGTACCGATTATTCATTAATTAGGATCTTTAAATCACATCTTAAGTAGCTGCCAAACTACGTTAGCGGATGGTCGCTACAGATTGGCACCATGACCAAATCTTAGCGGAAGTAGTCACTATGGCCATCCGTACAAATATGTCAACTTATGGTATAAGCTCGATAGATTTTGTTAAGGGTGGTACAAAACCCAAACCAAAGAAACAGTTCACTGCAAATGCACTGTCACCAGCAATAGACTGTGAATTAATGGCCGATTTAGGGACAAGATTAGAATTCCCAGTCCACATTGTCCAAACATCATTACGTCAAGATAGAATGATCTTCTTGAATAAAATATATGAAATAATAATGTTGGGATGAACAAGCTGAAGAGGCACATGAACAGAAGAAGTTTAAATACGATGGACCTTTGGAGACGTGCAAGAATAATGCAGTATGCCAGTAGAAATGGATTAAAAAAGGTTTGCTGCAAGGTCCTTATACAAATCCCTATCAGACATTGGTTTTCGAATAAATCGCCTTTCAAAAAGTATACATTTTCTTCTCTTTCAGTGTTTTTATTTATATATAAAATAGAATACCCCGTCTGTGTCCCTGCAGATAGATGAGACACCCCACAAAAGAATGTCTTGGTATGACAATAGTGAGGCTTCGTTTCCGGAGTTCTTACTCTGAATGGGAGTGGTAGTAACTGTTAGGGTCTCATCTATAGGACAAATTAATCTATTTGAGATAATATCTAAAAAGATTTTGGATTCCAGTAACATACCGACTCTTAACTAAGTATAAACTGTTTAAACGATTGGGAACTACATTCAATGGTTTGTAAATTATGAGCATTTGATAGGAATAACTGAAACTGTGTAAAAATTGTTTGTATTAAACAGGAATAAATATTCAAAACCATACAAAGGCTTGTAGATAGGAATAGTTAATTAAAAATGTATAACCGTCTTGGTTTGGTTTCTTTGTTTATTTCAAATATCGTGGGTTACTTAATGTGAAAGCCACCCTTGAAGAAGCGGAGTAGTGGTACTATTTAACTCATAGCTGGGAAGATAATAGGCTTCAAACTCGATCACTATGATATCGCAGTAATTGCGATATCATAGTAATTGAGTTTGAAGCCTACGCGTAATTGAGTTTGAAATCTCTTGTATAATTGTTTGCAAATTATCATTATTATTATTAAATAGGAAGTTACTTGAAACTATATAACTATGTGTAAATTATTTGTGCAAAAAAACTATATTTGTTTAATAAAGATTATCATAATTAAATAGAGATAATCACTTGAAACTAATTGCTTGCAAAAATGACATCGGTATTAAGTAACCCATCAAGAGTTGCCATGTTGTAAATCAACCAACCAACCAATAAAAAAAAGAAAAAAAAGAAAAAAAGGCAGGCACCTCAAACATCAGCCCGAAGCATTTCCCACTGAGCCCAATTCATGTTTCTAAAATTACACAAGACCACAGATTGGCAAGAAGGAAGAAAGTTTTTAAAAACCTAATTCAACGCATCTGGCGGGTGTTTTGAGTTCCAAAAGAAATTACGGTTATGACGTCATAGAAAAAACCGGCAACGAGCCAATGGCATCATGCCGATTGATAAGGTTTGAAAATTCATAGATTGGAACATTACTTGGTTTAGAGAAACAATTAGCATAGAATTTGGGTAGACAGTTGAAAAGAAAGATATATTATCTATCTATCTATCTATCTATCTATCTATCTAAGTAGCTAGGTCGCTCAGTCAGTTCATATCTGTATGTGTACTTTTGCAAATGATATATTTACTGATAATATATATATATATATATATATACCTAGAAAAATCGAACATACCGGAATGGATGACAAAAGGAAAAACTACCTTGATCCAGAAAGACTCCGAAAAAAGGAACCATTCCCAGCAACTATAGGCCAATAACATGCCTAACTATGATGTGGAAAATCTTAACGGCACAGATAAAAGAAGAAATCTACTACTCGCTTCAATCAGTAGCATTTGGCACTGTATCCTTGAGTTTTCTCAGATGACTTACCAACCCAGCCCAGCCCAGCCGAGCCCCGGAGAGACACACTCTTCCACATAAACTACGTTGGAACTTTACCACTTTTGATGTTGCTGGACTGAAATTCACCTTTTGTAACAATCTGTTTCAATTTTTGGTGTTTGATCCGGTTGGACTCAAATTCTTTTATAGACCGGTAGATGGTGGCTCTCCAGCCAGATCTGTTAGAAGCTAGCTTCTCTGAGTCCACTGCGATCGCAGCATTCTTGAGAGTGTTCTTGAGGCAGTCCCTAAATCTCAATTTGGGTTTGCACTAACAACGTTTACCAGTTGGGATTTTCCCGAAAAATAGTTCTTTTGGGATTC
>CM042165.1:27814970-27894970 GCA_023376005.1 Doryteuthis pealeii
ACAGCAACCGGTTTTCACTGATCACCGAAGTTAAGCTGTATTCGGCATTAAGGGTTAAAATTTTCTGCTTTGGTGAAATAAATTATATTTAATAAATAATGAAATATATATTTTTGTTTTGTTATTCCATCATGGAAGTCTACTTCACAAATTTTTGTTCGGATGCACATTTAATTGGCGTTATCTAAACTTTTTTCAAATAACAAGTCCAGTCTGAAAGGGGGGTGAACAATCTTCTGAGGGCTGTATATATATATATATATATATATATATATATATATTATATAAAGAGAGAGAGAGAGAGAGACAGACAGACAGACAAGACAGACAGACAAGACAAAAGAATGTTAACGCTACGTTGAGTAAGCACATATATTATTGTCTTATTACGGAAATATATTCTCTATCGAAATATATGTTCAAAAGAAAATTTACAATTAAAGACATTAAAATAAAAATAAAAGTTTACTCACAAATCTTCAATTTTTCTTTCACGGAATATTATGAAACACCAAATCAAACGGAACCAGTTAGGCTGACCATATTTCTCAGTTTTTCAAACCTATCATTCAGTTTTACCAGCGTAATATTGATGCAATTTTTGACATTTTGTACAAAGGCCCACGTTTTGTCTGGATTTCCTTGAGAACTTGTTTAATTGACATGCATTGTTTCTAACTGGTTATAAATAGAAATTGTTCAAAAATAACGTCACAGAGAAGTAAGTTTTTCGAGTGCGTCTCTCTCTCTCTCTCTCTCTCATCTCTCTCTCTCTCTCCTCTCTCTCTCTCCTCTCTCTCTCTCAAATTGTGGCACTTTGGAAAAGTTTCATGCCGCTGAAGCAATACGGATATTTTTCCCGCATATTTGAAAATACCATTGTTTATGATTTCATTTTCTGAGGGGAAGAATTCACATTAAAAGACAAAATACACAACTTAAAAGGAACAGATTTTTATGATTCAAATATCTTCTACGGAGTAAAAGAATGACCTTAAGCCGTTAAGATTGTAATGTTTGAAAATTTCAGTGAAATGTCCGCTTAACTTGAAGAATTCTAGAAGTTTATGTCAAGAGTAGGGGGAATTTTTCTTAAGTCTTGACATTAAGCCTTGAATTGGATAGAATAAAAAATAAATGCTGATTTGATGCTTTTATTGAGATCTACTTATCAAAAAAAAATACCAAATAATTACAACATATTAAAATAACTGTATGTTCAGTATTTTGTGAGTGGAAGGTGAATACTAATGTCTCAAACTTACAAGAATATAATGTTGCATGTATGTATTCGCCTCTGCCACAACATATGATTTCTAATGCTATATATCCTATCGATCTATCTAATCTATTATCTATCTATCTCTCTCTCCTCTCTCTCTCTCTCTCTCTCTCTCTCTCTCTATATATATATATATATATATATATACTATATATATATATATACTATATAACTATTTTCTAAGGAAGCAAATCTAAGGAGAAGAGGGTAATTATCCATGTGGGTAATTCTGTACTTAGAGATTATAGGAGTTAAAAATGACGCATAATACGCTAGCCTAATTTTCCGAAGGGATTATCCTTTGGATTGTGTACTTATGTCGTTCTCCCCAGCTGGAACTAATTTTGCGTTATTATCTTAACGATGACGAATTTTATGTAAAATTTCCTGTTTCCACTTGTCTAAAGTCGAATAATTCAGTGATTAGTTTGCTAACATTTCCATAAAGATTGGCAAGATTGAAATATTCAGACCAACAATTCCTTTAAATTTAAAACTACCAAAGTTTCCATGAAAAAAATAGTTTGGGTGACATATCATACAGATATTGATATTGAAAAGCTACAAAAAAAAAAATAGTTTAAATCGTTTAGATATAATTGTCAAAAAGACAGTGCCTTCTTTACGAAAACGCCTGCAACGCCATCATATATAATTCTATATATTATATATATATATATATATATATAATTATCATCAAAGCCTGAAGAGATACCAGAAGATCTGAAACACGTGTTGCATATATTAAACAAAAAGAATTACAATTTTTTTCTGAGAACCAAAATACATTTTGCGGACTTCTTTTTTTTTTTTTATGAAATATTGAATTTTCTCCCGTTGGGAACCCCCCAGAAAAACAAACCCATTTTTATTATATATATATATATTATATATATATATATATATATATATATTATATATCATATATATTATATATATAATATAATAATATATACGCGGCATGAATTAAATTCAATAAATCAATAAATATAAATAGAAAAATTATGTAAAAGAAAAAATATTAGAAAGATTATAGATAATTGTAACCTTATTTAGTACGGCAAAGCCTTTACCTTACTAAATAATCTAACTGAATTCGTACGTACTTTGCCTATGTTTAATATAGCTCTTACATAGGATTGAACCATTGTAAACATTTAAATGATCTCACTAATCTCAACAGCCGGACCGAATGTTCCACATTGACTGTAAGCTAAATATAGAATGAACAGCCATAAGAAAGTATCTACTGCATTGATTATGGAAATAATCATCTCTTCCTGGAAGCGAACGTTAACCTATTGATCGGAATACGAAAACAAACAGCTCTTAAAAATTCTACGCAGGTTTCACTGTACTGTTGTTTACAGACAGCAGCCCTTAACTGATGACACATAGATAGATCAATAATATCTTAAACAGTCATATATATATAATATATATATGATATACTATATAATAGTAACTATATACACACACAACACCAACACACACACACCACACACACACACATATATATATATATATATATATTATATATTATATATATATATATGATCGATAGATAGATAGAACAAGACATAGAAGTAGAAACATACTGAAACCGTTAGTAGATAGGTACATATAGACAGACTGATATATTATATTATCATATATATATATATATATATATATATATATATATATAGAGAGAGAGAGAGAGAGATCGTGATTGTAATGTGTGTGTGTATCCTTTATAATGTGATTTAAAAGTTCGTTGAAGTTAATGAGGATGTGAAAAAAAACTAGGTGAAAGATATTTATAAAAGTTAATGTGAAAGTTCATCTGATTGCGTCAAATGCGGAAATTGCAACAATACAGCAAAATGTCCTTACACGCCTTTCGCTTTCGAAAGCCATTCCCAGTTTTTGGTCGTTATACGTTTTCAATTAATTGAAAGGAATGAAAAGTGGTTTTTAAAAAGTGAGGAACTAGACTAATTTTATAAACCCCGTCGTTTTAAATATTGCTCCCCGATAATGGATCAAAGGTTAGATTCAAGAATTGACTACACACGGTGAATTTAATGACGCAAACAGAATTCAGTCAGGTGTAAAAAAGGAAACCTCCCCTCCTCTTCCTAGCGGAACAGGAAAGAAACGAAAGAACTCTCATTAGCGAAAACCTAGTTTGCTGATTCGGCTTTTTTTGTAGAGACTCTTGTTTCGCTGGATTGTCAAGCAATTTTTTTTCATTCAATTTTTATCGTTTTTTATTTCTTGGAGACCTGAGAAGACTTGGCTGTCACTCGGCCTCCAGTGAACCACCGCCTAGGCGAGTGTGAAAACTCTCTACGGTTTAAAAATAATAATAGATAAGTAAAATTATAATAATAATATAATAATAATAATAACAATTGTTTAGATTCGGCTAGAATACTCGGAAATTCCAAGCACCAGAGGAGGCTTGCTGTCAATCAGACCTCTAGTGAATAACCACCCAGATATCGCTCGTGTAAAAAACTCACAAGGAGTGAAATAATAATATAAGTAAAATAATATAATAATAATAATAATAATGGAGATTCGGACCAAGTCTGTCTGTAATCGTCCACTGCTTACATCAAGTAAGTTTCGTCAAATGAATATTTAATTTATAGTTAACATCATTAATACATTAGAATAAAGAACACACTGGTTTAATATAACAGAAATTAGGTATGCAACATTTGACGTCTCACACAATGTTTTTTTAAACAAGTTTTATTAAATATAATATATATACTCATTGATTAATATAGTTTGTGTTATTTTGATATATATCTATAATTATCTAATGTATAGATTTTAGAGAAAATTATTTATAAACACGAAATAGTCCACATAAATTCCTTCGTATAGGGCCCTTCATTTCGATGTGTTAAAATCACCCTCACCACAATAATTACAATAATGAAACTTGAATAAAGGTTAATATTATCGTCCAAAGTTTTTTTGAAAACCACCGCACAAAGAAGAAATCATATAAAAAACTCTGATGATTAAAAAAGTTCAGCATTACAAAAATATGAAGAAAATTATGAACAAAAACAATGTTTACATTTTCGCACCAATTTGACTTTTAAAAAAGCTATGGAAAAATCGATTTAAGCGTAAATTTTCCCGATAATTTCGGTATTTATTCACCTTAGATCATTTATATTTAAGATTTTTTCTAAAAATAGTATTGGGGAATATTTTTACTAGGTCGACTCTCCTTTATTTCATTTTACGAATCCGAGCAAAATATATTTTTTCTAATACGATTTTAAAACATGTTTCTATAAAAAATAAGAGTCCCTGAATAATTAAATCAGAAATTTTAGAAATTGTTTAGATACCATTTTTTTTAATAAAATGGGTCCATGAATTCGTGAATAAAAGTGATAAGATTCCATGATATTTTGCTTGAAAACTTTTACTGTTTTTTTTTTTTTTATCTAATATATACTATAATATATTTCAATTGAATTTCAACGAAAAATTTCTAAATTGATTAAGAGATTATTAATTCCTTTATGTGATTTTTTAATGTTTAAAAATTTTAATTTTTCACAAAACTTTTATGCTATAATAAGAAACTGAATTTTTAAAAATCAGAAGAAGGCAACAGTCAATGTCAACCGATATATTTTAGTATTTTAAGAGAATTTTGGAATTTTGAATCTAATTGTTTTTCATAGAATTTAAAAAAAAGTTCTGTAGGCGTAAACTTGTATGTGCACGTTGAACTCAATTGATTCAATGCTGCAAAAATTTTTCGTTCATAAGTTTTCATTATTTCCGTAGGCTTTAAAAATTAAAAAGAAACATCATCAGAAGGTTTTTTGTTTTTATTTGGCATTTTTGAGGGCTAGGGTGGTGGTTGGTGAAGGAAGTGAAATATGATGCTTTTTAAGTGCCTTAATTTTTAAAAAAATTAAACAATTTATTTATTTAATTTTTTCCCACCCGCCTCAGCAATATCTTCAAAATTAATTTTTACAGACCGACAAAGGGCGTTTCTTTTTAATAATGATAATAATATAATGAAAATAATAATAATAATATATCACGGATATCCCATGACAATCCTCGCCAACGGTCCCTATCATTCATTGCCCCTGGGAGGTTCTCTGCGCAGCATTCCAGTATCTGCGGAGAATTAGTTTATGTACGTCTTTGCTGGACGGCCCCTACTCTGAATATCCATGTGATGGCGTCCACAGAAGAAACGTCACAAATGAAGTTCATCTTGTTCTCCAGCAGTGTCAGCGTGTCTTGTTCGCCTCACACCGGTGGTTTGTGTGACATGGGGCAGGTTGCCGTATAGCTTTTTCGTTCTCGTGGGGTGTGTGTTTCACGTCTTGTTTAAACAAAACAACAAAAAAACAACAACAACTATATATTTAATAATAATAATATTAATAATATAATAATAAAATAATGGATGAACAGAAAAGCAACAAAAACAACTAAACATAAAGTTGGAAAAAAAACTAAATGTATGGATACTTCAATCTTCGACAGATTGCACAGAGAAAAGCTGACATGACTAAGAAAGGAAACCTAGAGAGAGAAATTAAACCTATTAGAACCAGCAGTACAAAATAATGCCATATGGACCAATTTATCCAAGCAAAAATAAATAGACGCAACAGAATAGCAAGTGTAGGATGGGTGGAGACAAGAAACGAAATCGTTAACAGATAATGAGCGATAAACTAGCAAAGAGTGTGCAAGATTAGGCAACGATTGGGGTCGGAAAGGTGATTCACAAAGGAATTTTGGCATAAAATCATAATGTTTGACTATACTACCAATGATATAGCACATAAATGGAATCCGTCTTAGAAGAAAAGACGCACTAAAAATTCTCTATGATTTTGAGATACAAAACGGATCATCCTAATCTCAGGCAGAAAACCAGGAAATCATTTTGTGATTTTATGCGGTCTTATATCTCTAAGACGAGATTCCATTTTGTGCATATTATCATTTGGTAATACGTCAAAATTGATTTTATGCAAAATATCCTTGTGAATCAACCTTTCCCGACCCAATCGTGCCTAATCTTGCACAACCTTTTTTGGCTAGTTTATTCGCTCATTATCTGAATTAACGTTTCGTTTCTGTCTCCACCCTCCTAGCACTTGTCTATTCTGTTGCGTCCTAATTTAATTTTGCTTGGAATAAGATTGGTCCATATGGCATTTTTGTACTGCTGTTCTAATAGGTTTAAATTTCCTCTGCTCTAGGTTTCCCTATCTTAGTCATGTCCAGCTTTCTCAATGTGCAATCTGTCGAGTTTGAATATCCATACAGTTAGTTTTTTTCCCAATTTTGTTTAGTTGTTTTGTTTGCTTTTTCTGTTCACATTATTATTTATATTATTATTATTATTATTATTATTATTATTATTAATAGTTGTTGTGTTTTTTTGTTGTTGTTTGTTTTAAACAAGACGTGGAAACAACCCACGAGAAAAAAGCTATACGGCAACTGCCCCATGTCAACCAAAACCACCCGTGTGAAGCGACAAGACACGCTGGACACGCTGGAAGAACAAGGATTGAACTCATTTGTGACGTCTTCTGTGGACGCCATCACATGGATATCCAGAGTAGCCGTCCAGCAAGAACGTACATAAACTATTCTCCGCAGATACTGGATGCTTGCGCAAGAGGCCTCCGGGGCAATAGAATGATAGGACGGTTGGCGAGAGATTGTCATGAATATCCGTGATATTATTATTATTATTTATTATTATTATTATTATTATTATTATTAAAAAAGAACGCCCTTGTCGTGTAAAAATTAATTTTGAAAGATATTGGCCTGAGGCGGGTGGGAAAATTAAAATAATAAAAGTTTAATTTTTTAAAAGTTAAGCACTTAAAAAGCATCATATTCACTTCACTTCACCAACAACCACGACCTAGCCCCCAAAAATGCAACTATAAAAACAAAAACCTTCTGATGATTTTTTTTTTTAATTTTAGCCTCGGAATATAGAGGAAAATTATGAAAACGAAAACAATTTTTGCAGCATGAATCAATTGAGTTTCAACGTGGCCCACAGTAACAAGTTAACGCCTACAGAACTTTTTTTTTAAAATCTATGAAAAATCAATTAAGTATCGAAAATTCAAAATTCTCTTAAAATGACTATAAATTATATCGTTTGACATTGATTGTTGCCCTCTTCTGATATTTTAAAATTCAGTTTATTTTATAGTAAAAAGTTTTTGTGAAAAATAAAAATTTTAAACATTAAAAAATCACATAAAGGATTATAATCTCTTAATCAATTTTCATTAAATTTTTTTTTCGTTGAAATTCAATGGAATATAGTATATAGTAGTATTAAATAAAAAAAAAAAAACAATTAAAGTTTTTCAAGCAAAATACATGGAATCTTTATCAACTGTTTATTTCAAGAATTCCATGGACCCATTTTTATAAAAAATGGTATCTAAACATTTCTAAAAATTTCTGATTTAATATTCAGACTCTTATTTTTATAGCAAACATTTAAATCGTATAGAATAAAATATTTTTGCTCGGTTTCGTAAAATGAATAAGGGAGAGTCGACCTAAAGTAAAAAATAGTTCCCCTAATATATTTAGAAAAAAATCTTTTTTTTTTTTTTTTTTTAAATATAAATGCATGCTAAAGGTGAATAAGATATCGCAATTTTCGGGAAAATTTTACGCTTAAATGATATTTTCATAGCTTTTTTAAAGTTCAATGGTGCGAAAATGTAAACATTGTTTTTGTTCATAATTTTTCTTTTATTTTTGTAAGCTGAACTTTTTTTAATCATCAGGAGTTTTTTTATGTTTCTTCTTTTTGGGGTGTGTTCAAAAACTTTGACGATAATATTAACCTTTAATTCAAGTTTCATTATGTTGAAATATTGTGGTGAGGGTGATTTACACATCGAATTGACACGGGCCCTATACGAAGGAATTTTAATGTGACTATTTCGTGTTTATAATATATATTCTCGTAAAACTCTATACATTAGATAATTAATAGAATATATATCAAATAACACCAAACTATATATAAAATCAATGATATATATATATATTAATAAAACTTGTTTAAAAAAAACATTGTGAACCGTCAAATGTTGCATACTTAATTCTGTTAATATATAAACCAGTGTGTTCTTTATTCTATGTATTAATGATGTTAACTAAAAATTAAATATTCATTGACGAACTTACTTGATGTAAGCAGTGACGATTACAGACAGACTGGTCCGAAGTCTCCATTATTATTATTATTATTATTATTATTTATTATTTTTATTATTATTTCACTCCTTGTGAGTTTTTATCACGAGGCATATCTGGTGGTTGATCACTAGAGTCTGAGTGACAGCAAGCCTCCTCTGGTGCCTTGGAATTTTCCGAGTATTCTAGCCGATCTAAACAATGTTATTATTATTATTTTATATTATTATTATTATTATTATAATTATATTTAAAACCGTGAGAGTTTTTCACACTCGCCTAGGCTGGTGGTTCACTGGAGGCTGAGTGACAGCAAGTCTTCTCAGGTCTCCAGAAATAAAAAACGATAAAATTGAATGAAAAATTGCTGAATCAGCGAACAGAGTCTCTACAAAAAAGCCGAATCAGCAAAACTAGGGTTTTCGCTAATTTTGAGCATTTCTTTCGTTCTTTCCTTCCACGCTAGGAGAAGGGGGAGTGTTTCCTTTTTTACACCTGACTGAATTCTGTTGCGTCATTAAATTCACCGTGTAGTCAATTTCTGAATCTAAACCTTTGATCAATCGGAGCCAAATTATAAAACGACGGGTTTATAAATTAGTCTAGTTCCTCACTTTTAAAAACCACTTTTCATTCCTTTCAATTATTTGAAACGTAAACGACACAACTGGGAATTGGCTTCGAAGCGAAAAGGCGTGTAGACATTTTGCTGTATTGTTGCATTTCCGCATTTGACGCATCAAGATGAATTCACTTCCTTTTATAAATATCTTTCACCTAGTTTTTTTTTCACATCCTCATTAGATTCAACGAACTTTAAATCACATATAAGGATACACACACACATACATCACGATCTTCTCTCTCTCTCTCTATATATAATATATATATATATATATATATATATATATATATATATTATATATCAGTCTGTCTAATGTACCTATCTATCTAACGGTTTCAGTATGTTTCTATCTTTCTATGTCTGTTTTCTATCTATCATCGATAATATATATATATATATATATATATATATATATATATTATGTGTGTGTGTGTGTGTGTGTGTGTGTGTTGTGTGTATATATATATATATATATATAATTATATATATATATATATGACTGTTTATAGATATGTATTGATCTATCTATGTGTCTATCAGTTAAGGGCTGCCTGTCTGTAACAACAGTACATTGAACCTGCTTAGATTTTTAAGAGCTGTTGTTCGTCATCGATCAATAAGGTTAACGTTCGCTTCCGGAAGAGATGATTATTCTCAAATCAATGCAGTGATACTTTTTATGGCTGTTCATTCTATATTTAGGCCTTACAGTCAATGTGGAACATTCGTCGGTGTTGAGATTAGTGAGATCATTTGAAAGATGTTTACAATGAGTTCAATCCTATGTAAGAGTATATAAACATAGGCAAAGTACGTAGGTAATCGTAGATCTATTTAGTAAGGTAAGCTGGCCGTACTAAATAAGGTTACAATTATCTATAATTCTTTCTACATATTTTTCTTTTACATAATTTCTATTTATTTTATTGATTTATTTATTAAATTCATGCGCGTATATATATATATATATAATTATATATATATATATAATATATATATATATATATATATATATATAATATTAAAATGTTGTTCTGGTTCCAACGGGAGAAAATTCAATATTTCATAAAAAAAAAAAAGAAGGTCCGCAAAATGTATTTGTTCTCAGAAAAAAAAATTGTAATTCTTTTGTTTTATATATGCAACACGTGTTTCAGATCTTCTGGTATCTTCTTCAGGCTTTGATTGATAAATATATATATATTATATATATATATATATATATATATATATATGGTGGTTGCAGGCGTTTCGTAAAGAAGGCAACTGTCTTTTTGACAATTATATCTAAACGATTTAAACTATTTTTAGCTTTAAATATAATATCTGTATGTATGTCACCAAACTATTTTTTCATGGGAACTTTGGTAGTTAATAAGGATTGTTGGTCTGAAATATTTCAATCTTGCCAATCTTATGAAATGTAGCAACTATCACTGAATTATTTTCGACTTTAGACAAGTGGAAACAGTGGAAATTTTACATTAAATTCGTCATTCTGATTTAAAGATTATACGCAAAAATACGTTCCATGCTGGGAACGACATAAGTGACACAATCCAAGGATAGATCCTCGAATTAGGCTAGCGTATATGCAGTCATTTTTAACTCTTTGATAATGTCTCTAAGTACAGAATTACCAAATGGATAATACCCTCTTCTCCTTAGATTTGCTCCTTTAGGAAATAGTTATATATATATATATATATATATATATTATATATATTATATATATAGAGAGAGAGAGAGAGAGAGAGAGAGAGAGAGAGAGAGAGAGTAGATAGAATAGATAGATAGATCGATAGATATATATAGATAGATATCATATGTTTTGCAGAGGGAGATACATACATGCATACATTATATTTGCTTGTAAAGTTTGAGACATTAGTATTCACCTCCCACTTCACAATAATACTGAACATAATGTTATTTTAATATGTTGTAATTTTTGTATTTTTGTTTTGATAAGTAGATCTCATAAAAAGCATAAATAGCATTTATTTTTATTCTATTCAATTCAAGCTAATGTCAAGACGAAGAAAAAATTTCCCCTCTACTCTTGGACATATAACCTTCTAGAATTCTTCAAGTAAGCGACTTTCACTGCAAATTTTCAAACATTACATCCTAACGGCTAATGTCATTTCTTTACTCGGTAGAAGATATTTGAATCATAAAAATCTGTCTTTTAAGTTGTGTATTTTGTCTTTTAAGTGAATTTCTTCCCCTCAGAAATGAAATCATAAAATGGTATTTTCATAATGGGAAAATATCCGTATTGCTTCAGGCATGGAACTTTTCCAAATTGCCACAATTTGAGAGAGAGAGAGAGAGAGAGAGAGAGAGAGAGAGGAGAGAGAGAGAGAGGAGGAGACGACTCGAACTTACTTCTCTGTGACGTTATTTTGAACAATTTCTAATTTTATAACCAGTAGAAATGCATGTCAATTAAACAAGTCTTCAAGGAAATCCAGACAAACGTTGCCTTTGACAAAATGTCAAAATTTGCATCAATATACGCTGGTAAAACTTGAATTGTAGGTTTGAAAAACTGAGAAAATAGGTCAGCTAACTGGTTTCCGTTTGATTTGGTGTTCATAATATTTCCGTGAAAGAAAATTGAAAGATTTGGTGAGTAAACTTTTATTTTTATTTTAATGTCGGTTTAATTGTAAATTTCTTGAACATATATTTCGATAGAGAATATATTTCCGGTATTAAGACAATAATATATGTGCTACTCAACGTAGCGTTAATTCTCTTGTCTGTCTGTCTGTCTGTCTGTCTGTCTGTCCTCTCTCTCTCTCTCTCTCTCTATATATATATATATATAATATATATATATATATATAAATACAGCCACTCAGAAGATTGTCACCCCCTTAGACCTGGACATTGTTATTTTGAAAAAAAGTTAGAATAAGCCATTAAATGTGCATCCGAACAAAATTTGTGAAAAGTAGACTTTCCAAATGATGATACAAACAAAAAATATATATTTTCATTATTTATTAAATATATTTATTCACCAAAGCAGAAAATTTAAACCCTTAAATGCCGAATCACAGCTTAACTCGTTGATCTAGTCGAAAACCGGTGCTGTCAACGTGAGTTTGACCATCTAATCATGGGTTTTTGTAATGATTGTATATCACACACACACACACACACACATATATATATATATATATATATATATATATATATATATAATATCATATATATATATATATATATATATATATATAGAGAGAGAGAGAGAGAGAGAGAGGAGAGAGAGAGGAGAATTTATTATCGAGCGGGCGATTTTGTAGGTAGTACGGACCAAGGCACCAACAGGCACCCCAGCCGAGATCAGTTTTGAAAGGAACTAATTTTGCTTTTCACCGGTTGTCATAAAAAAAAAAGGTAAGTTTTTATATTGAAATAGTTTTTGTTTTAATTTTTTTTAATTATTTATTTATGTTGTTGTTGTTAGCCTATGTGAAAAAATAATTATGCACTAAAGATAAACTAATGTTGTTATTTTTAAAAAAATAAAACTTACAACGAAAGACACTTTATTTATTTTCCATGTGCCCCTACGGATAGTTAATAAAAAAGATTCATAAAATGTATATTATAAGGTTATAATAATAACTGCTAACCCTAACCCTATTTCAGAATTTGAGAATATTTTTAAATTAAAATTTGATAGCGAAATCTTTTTCGTTTTTATCGGCTGCTGATTTTTTTTACTTGACAACCGGTGAAAAGCAAAATTCAGTTCCTTTCAAAACTGATCTGGGCTGGGGTGCCTGTTGGTGACTTGGTCCGGTAGTACTGCCAATGCTAGAAATTATGGGTCGTAGGGGGTGTATTTTCTTTGTGATTTTAGGGAGGCGTAATAATGTGGGGGTTATGGGTTGGTGTTCGTAGAAGTCCATGCTTTATTGTTTAACTAGTTTTTAAAAAATGTTTTTCAATGTTTCGATGTCTTTGCTGATGTTGGTTGATGTGTATGTTTTTTCGTCGGTTAAATGTGCACTTATCTTTCTAGGCTCTCTAATACCCACAAAATCGCCCGCGCTATCGCCAAAATTCTACCCCCCCCCTTACTAGGCTCAATTAGCCTCGCCCATATATATATATATATATATATATATATATATATATATATAAAGACTTTTATAATTTGCTTGAAGTATTGTGTTTTATATTGGTTTGGAGGTTGGTTTGAAGGCTATCACAATGCAAGTATAAAAAAAAAGGAGGTAACTATGATGTTTGTTTACCTTTGATTTATTCTCTTATATTTCGGAATAAAGATCCCGGCGTCAGAATATTTCTGAAAGCAGGAGTCCTGGAGTTGTTAACGTATTGTTAGAATCTGCACATTCTGTTGTATGCTTGGTAATATCTTCCTCCAAATTCTTTGTGAGTGTGTGTATATGTCTGTCCAACAATGTGTGTGTGTTGTGAGTGTGTGTGTGTGTGTGTGTGTGTTGTGTGTGTTGGTCTTTCCTGTGTATTTTTATGTGTTTATGTTATCTATATTTGGCCCAATCCTTTTAGGGGGAGGCAGGTCTCAGCTGTTTTATAGTTTGTATATGTAGACATGAAAATGAATACTTACTAAGTCAACTAAAACCAACCTACGAATAGAAATAAAAAGATTAAAATTCAAAAAAATTAAATGTGAGGGCAAACAATCCAAATTGCAAACGAAAAAAAGGGGGAACAAACAATAAAACTGAAATTAGAAATCCTGCAGACAACACACCTCACAAAAAGATCACCCAACTGCCACCACTAATTGAAGAGCAAAACGGTCTTCCTAAATAAATAAAATAAATGTATGCTCCAACAAACCCCATGCGCATGCAACGACTGAGATATATGTCTGCCACCATCACCAGTAGATTAAGAAGATAATAAAATCCTTTGCTTAAATAAACAACTGTACCCGGTAAACCTCTTAATACACATAAAATTACCAGCAAAAATTCGGGTAATCTTATAATTCCTATCAAATTGACCAATCAAAATCCAGTCCACCTCTGTCTTCACCTCAGTGAAGGACCAAACCAGGAGGTATTTAAGCAAACCAATAAACAAATTTCCCAGTTGGGCTGAAAATCACAGAGGGAGAAATCGTGAGAAACCATCAGTAACCAGGTGTTGACTACATGTCCACGCTACCTAAACTCATATATATAATATATATATATATATATAATATATATATATATATATATGGAAAATACATCTACAAGATGTGTTGGGATTCATCGTCAGTAATGTTTCCCTGTGTTCATTACCAGTTTCGGGTCTTTCAACATTATACTGGTTCCCACAGGAGACCCAGTCCAAAATGTGAATTTCGGGCTTGCATCCCAGCAATATTTTGTTACTTCATTTTGTGGTATCACTTTTTAAGTATGTCATTTTGTGTCAGTGTTGATTTATAAGAGAGTCTTTGACGATGCCGAGGTATCCCATTGGCCAATGCTACTTGCTTCGAGTACCACCGGCCAATGGGCATCCTCCCTCTGCCTCGGCATGTGCCATAGTTGTTAAAAAGGCAGATATCTTTTTTCTTGGTTTTCCGGTTCTGATCAGCTAAAGGAACGTCTTACCTCCACAACACTGGAACTGTTGTAAATTGAGGTGAGAATTTTTTCATTTGCTTTTATATTTGAAACTAGTGTTTCGACCACACTCACTGGTATTAGATTCTGTTAGATTTGTCTATATTTAAAGTGTGTGGCAGTTGGGTTCATAAAAATATTAATTCTTAACTTAACTACAGTTCGTAATTGCCTAGACTCTGCCTGCCCGAATCTCTTTGGCGCTAGGTTGACGATGATAGTAGTCATTGATTTTTGTCGTCTGTCGATTCACCTCCTGTTGTTGAACAGAGTATTCGCAGATATCTTCATCGAACTTTGCCATTCTCCTTGTTGTTGAATGGGGGGGGGACTTGAACCGCTTTGGATTAGCTTAATCTTGATTTTGAGCGACATTTGCTTGGAAGGACTGGGCTCTGTGGGTTGACTCCTGGCCCTTCCCTTCCTTCGTCTTACTAGGTTGTGTTCCTTTGCGTTGTTCTGCCTTCCATCATCCATACATTTCATCCTACCTTGGTGTATTTTTAGGCCGTGCAAATTTTCCCCCCTCTCGGTGTTCCACTGGGGTATTTTTTGAGTTTCCAAAAAATCCAGTAAGCAAAAAATACACTCACACACATATATATATATATATATATATATATATATTAATATATATATTTATATAATATATATATATAATACATAACTGACTTTACAAAGAGACTAAATAAAAGAAATTAGCAGTGTGTGTGGTGTGTGTGTGTGTGTGTGTGTGTGTTTCTCTTAAATCCCCATCATGGTTATTAATTTTAAAATTGAGACTGAAATATTTTCGAACAGCCGAAGAAATTGATAAGCCTATCGAGTTATCATTTGCTTTGATGTAATCAACACGTCGACACTAAGAAAGCATTACTTGATATTTACGAAGCTACCTTTGTGTGGCACAAGACAAAATTGGGCATGAGGTTGAAATTAGAGTGTCTTGTGGCATTCTTCCAAACGACAGAAGAGAGGGGGTGACTGTATACATATTGCAAAGCGTTTATTAACACTGTTTGGCTTTTTGCTTTGAGCCGATCATCAACATTTGGAAACCGACAACCAACTCATCCACTTAATAAGACCATATAACAAAGAAATATCTAACATATATGAAGCAATTTTAGGTATGGGAATACTGGCCTAAAACAAAATGTAGACGTAACTAAACACACACACATATATATATATATATATATATATATAGTCATCCACATTCCGTCCTGCTGTGACGTATCACCAGTGCGGCTAGACATTGTGAGCTACTTCAAGCCGAGATCGAAACTCCACCGATATATTATCAGTCAAAGTTTTAACCCTGTACTATCGGCCACCCACAAGCAGGAAGGGGATTTTTACTGATAAATACATACATATGTACAAAGTCTCTAAGGAGAGCTCTATCCGTGTTAAAGAGCACATTATATATAATATATATATATATATATATATATATATATGTCTGTGTGTGTGTTGTGTGTGTGTGTGTGTGTGTGGTGTGTGTGTGTGTGTGTTTCATCAATCTTGAGAAAGAGCGCCGTTCTGTAGGACTCTTGGGAAATTAGGTCGTTCTCCTAATTTTATAAATCTTATTCGGTCTCTTAATGATGATAATGAACGTCTTGGTCATATATAATGGTATCCTTGCAGAGCCTGTCTCAGTTATGAATGGTATGAAACAAGGCTGCGTTCTCGTACCACAACAATTTGGAATCTTCTTTGCAGTCATCTTTAAGATTGCTTTAAAAATAAATACCAATGGCATTTATGTTCGTTACAGATCATCTGATAACATTCAAACATAAACGTGTAAGACAGTTCAAAAGTATCCACAACTATTGTGTGGAAGCTGCTATATGAAGATGACAATGAGCTGGTAACACACACAGAGGATGAGAAATGCAGAGTCTCATACATTGTTTTCCGGAGCCTATACAGCCTTTGGATTAACCATAAATGTAAAAAAGACTGTTGTCAGTATCAGCTGTCCCGAACAAATGCTTTGTGGATCCACTATCTTGCGTATGGTGAGCACCTCAAAGTTTCGATCACTTTGTCTATCTTGGGAACACCATATCACAGGACAACTCTTTGGATAGAGAAATTTCCCCAGCTTGCAGAAAACAACGAGATCCTTTGGTTTGTTTAATAAGAAGGTTTGGAGCCAACGTGACATTAAATCTCCAGCAAGTTGGGTCTGCTCACTGTCATTTTGTACGTCTGTGAGACCTGGATCTTTTACAGAAGACATCTCAGAACACTTGAGAGATTCCATCAGAATTTTCGCAGGATTTTATGGATAGAGTCATTGTCATTTACACCAGACACCACAATATTTGAAAGATGTCACCTGTCTAATATTGAGCTTAATCCTTGCATCTCATATTTGTTGGTTGGTCATCTAGTTTGTATTTATGATTGCTGAATCCCAAAAGAACTATTTTTCGGGAAAAATCCNGGAAGAGAGATTAAATCAACATTTAAAGAATCAACAGCAAATAACTTGAATCTCAACAATAAATATCTGAGAAAGTCAAACATTTTAACTAAAATTTTACAAAACAGGAATTAAAATATAATAATTGAATCTTTGTGATAAAATATAAAAACAAATTTGATATATTAATTCAAAATTTGAATTAACTTATCTCAAATAAAGACCAATATAAAACCCTTCTAACTTGTGGGTTTACCTCATCCCAAGAAAAGTCTAGGGGCGTAAACACTGAAAACAAATCTGGAGCTGGAGTCCCTAAGGTGGTGTGATACTGAACTCCAATGTTACCCAGCAACTCCTGCGACACTACTACTGCCAAACTGTATTGGCTTCTCACATTTCCTTTGGAACACAGTGGCAGTGTGGAGAAGGGGGATTTGTTGCTTGGGCAACAGTTCATCCTACATAACAACCAACCCAGGCTATGTAGTTCAACTAAAAAATTAAAAAAGGACACTACTCCATTGTCTTTTATAGATAGAAGTATTATTTTTGTTTCATTCAGGAATGTAACTCCATGTTCTATTTAAATCGTAAATATGTTTTCTTTTTTTACTCTGGATAGACATAAAAACAATGGACCTGTTTATGATATATTTGAGAAAAATTGACCAAAAATAATAGTTTAAAATTAGGGACTAGCAAAAAAAAATTGGATACTACAAGTTTTAAAAGCGAATTAAGAATAATTAAATCTATAATTTAAGGTTAAACTTTGTCTAAATCAATAAGTAGTAACATAATAACCATCATAAAAAAAAGAAAAATATAATTACATATGCAGTTTATTTTTAAAAGATTTAAAAGTATTTGTTTTGGTCAATTTCGACAATATCCGCCATTTGGGCTGTTTTTCAATGGTTTTAGGCGCTTGTTTACAATTTTAACGTAACATTTTGGATGTTAAAAATTTTTACCAAAATCAGGTAATTATCCGTATTGATTTAACAATTAATGGATTTTATAATGCATCAGTTATTTTATTTCAAAACTTTAATTTAGTATTTTTGCTATGAAAAATTAATATATAAAATTCATTTAAAATATGAAAATCCTGATGTTAAGTTTAAAATGTTATATTTTTAGATTCTAAAAATAAATATCTACTTAATGCAAACTTTATTTTTTTAGACGAAAGTAATAAGTTTTGAAGAAAAACTCGATTGAAAATGTACCCCCTCCCCTTTTTAAGCAGAAAAACATCGATGTATAATTTTTTTCTTTTATAAAATAATAGCCAATTAAATAATTATCGAAATGAGTAAAAAAGAAATCTCCAAAAAATTAATTATTTATTATTTTTTACATTTTATTTTTCGATTCCGGTACTTATTTTCTCATAGAAAAGCCACCGTAAAAATTTTTTTGTTTGTTTCTATTCATAACTTCGGTCTTTTATCTCATTATTTATACTGTAACAACTTGCAAAACATTTTACGCCCCCAACATAAGGGGGGTCAAAATTAGGCGACTTTTTTTTTGCCTATGCCTAATTTAATAGAATATAGTACATACCAATTACATAAGCAAAAAAAAGTTTTTAAATATTAATATTATGACATTTTTTTGCACTTTTTATTTTCGATTTCATTAATTTTTCCTAAAAAAACTATAGTTCGGTACGTTATAAAATGTCATTGATATAGTTATTCAGCCTCTTATCTTTATAGAAAAAAAAAGTATCAAATTTTTTTCCACGTCATTTTTTTTATCTCATAAAATAAATTAGGGGGGGGGTGATAGACCTCGTAAAAAAATCTTTCCCCTAATATATTTTAGAAAAAAACTATTTCAGATGTATTTACATCCAATGGTAAACATTTATGGAAATTTTCGTCAAAATCGGACCATTAATTGATTTTTCATAGAATTTTTTTAAAAATCCTCTTATCGTAACTTGTTTTTAGCTACGTTAAATTTCAGTTGATTTAACAGTGCAAAAATGAAAACATTGTTTTTCAATCATAATTTTCATTATTTTTGTAAGCTGATAAAAAATTTAAAAAATCATCAGGAGTTTGTTTAATATTTTTTCTTTCGAATGGAAAAAAATATTAATTTTTCTGCAAGTTTCATTGTGTTAAATGTAGGGGGGTAAATTGCACAGGGTCAAATTGGTGGTAACTACTGTTCAGACAGATAACAAAAAAAACGTGGCTCCCTCTGCAACAGGAAAGAAAATTACTACTTCAAAAATTACTTACAGTGAGAAGAAGAAGATTCCTATTTTCACTGGATATCAGTTTCTGTCGCCAATTTAATATCTTTCGCTTTGTGTGTTTTTAGTCGTTGTCCCAATCGCTAAGAAACAAATCATTGATGCTGTTAAAATGGCGTCATCAACACTTCCGGTTGACAAAAAAAGTCTGCAACACAAAATGGTCTCTACTACTACTACTATAATGGCGACCTTCACCTTGCTAGTTTTGTAAACATTAAGATGTTAAACGAAAGCCTCTGATACTTTTAAAGTCTTTTTAATTTCAATAGAATTAGAAATAAAACAATTCTCATTAAAATAAGGACGTCCACGGACAGGTGAGCGCAGTTTTGACTTTATAATTTTAAACGATTTAAAAGTATTTAAATTGTAACTAAATTGTAATCTAACATTGCCTCTATCTCAAAAAAAATTTTTTGAATTTTATTTTCCGATTTTTGGTACTTATTATAAAATATTCCCTTAAAAATTACTCTTACTGGTTAACAATAAGAGTGATTTTTAAGGAGAATATCTTATAATAATAGGTATAGGCAAAAAAAAATCGGATACTACGAGTTTTAAAAGCGAATTAAGAATAATTAAATCTATTATTTAAGGTTAAACTTTGCCTAAATCGATAAGTAGTAGCATATAGGCATGTGCAAATCAGTCGCCATTTTGAAGTTTGTAAAAAATATCTTAAAACGTCAATAAAAATTGGAAAATTAACTTTTTACTGTTTTCTTTTACGTTTAATATAAAGAACAATTCCAAGTTTATGGGTTATAAAAAAGAAAAAACAAATTTCTCTCACATAAAACCTAAATTTTTGCATTTTAAAGTAAATCGGCTCAAGTCCGCGCAAGAACGCGCATTTGTTGACAAGTTATCCGATCTTGACGTGTGCACTTTTTCTTCGTATGGATGGGCAGACGAATAAAAAAAATTTTCTGAAGCAAAAAACAAATTACTAATTTAGCATTTCCTTGATGCCTCACAATTTAACTCTTAATATTATTGAGTCTACTTCTTCGGCGAAACTTTTTTTTTTGGTAAAATACAATACACAAAATAAAGAAACAAAAAAAATAAAATAAAAAGTTTATTTACCTTCAGAATTTTGACTGAACACTAATATCTGCTTTCTGTATATACACGGGAGAATTATTTGTTTTCAAATAAAATAATAAATTTCTTCAAACACTGTTTGGTTTCTCTTTCACGTCACAGAGTATAAATGTGTACGCGTCGGGTATTTTGACTTGTTTACCCATAACACATCAGTGAAAATGACAAATACGTTTTTTTTTTCATTACAGGCTTCCGTAATCATTCTCACAACAACTTTTAATTCAAACATTATTTTCAAAAATTCATAAAAATAAGAATAGACATATGTTATGTCATTATTTTTAGCAAGATATGTTTTATACAATATTTTCTTTGATTAAATGAATACGATTTTGTTATACATTAAACAAAAGTATTTATTTTACATTTTATAAAATTTTTGAAAATCTCTGAAAAATAAAATAAAAATGTACGCAATACGAACTTTTAATATAAAATTCTTTTGAAAATAATCTAACAATTAAAAAAAAAAAAAAAAAAAAAGATACATATTTTTTCTTATTTACGAGATTTTAAGTTTCAATGTTTAAGATGCCCTATTTCCAAAACCGATTTATTAGCGAATTATCTTTTTTTATATATGTTATGTCATTATATTGTCTTTATAAAAATGTAAAATTTATTTATATGCAAAAAAAAAAAAGATATTTGTTGGGGGATCAATACGCGAAACAAAACTAACGAAAAAAATTATTAGTCTTTTCAATTTAGTAACAATTTATTTACAATAAAGTTCATCTTTTATTACTTCATAAACAGAAAGTTTTATTAGAATCGGATCGTTAGTTTATTTTATATGATTTTTAGAAAAATTTCCTGTGATCACCCTTTTATATAGTAGGCGAGAATTTGCACATGGCTACATAATAACCATTATTAAAAAAAGAAAAATATAATTACGTATGCAGTTTATTTTTAAAAGATTTAAAACTATTTGTTTTGGTCAATTTCGACGCGATCCGCCATTTTGACTGTTTTTCAATGGTTTTAGGCGCTTGTTTACAATTTTAACGTAACATGTGGGATGGAAAAATTTTTTACCAAAAATCAGGTAATTATCCGATTTTAATGAAATTTTCAGTATTGATTTAACAATTAATGAATTTTATAATGCATCAGTTATTTTATTTCAAAACTTTAATTAAGTATTTTTGCTATAAAAAATGAATATATAAAATTCATTTAAAATATGAAAATCCTGATGTTAAGTTTAAAATGTTATATTTTTAGATTTTAAAATTAAATATCTACTTAATGCAAACCTTATTTTAGGCGCCAAAAGTAATAAGTTTTGAAGAAAAACTCGATTGAAAATGTACCCCCTCCCCTTTTTAAGCAGAAAAAACATCGATGTATAATTTTTTCTTTTATAGAATAATAGCCAATTGAATAATTATCGAAATGAGTAAAAAAGAAATCTCCAAAAAATTAATTATTTATTATTCTTTACATTTTATTTTTCGATTTTCGGTACTTATTTTCTCATAGAAGGGCAACCGTAAAAATTTTTTTTTTATTTCTATTCATAACTTCGGTCTTTTATCTCATTATTTATACTGTAATTAGTATAGAAAATGACCAACTCACAAAACATTTTACGCCCCCAACATAAGGGGGGGGGTGTCAAAATTAGGCCTAAATTTTTGCATTTAAAAGTCAATTTCCGTAAAATCACGAAATTTCTTAATCTTTGTTGACAAAATTATCGCATCTTGACGTGTGCACTACTTCCTTGTATGGAGTTTCGTACGCATATGTTTTCAAACAAATAAAATAATACATTTCTTCAAACACTGTTGGTTTGAGTTCTACAAAGTATAATTATACTAGCATCACGAATTTGAAGCTATCAACTTATGTATCCCAGCACGGAACGCTGAAGCAAAAAATATGTCGGGAAAATATGAGGCGCTTATCCCGACGCAGCAGGGAGGGGCCAGTAGCGAGCTTTAGTTGGGTAGCCACCAGACCAAGTAAATAAAGTGGTTGTGAAATTTAGTGGGCTTTGCAGCTAACTACTTCAAAAACGCGACCCACTGTTACTCGTACTGGGCCAATTAGTTGAGAGGGAAGAACAATGTGGAATTGCACGTATAACCAACTCACTTTCAGCTTGTTCTGTTAGTTCTATCCACCCACCTCGCAGCCGGACCCTTAAGGCCTTGGTATAAACCACTACGAGCGGGTGTCAGCTTTAAAAGAGGGAAATGGGACAACCCAGTCGGCGACCACCTAACCAACTCGCTACCAAGTTATAGAAAGGGGGGAGGAGAAAAATAATTCTCACTAATAAAAACAAGAATACCCAAAACCCAGATTTTTTTATATCCCTAAGTGCCCCCCATTAATAAAAATGACGACAATTTGTAATTCAAACATTATTTTCAATTTTTAAATAAAAAACGAAATATGTTATGACATTATTTTTAGCTATATATTTTTATACAATATTTTCTTTGATCAATAAATAAGATTTTGATATCCGCTAAAGAGAGGTATTTATTTTACATTTTATAAATTTTTAAAAAATCCCTGAAAAAAAAATAATCAAGTAGACAATAAGGACTTTTAATATAAACTTCTTTAGAAAATAATCTAACAATTTAGAAAAAAAAAGAAAAAAAAGATACATATTTTTTCTTATTTACGATATTTAAGTTTAAATGTTAAAGATGCCCTATTACCAAAACCGAATTAGTAGCGATTTAGTTTTTTTTTTACATATGTTACATCATTAAATTATCTTTCCAAAAATGTAAAAATCATTTATATCCACAAAAAAAAAAGATCTTTGTACGGGGGATCAATGCACGAAACAAAAACTAATGAAAAGAATTATTAGCCTTATTTACAATAAAAGTTTGTCTTTTATTATCTCATATACCGACAGTTTTATTAAAATCGGATAGTTAGTTTACTTTATATGATTTTTAGAAGAATTTCCTGTGATCACCCTTTTTTAGAGCCAGCGATAATTTGCACATCCCTAGTATAAAATGTATTAAAAATAAATTGCATATTGTAATAATATTTTTCTTTTTTAATGATTGTCAGTATGTTACTACTTATCGATTTAGACAAAGTTTGACCTAAATAATAGATTTAATTATTTTTAATTCGCTTTTAAAATTCGTAGCAGACGACAAAATTGCCAGTAACTAATTTAAAGCGATTTATTTTAGTCAATTTCGACGCAACCCGCCATTCTATCTTTTTCAAATGTTTTAAGCGCTTGTTTACAATTTTCATTTATTCTCTCATAGAAAAGTAATGTTATTTTTTCTATTCATAACTTTGGTCTTTTATCTCTTTATTCATACTGTAATTAATACAGTATAAGACCAACTCGAAAAAATGTTACGCCCCCAACATAGGCGGGGGGGGGGGGGGCCAAAATAAAGTGACCTGAAAAAAAATGAGAAAGTTTTCAAATAAAATAGATAATGCATTATAAAGATCATTTATTGATAAATGAACACTGAAAATTTCAGTAATTTATGAGGAAGACAATCCAGGTCTCCTGCCTCAAAAATTGCTACCTGGTCACTGCTGAAAAACCAACCCCAGCTACGTAACCGAAGCGGTGTCGCTAGGAAAAAAAAAAAAAACAGCTTAGGGCGTTTTTCCCGAAAAGTTAATGCGATATTTTATCCCACCTATATATTCAACAAGTAAATGTAATATGTAATTGAATGTCGAAAAAAATAAAAATAAAATAAAATGAAAATACCAAAAAAAAAAATGAAAATGTCTAAAAAAGATGATATTTTTTGCATCGAATGAGATTAACTCGTGATTCTTAATAAAGGAAATGACTGAAACTTACATTCATCTGAATTATGAATGTGTGTTAGTATTATTTGGATTATTCGAACTATTATCCTCATCTTTATTATTATCTGTACAACGTTTCGGCCGATGTGCCCTCTGGCCTTCTTCATGTAAAACTGTATTTTTTTTTTCTAATTTCAATTTTCAATCTGTTTCCTAGAATTCTCTTCTGGCACATGCGCACACTTAAAAAAAAAAAAAAAAAAAAAAACTGTATTTTTTTTTCTAATTTCAATTTTCAATCTGTTTCCTAGAATTCTGTTCTGGCACATGCGCACACTTAAAAAAAAAAAAAAAAAAAAAAAACTTTTTTTTTTTTTCTAATTTCAATTTTCAATCTGTTTCCTAGAATTCTGTTCTGGCACATGCGCACACTTAAAAAAAAACAAAAAAAAAAAAAAAAACTTTTTTTTTTTTTTCTAATTTCAATTTTCAATCTGTTTCCTAGAATTCTGTTCTGGCACATGCGCACACTTAAAAAAAAAATAAAAAATAAAAAAACTTTTTTTTTTTTTCTAATTTCAATTTTCAATCTGTTTCCTAGAATTCTGTTCTGGCACATGCGCACACTTAAAAAAAAAAAAAAAATAAAAAAACTTTATTTTTTTTTCATTTAAATTCCACATTTACTTGATTTCATAATTTCAAATGCTTTTTTTTTCTGAATACAAGGTGTGTCAAAAAGTACAAAAAATCTCAATACTTTTTTTGACACACCTTGTATATATATCTTTACTAACCCCTCCACACAAGTAGGATGTGACACAAGGTCAATTTCTTAAGCAGAGTTTAACAGGTTTGAATTCTGAGTTTTCCTACTCCTTGGCCAGTTGCCTAACCAAGGTTAAAGAGCCCAGTCTGTCCTACTATTTACTTTTGCCATCCATCTCAATCAACCATTGCTCTTAGTAAGTCCTTTGTACAGTATCCAGATGTCTGCAATTAGCTAACACATTAGCTAATAATTGGACACATAGCGTAGTGTATAAAGGCATTGTTTTTAAGACACAATTTTTTTTTGTTTTCGTTTTTTTTTTTAATTTTTTATTTTATTTTCGTTTTCTTTAAATTTTTTTTCTTTTTTTTTTTTTTTCGTTTTTTTTTTTTTATTTTTTTATTTTATTTTCGTTTTCTTTAAATTTTTTTTCTTTCGTTTTTTTTTTAATTTTTTATTTTATTTTCGTTTTCTTTAAATTTTTTTTCTTTTCGTTTTTTTTTAAATTTTTTATTTTATTTTGGTTTTCTTTAAATTTTTTTTCTTTTCGTTTTTTTTTTTTATTTTTTATTTTATTTTCGTCTTTTTAAATTTTTTTTTATTTTGGTTTTTTTAAAAATTTTTTTAATTTTCGTTTATTTTAATCCCCACATACTTTTTTAATGAGAAATTATGAGACTTTACATGAATTTAACTGTTTTATTTTTTTTGTTTCTAAAACTTCAGGTTCATGATAAAGCTGAATGTATTGGATGTGGATTACTGCAGCTTGGAATTAAGACAGGATCAGACAATTTTATTTGTATTTTATGCAGTAACAGACCAGAGGTAAGATCAATCTTTAAAAAAAACTTTCAATAACAGTTTTAAAAATGCAAAAGTTGTGAAATTAGATCATTTTTTTTATTTTTTTTTACTATGAATCTAACTTTAATATAATACTATTCTATTATAAATAAAAAATAAAAAATATTATAAAATATTATATAAATATATTATATAAAATATTATAAATTTATAATTATAGATATAAAAAACTTTCAATAACAGTTGTGAAATTAGATCATTTTTTTTTTTTTTTACTATGAATCTAACTTTAATATAATACTATTCTATTATAAATAAAAAATAAAAAATATTATAAAATATTATTTTATTGTACCCCATCTATAGTTAGCGAAAGGAGAACAGGATACCCTCGTGGATTGAATAAAGGGTTGGGTTCAAAGTTCTGTGATGGTTCCTTATTACGACAAGAAGGTTCCCGAGTTCGAGAAGGCTCCCGGGTCCAACAAGAAATACTCGCTGGAGGACACATCGGCCGAAAAACGTTGTACTGATAAGAATAAAGATGGAAACAATAGTCCGAATAATCAAAATAATATTAAATATTAGGAATACAGCGAATGTGTGTATTCATCCAACACTAACAGGGTTTGACATAAGGACAATATAAAATATTTAATATATATGTATAGGTATGTGCAGAATATGGGGTGTGAGGGAGAAAACCGCATATTTGAAAAGACGAGAACTCTCCTTTTTTTGTTTTACAATAGTTGAACAAAAATATGGAGACACATTTTTATTTACAGCGATATATGTTTGAAATACCCAGATGTGAACTTCGGGTATTTCAAAGTAAAAGATAAACATTGTTGAATAATGAATTTAATAAGTATTGCGTCAATTATGATAAAAAATAAAGATTAATTTTTAGTTTAAGAAAGAAGTGCTAAGTGTTAAAAAAACAAACACGTAAAATCTTTTCTTTTGTTTTCGTTTTTTTTTTTTACCTTAACGGAACCTGTTTAAATGATTGTTGAGATTATCTTCCCTTTGCCTGGAAGAGTTATCTCCCCGCTGGGGTTTTACGTGCCGACCACCAGGAAGTCTGGTATTCAAGTGCGAGATTCAAATCAATCTGCCTCTTTTCTACCTCTTCTGGTACGTACCCACATGGATTAGACACATTGTCACCCCCTTTTTCGTGGGGTGCTTCTGCACCCCCCTCACTAGTAAGTGATTTTGAATGTATGGACTCTCCAGTCCTTTAATTTTACTATTGTGTGATAAATTATCAGAATTACAACGAGGAACACGAGAACAACGTGTAAGGGTTATGAAGTAGCCATGTTTTATTATGTCTAACTCCCTGCCTAGTTCAAGGGCAGTAACTCTTAATGGTTCGGATATAGCATTCAACTACAGAACCATCACATCCCCTGTTTTACAAGAATCATTTTTTTACCTTACAATTTCTTATTTTTATTTTATTTGCATATAACATAATAAATCAAAAATATAATTGTTCAGTTATGATCACATAGATTTTTCTTTTTTTTTTTGTTTTGTTTTTGCATATTTATGTGTAAGTAACATAGAAATTAAAAGAAATGTTTTTTTTTTCTTTTTCTTTTTTTGTCCATGAAGGGATTTTTCTTTTTGATGAGTTCACAAAATAAAAAAAATGTTTTTGTTGTTTCCTTCACAGTACCTTGCTGGTGGTTTTATTATCCGACCAGATTTGGTTGTTTTCTTTTCTGTTGTGTTGTATTGTGTCTGTGATTCCTGTGGGACATGATTGCTGGTTTGGGTATTTTTTGATGTGTTGGTTTCCACACTGGATGGTATAATCTTAGGTGGATCCCTATTTGCTGTAGATGGGTCTCCCCTCAGGTGTTTTCGATTCCTGCGGAGGACCTGTCCAGATAGGGGTTTAATAATGTAGGACCTTGGCTCTGTGCATGTCTGTGTGACAACTGCAGGGTTCCATCTGTTTGTGTCCTTGTCATACATCCTAACATGCTGTCCTATTTGGATGCCAAGTAAATCTTTTGCATGCTGGTCATAGTAAGCTCTTTGTTCAGCTTGTCGCTTGTATAAGCAAGCTTTCTTTTGCGCTTTTTTCGCACTGTGGTTAGTACATTTCATTGGAATGTTGCTTACTATTTTTCTGTTGAACAGCATTTCTCTAGGTGAGGGTATCGTGTGGTCTATCAGAGTTGTCATAAGACATAGCAGTACCATGTTGATGTCACGGTTGCTTGACTTGGCTTTTTTGATGGCAGATTTAATCGACTGCACAACGTTCCGCAAGTCCATTAGACTGTGGGTATCTTGGAGAGGATGTGCGATGTTCAAATCCCCATTCTTTCGCAAACTGATTAAATGCAGCTGAGCTATAGTGTGCTCCGTTGTCACTGATTATTCTCTCTGGAATGCCATTCTCTCCAAACACTTGCTTCATCGTGTTTATAACCTCCTGGCTGGAGAAATTATTCAACTTCCTCACAAAGGGGTATTTGGAGTAGCAGTCCACAATGAGGATAAAATTTGATCCTTCGAAGTGGAACAAGTCAGTGGCTACTATTTGCCATGTTCTGACTGGGATCTTATGTGGCATCAAGGTCTCAGCACCTTGCAGGCATCACATAGCTGGACTAATCTGTCAATATCTTGGTTGATGTTGTGCCAGAATACACAGCATTTTGCACGTAACTTGCATTTTTTCATTCCCTGATTGCCATAATGGAGCTGGTTATTAAGAATAAATTCCTTAATTTGGTTCCTTCAGCAATGACCAATCATTTTTTGGGTCAAGTGTTATTGAGAATAAATTCCTTTTAACCTTAATTTGGTTCCTTCAGCAATTTTTTGGGTCAAGTGTTATTGAGAATAAATTCCTTAATTTGGTTCCTTCAGCAATTTTTTGGGTCAAGTGTTATTGAGAATAAATTCCTTAATTTGGTTCCTTCAGCAATTTTTTGGGTCAAGTGTTATTGAGAATAAATTCCTTAATTTGGTTCCTTCAGCAATTTTTTGGGTCAAGTGTTATTGAGAATAAATTCCTTAATTTGGTTCCTTCAGCAATTTTTTGGTCAAGTGTTATTGAGAATAAATTCCTTAATTTGGTTCCTTCAGCAATTTTTTGGGTCAAGTGTTATTGAGAATAAATTCCTTAATTTGGTTCCTTCAGCAATTTTTTGGGTCAAGTGTTATTGAGAATAAATTCCTTAATTTGGTTCCTTCAGCAATTTTTTGGGTCAATGTTATTGAGAATAAATTCCTTAATTTGGTTCCTTCAGCAATTTTTTGGGTCAAGTGTTATTGAGAATAAATTCCTTAATTTGGTTCCTTCAGTTTTTTGGGTCAAGTGTTATTGAGAATAAATTCCTTAATTTGGTTCCTTCAGCAATTTTTTGGGTCAAGTGTTATTGAGAATAAATTCCTTAATTTGGTTCCTTCAGCAATTTTTTGGTCAAGTGTTATTGAGAATAAATTCCTTAATTTGGTTCCTTCAGCAATTTTTTGGGTCAAGTGTTATTGAGAATAAATTCCTTAATTTGGTTCCTTCAGCAATTTTTTGGGTCAAGTGTTTGAGAATAAATTCCTTAATTTGGTTCCTTCAGGGTCAAGTGTTATTGAGAATAAATTCCTTAATTTGGTTCCTTCAGCAATTTTTTGGGTCAAGTGTTATTGAGAATAAATTCCTTAATTTGGTTCCTTCAGCAATTTTTTGGGTCAAGTGTTATTGAGAATAAATTCCTTAATTTGGTTCCTTCAGCAATTTTTTGGTCAAGTGTTATTGAGAATAAATTCCTTAATTTGGTTCCTTCAGCAATTTTTTGGGTCAAGTGTTATTGAGAATAAATTCCTTAATTTGGTTCCTTCAGCAATTTTTTGGGTCAAGTGTTATTGAGAATAAATTCCTTAATTTGGTTCCTTCAGCAATTTTTTGGTCAAGTGTTATTGAGAATAAATTCCTTAATTTGGTTCCTTCAGCAATTTTTTGGGTCAAGTGTTAATTTAATTTGGTTCCTTCAGCAATTTTTTGGGTCAAGTGTTATTGAGAATAAATTCCTTAATTTGGTTCCTTCAGCAATTTTTTGGGTCAAGTGTTATTGAGAATAAATTCCTTAATTTGGTTCCTTCAGCAATTTTTTGGGTCAAGTGTTATTGAGAATAAATTCCTTAATTTTTCCTTCAGCAATTTTTGGTCAAGTGTTATTGAGAATAAATTCCTTAATTTGGTTCCTTCAGCAACTTTTTGGGTCAAGTGTTATTGAGAATAAATTCCTTAATTTGGTTCCTTCACCAATGATCAATCAATACTACAAAAGTGAAAAGAATCGAAAAGGCTAATAAATTTTTTTTAGTTGATTTGATGAATAGTATAATGTGTCTCCTCTTTGTGTTCATATATACTTCAACAATGTAGACAGGAAGTGTCACAGGTAGAGAGAAGTGCCACAAGAAAATGGCTTCTCTCATATGTGTGTTTGCATATGTCTCTTCAAATGTGATTTTTGTGTAAAGGAAGCACCACACACTTCACAAGAATGTGGTTTCTCTCCTGTATATGACTTTCGTGAAAAGGATGAACCACACACTTCACAAGAATGTGGCTTTTCTCCTGTATGTGTTTGCATATATCTCTTTAAAGTTGTATATTGTGAAAAAGATGAACCACACACTTCACAAGAATATGGGTTCTCTTCTGCATGTGTTGGCATATGTCTCTTTAAAGTTATGTTTTGTGAAAAGGATGAACCACACACTTCACAAGAAAGTGGTTTCTCTCCTGTATGTGTTCGCATATTATCAATCAAATTTGATTTATATGCAAAGGATGATTCACACTTCACAAGAATGTGGTTTCACTCTTGTATGTTTTTGCATATGTCTCTTCAAATATGATTTTTTTGTAAAGGAAGAACCACACACTTCACAAGAATGTGGCTTCTCTCCTGTATGTGTTCGCATATGATCAACCAAATTTGATTTATATGTAAAGGATGAACCACACACTTCACAAGAATATGGTCTCACTCCTGTATGTGTTCGCATATGACTCACCAAATGTGATTTTTGTGTAAAGGATGAACCACACACTTCACAAGAATGTGGCTTCTCTCCTGTATGTGTTCGCATATGATCAATCAAATTTGATTTTATTGAAAACGATGAACCACACATTTCACAAGAATGTGGCTTTTCTCCTGTGTGTGTTTGCATATGTCTCTTCAAATGTGATTTATTTGTAAAGGAAGAACCACACACTTCACAAGAATGTGGTCTCACTCCTGTATGTGTTTGCATATGACTCATCAAATGTGCTTTTTGTGTAAAGGAAGAACCACACACTTCACAAGAATGTGGCTTCTCTCCTGTATGTGTTTGCATATGCCTCACCAAACATGATTTTCGTAAAAAGGATGAACCACACACTTCACAAGAATGTGGCTTTTCTCCTGTGTGTGTTTGCATATGTCTCTTCAAATGTGATTTATTTGTAAAGGATGAACCACACACTTCACAAGAATGTGGCCTCTCTCCTGTATGCATTTGCACATGTCTCTTCAAATCTGATTTTTGGATAAAAGAGGAACCACACACTTCACAAGAATGTGGCCTCTCTCCTGTGTGTTTTTGCATATGTCTCTTCAAATCTGATGGATGGATAAAAGAGAAACCACACACTTCACAAGAATGTGGCCTCTCTCCTGTATGCATTTGCACATGTCTCTTCAAATGTGATTTTTCTGCAAAAGAGGAACCACACACTTCACAAGAATAAGGTTTATCTCCTTTGTGTGTTTGCATGATTTTAAAAAGATTCACATTAGAAAAGAAACCTACTCTTACTTCTCACGTGTATGCTTTTGCCAGTATATGTTCACTGAAGTTGCTTCAAATTTCACTCTTTAGTGTTCAAATTCAGGAAATTATTTCTTCAGGGGTAAAAATCTGAAATCAATAAAAGAAGAAAAATATATAAACCAAAAGAGTAGTAATGAAAATATAGTTAATGAAAAATCTGGACCATATTACCTTTAGGCACCCATTTTTGATCTTAAGAAAGGATGTGTTTTTCATTTACACCATCAAAATATCCTTATTTAAGCAAAGGATTCTATATCTCTAATCTATCTGTGATGTGGTCCAAGACCAAATCTCATCGTATTGCACTGCAGCCATGGGTGTTTGAGCATATCATATTATTTTTATTTATTTAGGAAGACCGTTTTGCTCTTTCCAATTTAGTGGGTGCAGTTGGTTTGATCTTTTTGTGAGGTGTGTTGTCTGCAGGATTTAATTTCAGTTTTTATTGTTTGTTCCCCTTTTTTTTCGTTGCAATTTGGATTGTTTGCCCTTCACATTTAATTTTTTGAATTTTAATCTTTTTATTTTCTATTCGTAGGTTGGTTTTAGTTGACTTAGTAAGTATTCATTTTCATGTCTACTTATACAAAACTATAAAACAGCTGAGACCTGCCTCCCCTAAAAGGATTGGCCAAATATAGATAACATAAACACATAAAAATACAAGGAAAGACAACACAACACACACACACCACACACACACCACTCACACACACCACACACACATGTTGGACAGACATATACACACACTCACAAAAGAATTTGGAGAAAATATTACCAAGCAACAACAAATGGCAGATTCTAACAATACGTTAACAACTCCAGGACTCTGCTTTCAGAAATATTCTGACGCCGGGATCTTTATTCGAAATATTAAGAGAATAAATCAAAGGTAAACAAACATCATAGTTACCTCCTTTTTTTTTATACTTGCATTGATAGCCTTCAAGCCAACCTCCAAACCAATATAAACACAATACTTCAAGCAAATTATAAAAGTCTTATATTATATATATATATATTATATATATATATATATATATGGGCGAGGCTAATTGAGCCTAGTAAGGGGGGGTAGAATTTTGGCGATAGCGCGGGCGATTTTTGGGTATTAGAGAACCTAGAAAAATAAGTGCACATTTAAACCGACGAAAAAACATACACATCAACCAACATCAGCAAAGACATCGAAACATTGAAAACATTTTAAAAAACTAGTTAAAACAATAAAGCATGGACTTCTACGAACACCAACCCATAACCCCCACATTATACGCCTCCCTAAAACTCACAAAGAAAATACACCCCTACGACCCATAATTTCTAGCATTGGCAGTACTACCGGACCAAGTCACCAACAGGCACCCCAGCCCAGATCAGTTTTGAAAGGAACTGAATTTTGCTTTTCACCGGTTGTCAAGTAAAAAAAATCAGCAGCCGATAAAAACGAAAAAGATTTCGCTATCAAATTTTAATTTAAAAATATTCTCAAATTCTGAAATATAGGGTTAGGGTTAGCAGTTATTATTATAACCTTATAATATACATTTTATGAATCTTTTTTATTAACTATCCGTAGGGGCACATGGAAAATAAATTAAACGTGTCTTTCGTTGTAAGTTTTATTTTTAAAAAATAACAACATTAGTTTATCTTTAGTGCATAATTATTTTTTTCACATAGGCTAACAACAACAACATAAAATAAATAATTAAAAAAAATTAAAATCAAAAACTATTTCAATATAAAAACTTACCTTTCGTTTTTTACTGACAACCGGTGAAAAGCAAAATTCAGTTCCTTTCAAAACTGATCTCGGCTGGGGTGCCTGTTGGTGCCTTGGTCCGTACTACCTACAAAATCGCCCGCTCGATAATAAATTCTCTCTCTTCTCTCTCTCTCTCTCTCTCTCTCTCTCTATATATATATATATATATATATATATATATAAATATTATATATATATATATATATATATATATATATATATATATATATGTGTGTGTGTGTGTGTGTGTATATACAATCATTACAAGAAACCCATGATTAGATGGTCAAATCACGTTGACAGCACCGGTTCGACTAGATCACCGAAGTTAAGCTGTGATTCGGCATTAAGGGTTAAAATTTTCTGCTTTGGTGAAAAATTATATTTAATAAATAATGAAAATATATATTTTTTGTTTGTATTCATCATTTGGAAAGTCTACTTCACAAATTTTTGTTCGGATGCACATTTAATTGGCTTATTCTAACTTTTTTCAAAATAACAATGTCCAGGTCTGAAGGGGGTGACAATCTTCTGAGTGGCTGTATATATATATATATATATATATATAATATATATATATATTAGTAGAGAAGAGAGAGAGAGAGACAGACAGACAGACAGACAGACAGACAGACAAGAAGAATGTTAACGCTACGTTGAGTAGCACATATATTATTGTCTTATATACCGGAAATATATTCTCTATCGAAATATATGTTCAAAGAAATTTACAATTAAACCGACATTAAAATAAAATAAAAGTTTACTCACAAATCTTTCAATTTTTCTTTCACGGAATATTATGAACACCCAAATCAAACGGAAACCAGTTAGGCTGACCTATTTTCTCAGTTTTTCAAACCTACAATTCAAGTTTTACCAGCGTATATTGATGCAAATTTTGACATTTTGTCAAAGGCAACGTTTGTCTGGATTTCCTTGAAGACTTGTTTAATTGACATGCATTTCTACTGGTTATAAAATTAGAAATTGTTCAAAATAACGTCACAGAGAAGTAAGTTCGTCGTCTCTCTCTCGTCGTCGTCTCTCTCTCTCTCTCTCTCTCTCTCTCTCTCTCTCTCTCTCAATTGTGGCAATTTGGAAAAGTTCCATGCCCTGAAGCAATACGGATATTTTCCCATATTTGAAAATACCATTTTATGATTTCATTTTCTGAGGGGAAGAAATTCACTTAAAAGACAAAATACACAACTTAAAAGGACAGATTTTATGATTCAAATATCTTCTACCGAGTAAAGAAATGACATTAGCCGTTAGGATGTAATGTTTGAAAATTTGCAGTGAAATGTCGCTTAACTTGAAGAATTCTAGAAGGTTATATGTCCAAGAGTAGAGGGGAAATTTTTCTTCGTCTTGACATTAGCTTGAATTGAATAGAATAAAAATAAATGCTATTTATGCTTTTATGAGATCTACTTATCAAAACAAAAATACAAAATAATTACAACATATTAAAATAACATTATGTTCAGTATTATTGTGAGTGGGAAGGTGAATACTAATGTCTCAAACTTTACAAGCAATATAATGTATGCATGTATGTATCTCCCTCTGCATATTATTATCTATCTATTATCTATCTATCTAATCTATCTATCTATCTATCTCTCTCTCTTCTCTCTCTCTCTCTTCTCTCTCTCTCTCTCTCTATCTATATATATATATATATATATATATATATATATATAACTATTTCCTAAAGGAAGCAAATCTAAGGAGAAGAGGGTATTATCCATGTGGTAATTCTGTACTTAGAGACATTATCAAAGAGTTAAAAATGACTGCATAATACGCTAGCCTAATTCGAGGATCTATCCTTTGGATTGTGTCACTTATGTCGTTCTCCAGCATGGAACGTATTTTGCGTATATATCTTTAAATCAGAATGACGAATTTAATGTAAAATTTCCACTGTTTCCACTTGTCTGAAAGTCGAAAATAATTCAGTGATTAGTTGCTACATTTCATAAGATTGGCAAGATTGAAATATTTCAGACCAACAATCCTTATTAACTACCAAAGTTCCCATGAAAAAATAGTTTGGGTGACATACATACAGATATTATATTGAAAGCTAAAAATAGTTTAAATCGTTTAGATATAATTTGTCAAAAAGACAGTTGCCTTCTTTACGAAACGCCTGCACCCACCATATATATATATATATATATATATATATATATATATATATATATATATATATTATCAATCAAAGCCTGAAGAAGATACCAGAAGATCTGAAACACGTGTTGCATATATAAAACAAAAAGAATTACAATTTTTTTTCTGAGAACAAAATACATTTTGCGGACCTTCTTTTTTTTTTTTTTTAAATATTGAATTTTCTTCCGTTGGAACCAGAACATTTTATATATATATATATATATATATATATATATATATATATATATATATATATATATATATATATATATATACGCGCATGAATTAAATAAATAAATCAATAAAATAAATAGAAATTATGTAAAAGAAAAATATGTAGAAAGAATTATAGATAATTGTAACCTTATTTAGTACGGCAAAGCTTACCTTACTAAATAGATCTACGATTACCTACGTACTTTGCCTATGTTTATATAGCTCTTACATAGGATTGAACTCATTGTAAACATCTTTCAAAATGATCTCACTAATCTCAACAGCCGGACGAATGTTCCACATTGACTGTAAGGCCTAAATATAGAATGAACAGCCATAAGAAAGTATCACTGCATTGATTATGAGAAATAATCATCTCTTCCTGGAAGCGAACGTTAACCTTATTGATCGGATGACGAAAACAAACAGCTCTTAAAAATTCTAGCAGGTTCAATGTACTGTTGTTACAGACAGGCAGCCCTTAACTGATAGACACATAGATAGATCAATACATATCTATAAACAGTCATATATATATATATATATATATATATATATATATATATACCACACACACACACACACACACACACACACACATATATATATATATATATATATATATATATATAGATAGAAACAGACATAGAAAGATAGAAACATACTGAAACCGTTAGATAGATAGGTACATATAGACAGACTGATATATATATATATATATATATATATATATATATATATATATATATATATATATAGAGAGAGAGAGAGAGAGAGAGATCGTGATTGTATGTGTGTGTGTATCCTTATATGTGATTTAAAGTTCGTTGAATCTAATGAGGATGTGAAAAAAAAAACTAGGTGAAAGATATTTATAAAAGGTGAATTCATCTTGATTGCGTCAAATGCGGAAATGCAACAATACAGCAAAATGTCTACACGCCTTTTCGCTTCGGAAGCCAATTCCCAGTTGGTCGTTTACGTTTCAAATAATTGAAAGGAATGAAAAGTGTTTTTAAAAGTGAGGAACTAGACTAATTTTATAAACCCCGTCGTTTTTAATATTGGCTCCCGATATGGATCAAAGGTTAGATTCAAGAAATTGACTACACGGTGAATTTAATGACGCAACAGAATTCAGTCAGGTGTAAAAAAGGAAACACTCCCCCTCTCCTAGCGGAACAGGAAAGAAACGAAAGAAATGCTCAAATTAGCGAAAACCTAGTTTTGCTGATTCGGCTTTTTTGTAGAGACTCTGTTTCGCTGATGTCAGCAATTTTTTTTCATTCAATTTTATCGTTTTTTATTTCTTGGAGACCTGAGAAGACTTGCTGTCACTCAGCCTCCAGTGAACCACCAGCCTAGGCGAGTGTGAAAAACTCTCACGGTTAAATAATAATAATAATAATAATAATAATAATAATAATAACATTGTTTAGATCGGCTAGAATACTCGGAAAATTCCAAGGCACCAGAGGAGGCTTGCTGTCACTCAGACTCCAGTGATCAACCACCAGATATCGCTCGTGTAAAAACTCACAAGGAGTGAAATAATAATAATATAATAATAATAATAATAATAATAATAATAATATAATGGAGATTCGGACCAGTCTGTCTGTAATCGTCACTGCTTACATCAAGTAAGTTCGTCAATGAATATTTAATTTATAGTTAACATCATTAATACATAGAATAAAGAACAACACTGGTTTATATATAACAGAAATTAAGTATGCAACATTTGACGGTTCACAATGTTTTTTTAAACAAGTTTTATTAAATATATATATATATATCATTGATTTATATATAGTTTGTGTTATTTTGATATATATCTATAATTATCTAATGTATAGAGTTTTACGAGAAAATTATTTATAAACACGAAATAGTCACATAAATTCCTTCGTATAGGGCCCTTCAATTCGATGTGTAAAATCACCCTCACCACAATATTCAACATAATGAAACTTGAATAAAGGTTAATATTATCGTCAAAGTTTTTGAACCACCCAAAAGAAGAAACATAAAAAAACTCCTGATGATTAAAAAAAAGTTCAGCTTACAAAAATAAAGAAAATTATGAACAAAAACAATGTTTACATTTTTGCACTATTGAACTTTTAAAAAAATGTATGAAAAATCATTTAAGCGTAAAATTTTCCCGAAAATTTCGATATTTATTCACCTTTAGATGCATTTATATTTAAGATTTTTTTCTAAAATATATTGGGGAAATATTTTTTACTAGGTCGACTCTCCCTTTATTTCATTTTACGAAATCCGAGCAAAATATATTTTATTCTATATGATTTTAAAATGTTTCTATAAAAATAAGAGTCTGAATAATTAAATCAGAAATTTTTAGAAATTTTTTAGATACCATTTTTTTAATAAAATGGTCCATGAATTCTGAAATAAAAGTGATAAAAATTCCATGATATTTTGCTTGAAAACCTTTTTTTTTTTTTTTTTTATTAATATATGCTATATACTATATTCAATTGAATTTCAAAGAAAAAAAAATTCAATGAAATTGATTAAGAGATTATAATTCCTTTATGTGATTTTTTAATGTTTAAAATTTTTTTTTCACAAAACTTTTACTATAATAATGAAACTGAATTTTAAAAATCAGAAGAAGGCAACATCAATGTCAACCGATATATTTTAGTATTTTAAGAGAATTTTGAATTTTGAATCTTAATTGATTTTTCATAGAATTTTTAAAAAAAGTTCTGTAGGCGTAACTTGTATGTGGCCACGTTGAAACTCAATTGATTCAATGCTGCAAAAATGTAAACATTGTTTTCGTTCATAATTTTCCTTATTTCCGTAGGCTTAAAATTAAAAAAAAATCATCAGAAGGTTTTGTTTTTATGTTGGCATTTTTGGGGTAGGGTGGTGGTTGGTGAAGTGAAGTGAATATGATGCTTTTTAAGTGCTTAATTTTAAAAAAATTAAACATTTTATTTATTTAATTTTTCCCACCCGCCTCAGACAATATCTTTCAAAAATTAATTTTTACACCGACCAAAGGGCGTTTCTTTTTAATAATAATAATAATAATAATAATAATAATAATAATATCACGGATATCCATGACAATCTCTCGCCAACCGTCCCTATCATTCATTGCCCCTGGGAGGTCCTCTGCGCAGCATCCAGTATCTGCGGAGAATTAGTTTATGTACGTCTTTGCTGGACGGCCTACTCTGGAATGTCCATGTGATGGCGTCCACAGAAGAACGTCACAAATGAGTTCATCCTTGCTTCTCCAGCAGTGTCCAGCGTGTCTTGTTCGCCTCACACGGGTGGTTTGTGTGACATGGGGCAGGTTGCCGTACAGCTTTTTTCTCGTGGGGTGTTGTTTCCACGTCTTGTTTAAAACAACAACAACAAAAAACAACAACAACAACACAACTATAATAATAATAATAATAATAATAATAATAATAATAATAATAATAATAATGGATGAACAGAAAAGCAACAAAAACAACTAAACATACATTGGAAAAAAACCCCAACTGTATGGATACTTCAACTTCGACAGAACAGCAGTACAAAATAATGCCATATGGACCAATTATGGACAATAATGCCATATGGACCAATTATATCCAAGCAAAAATAAATAAGACGCAACAGAATAGCAAGTGTAGGATGGGTGGAGACAGAAACGAAATCGTTAATCAGATAATGAGCGAATAAACTAGCAAAAAGAGTGTGCAAGATTAGGCACGATTGGGTCGGAAAGGTGATTCACAAGGAATTTTGCATAAAATCAAATTTTGACTATACTACCAAATGATATATGCACAAAATGGAATCCGTCTAGAGAATAAGACGCATAAAATTCTCTATGATTTTGAGATACAAACGGATCATCTAATCCCAGGCAGAAAACCAGAAATCATTTTGTGAATTTTGTCGTTTCGATGGAGTACAGATTGAAAATGAAAGAAAAACCTTGAATACATTCCACAATTAGAAGACAAATATTTGGACTTTGGATAGAGGTGATAACGAAAGGTTTGGCAAAGAGTTTGAGTGAATTGGAAATCAGAGGAAGAATCGAGACACTCCATTTTTAAACATTGTTAAGATCGGTTAGAATACTCAGAAAAGTCCTGGAGACCTGAGAAGACTTGCTGTTACTTCCGGCGAAAAACTCACAAAAAACTCACAAAAAGTGAAATAATAATAATAATAATAATAATAATAATAATAATAATAATAATAATCAGCTACTCAACACCAGATGAAACATCTCCGGAACAAGGAATTAACAATCGGTATTCCCATTGTAGCCAAAATGGGAAACCTTATCAAATATCTATGCTGTTGCTCTTTTTGTTCTTTCAGACCTACAAGTGGTAATAATGAAAGATAGCCCAGCATAGGCCCAGCCTAGAGACAGCCCAGCACTGGCCCAGTCGAGAGGCAGAGAAGAGAGTGGACAAGAGAAGATAACATACAAGTACAATGTTATTTTAAAAGCAATCCAGCACTAAGAGGTTACAGGAAAAGAATGATTAAAATCTGGATTAACAATAATAATTTCATCACAACCAGCCAAAGACTCGCAGACCAAGCTAGAATGATTTTGAAGAAAATTTTTTCTCTGATCTCAAGATAATAGAAATCTGTGGAAAGGAAAACCAAAGAATACAAGACCACGTGGAAACACTTAAACAAAGTAAAACACAACAAAACTACAATCTAAACGTCTTACAACCTTGTGACACAACACCAGAATTAACACAAGAACAAATAAAGGATATAAAGCTGATAAAACAAATCATGACTGATAAGAAAAGTACATTACCATCTCTAAGAAACATAGAATGAAAAAGAGTCAAGATAGAAGTTGAAAAGATAAACAAAATATTAATGAATATCCCAACAGTCAACATCACTGACCTAAATAACCTTATTTATGCAGGAGCAAAATTAATTTGTGATAGGATTGGTGTACCCTCAAGGAAAACAAACAGAAACACGAAAACTGGGTGGGAGATTAGACTGGAAGAACAAATAAAATAGCTGCAATAACAGAAAAAAACATTAAAGAAAAACACTAATATACATTCAACTAAAAATTTGAAAAGCCAACAAATTAAGATGAAAGAAGTAAATCAAAAGATATTAACTATAGAAGGAAGACTTAAAAGATACCGAGATAGAACAAAACAGTACAAACAAAATAGGACCTTCCAAAACAACGAAAATAAATTTGCGAACAAATCAGTGGAACAAAAATAAACGCTGTTGAATACCCAGATGCACTAGAAGCAAAACTGTTTTGGAATAATATATGGGAGAAAAAAGAACACAACAAAGCATCAAAATGGATAAGCGATATTAAAAATGAACTGAAGGAAATCGAGGAGCATACACATAATTAAGCTCAGATCAACACTTAAGAAAATAGCAAACTGGAAAACACCAGGCCATGATGACATACACGGATTCTAGTTCAAGAAATTCACCTCACCCCACCAGAGAATGGCCCAACAACTCAACAGATGCTTACAAGAAACGGATGTAACCGAATGGATGACAAAAGGAATAACTACTTTAATCTAGAAAGACCCACAAAAAGGAAATATCCCTAACAATTATAGACCCATAACTTGTCTGCGCATGATGTGGAAAATACTGACATCGGCAATAAAAGAAGAAATATACTTTTCACTTAATTGGCGTAAGAAGAACAGAAAGGATGCCGCAAAGGAATAAGAGGAACACATGACTTACTTTATATAGATCAACACATCCTTAAAGAAGTTAAAAATAGACGGAAAAATATTGCAATGGCAAGGATTGACTACAGAAAGGCATATGCCATGGATACTTGGATTTTAGAATGTTTAAAAATGTACAAAATATCCAACAACATCATGAATTTTATCAAAAAAGCCATGAAAAACTGGAGAGTCCAATTAAAAGCAGGAGAACAATCCTTGGCAGAAGTAAAAATCCAAAGAGGTATATTTTCAAGGAGACTCGCTATCACCACTACTATTTATTATAGTAATGATGAAAATGCACAAGGGGATACAAATTCACTAACTCACAGGGAAAAATAAACCACCTTATGTACATGGATGACATACAATTTTTGCAAAAAGTAAAAAAAAACTAGAAACCCTGGTACAAACCATTAGAATATATAGCCAAGATATTGGGATGGAATTCTAATTTTTATAGAAACATTTAAAAATTGTATAGAGTAAAATACGCACATTCACAAAATCTCAGGGAGGAAAATATGGAACAACAATTTATATCACAAGATAATTTTGAGTTTACATTGTTTGGTTCTCATGGTATTCTCAATTATTGTAGCCTTGTGCCCGACTAAAGTAAGCTTTATATATATATATATATATATATATATATATATATATATATTATAGTCACTGGCACTTTAAAGAAAACAGATTTATAAATTAATCTTGGCTAAGTCATAAACAGATAATTGGCATCACCAATCGCCAGTCTCCTGTTGCTTGTAAAATTTAATTTAGAACTCACACATACTACACTATCATCCTCCTTTATGTTAGTATTATGCTGTATCTTGTCTATTAATATTCGTCTTCGTTGTATTTTAGAGATATTGTGGTCAGTTGGTTCATTCAATATAATGTGTTTTTAAGTCGAACCACAATAATAAAAAAGGATGAAATGTTCATGTTTTCATCTGAAATTGAAACAAATAAAGAAAAACATTTGGATGCATTTCAAGTTCATTTCCTTCTCGATCATGTGAACAGACGCCATTTTGATTGCAGGGATTCAAATATTCAAGTGTAAACTCTCACATGTCGGCGTAGTGACGACTAAGCACACCAGTACAGAAAACCATTTTTTTTGTTTCATTTTTTGTTTTAGTTTCTGATCTGAACAACTATTTCGATCTAAAACTGCAATTAAGTGGTCAACGCACTCAGTCAAATTGGTCAATGGAAAGAGAATAAAAGGCAAAGTAGAGCCAATCAGTTTGGTCGTAGAGATGTCACTATTCATAAACACGATCAGAGGACATTCGTCTGGAATGACATTCGAGAACGTTTTTGTTTTTCGACCCCCGCCAAAAAAACAAACCCCAAAAACAACAAACAACAATCAAAAACAACTGTTTGCAGATTAATCAATGTTTCGTATTTTTTCAAAACAATTTTTACATAATCATCATCATCATCATCATCATCATCATCATCATCATCGTGTCATTCTAGTAGCATCAATATCCATGATAGTCTCCCATCAACCGTCTCTATAATTCATCGCCTTCGGCAGGTCTTCTGCACAGCATCCAATATCCGCACAGAACTTGTTAATGTAAGTCTTTGCTGGAGGGTCCGCAACTGACGTGCCTATGTACTGGCTTCCACCGCAGAACGTCGCTGATCAGCTCGTTCTTGCTTCTCCACCAGTGTCCAGCATGTCTACTTCTTCACACCCAGACGGTTTGTGTGACAAGTGGCAAGTGACCGTACAACTCCTTTCTTGTGGGGTATGGTTTCCACAATTTGTTTAAGATCAACATTGAAAATGGCTCATAATCAATCTTCTTCAAATTCATTCATTTAAATACTTTTAGGATTAGCGGCGAGGTTTAGAATATACTGAATGTATCCTTTGCACAGAGGTAAGACCCTCTCCAAAAGGGATATCTTGGGTATGACACTAAACTGGATTTGATGGTGAGGCTCCAGTTCTAGAGGTCTGGAGAGTAAGGGATACCTCTTTATTATTATTATTATTATTATTATTATTATTATTATTATTATTATTATTATTTATTTATTTGAAACCATATATCTGTGTTCAAACTAATGACTTATTAGATAGAAATAATTACTTGAAACCATATAATTATTAGTATTAGATGTGAAAACTTGGAACCATATAACTTTGTTCAAATTATTTGTATTCGATGGGAATACTTGATGGCACATATCTGTAAATTATTTGTATTAAGAATAGTTACTTGAATCGATAATTGTTTACAAAGGATTGTTTAAGCTCAGTCGGTAGAAGCACCTGCTTAGCAATCGCAAAGTTCCGAGTTCAATACCTGTCCCCGCCTACTCACCGTATGACTAACACAAATTGTCTGATCTTTGCGGTAAAGTGAGGAGCTGATGGTAGTAGATGTGGCGCTTCACCTCAGTAAAACAATTTACCTGGTCTAGCAAAAAGGGGATAGAACCCCTCAATGTCCGTCTGATACTAACAATAGGCTCTGTAGATAGGAATGACTGGACTGAATGAATGCAAATGTACCATGTACCTCTCTGAATGTGAACCCTACCTTGTTTTGTCTTGTTAGTGATTTGTTTCTTTTTTTGTTGATTGTTTTTTTCACCTTTTCGGTGGAGGGGGGCCTTAGTATAGAGGTCCTAAGTATAGCAGATGACACGAGAATACGATCAGAGAAAAATAGAACCAAAGTTGGAAAGATAAAAAGAGCAGCAAATGCAGAAAGTAATGCAATAAAGGACACACAGAAGACTCCCGGTTCGTCGAGGGTGTAACAAGAACAATGAAATATAGGTACTGCTATTTTAACCTTCTTCATTGATCTGAGAACTTTTCCAGGGTATTTAGCTATAGTGAGAAGATTTGAAACGCATACGAGTACTTTAGCGTTTGACCACTGCCTACTTCAATTGACAAAGAATTGTGCAATTATATTGATACAAAATCTATTATTTTAATCTTGTTTCTGTACAGGGAAAAATAATAACGGTCAGTTATAAAATGACGATACAATTAACCTACAAATCAATTTTGAAAACTAGAGTAACGATTGATATGGAACGATATGAAAGAGTAACGATTGATATGGAACGAAAATTAATATAACAGGATCATTTTGGGTTTAGAGTTTGTTTCTGACGATATTCTCAGTGATTATAGCCTTGTGCCCGACTAAAGTAGGCTTTGTAAATATCTACCAGAGAATTTTCTAAGCAATCTCATCTCACAATTCACTCATTTTCAACCTATCACATTGTATGAAGTATAGCCTCATCCGACAAGAAGTCAAACTGGATAAATCTAGTGGACAGTTATGTGATGTTAATCTTAATTAAGGAGGGAAATAACATGACAAATATCCAGTTTTCTCATTTGACTAAGATAAACATTATTACGCCATGTACATTATTAGATTGCACATCAGGATTTCCACTACAGCTATGACAATATAATTTGCGTTGGGAACCAAAACTGTCATTTGCATACAAATCCCCAAACTGGGCAGTTTGTTGAAAAAAAATTGATACGTTTGTTGAAAGGAAAGCACAAATTTCTTAATGAATATACAGGAACTTTAAAAATTCTTTTGAAAATATGTTTAATTTTAATCGTAAAATAGAAAACGTTATAACATTTTCTTAACATTTTAATGAAAATATCCACCCCCCAGTGAAACCCTGCAAATTCTATGAAAAATCTCGACTTTTATTTGCATGTTCTTTTCCATTCAATTTTCATATCAATTTTCTCTTATTACTTTCAACCTATCTTTGAAAAATTAGTGTTTTTCAGTTATTAACAGACAATAATTATATTGTTATATACAATTTGATAAGATGAAAGCCAAAACATTTTATCGCGATCGAAAATGACCACAGGTCTTTTTATCTTTTGCTTTTTTCAACGTAGTTGAATTACACCAGATTTTCAGGTTTTAGCCGAGCCTGCAACGTATAATAAGAGAATGGATTTTTCATGCGCTTTTAGTTGAAATTGATTGCCTCAGCAGTATGCAAAGTGGTGCAAATTTTTGCTCATGGGCAGATAATAGAATATTATTTAAATTCAGCTTCGTCTTTTTAAGTTTCTATAAATTGTTTTTGTTTCACTAAGATTTCAAATTATCTGTGTTCATGTCAAGTGTCAAAACATCTTTAGTTGAAGGGAATATTGGATTAGACCAAATAGTGAAAGAAAATTATAGCAACAAGTCGGTGAAAGACAAACAGAAAGACAAATGAACAGTCGGATACAAAGGAGACAATACAGTTCTGCTACAAGATATGAAAAGAAAAAGAACATAACAAAATGGTCGAATGGATGAATAACACGAAGAAAAGAATTGCAAGGAATTGAAGAAGGTACAGAAACGGATATGCACCTATACTAACCAAGAGCAACACTCTAGAAATTACCAAACTGGAAGACACAAGGCCATGAGGACATACATGGATTCTGGTTTTAAAAATTCACGTTCATCCACAATATAGTGTTTCAGAAACTGAGTAAATATCTACAAGAAGCCAGAATTTTGAAATGGATGATGAAGAGAAAAGATTACCTTGCTCTAGAAAAGGAACCATCCCCAGACGCAGATAAAAGATATTTCCGGAAGAACAGAAAGGATGCTGCAAGGGAACAAAAAGAACAGATGACCTACTATATTCGATCAGCACATTCTCAAAGAGGTTAAAACAAGACGTAGCCATGAAATGGATGGACTTAAATAAAACGCTTATTATATGATTGTGCAAACTTGGATAATATAATGTCAGAAAATGTACAAAATATCAACGTCTTTAAATAACGAAATCTATGGAAAACAGGAAACAGGAGGGGGACAAAGGCTGGCTGAAGTGAGAATCAAAAGAGATATCTTACAGGGAGATTCCCTCTGGCCACTGATATTTATTATAGCAGTGATGCCACTCATTTATATACTTATGAAATGGAGGCTACACAATCAGAGGGGAACAGATAAGCCATCTTATGTATATAGATAATATCAAGATATTTGAAAACATGAAAATCAATTGAAAACAAAATATAAGAATATGCAGCCAGGATAAAAGAATGTAATTTGGGATTAAAAAATGTGCCTTGCTCGGGATGAAAAAGGTAAAAAAAAAAATTACAAGTACTTGAGATTATTGGAAGCAGTTACCCTCAAACAAATAAAGATTTTAAAAAAGTAGCTTCTAGAAACCAAGCTCTGTAGCAAAAATCTCATCAAAGGAATAAATACCCGGGCAGTCCCGCTTGTAAGATTCTTTGAAATGGACAAGGAAAGTCCTCAGACAAATGAAATAAAAGACAAGGAAATTTATGACGATGCATAAGGACTTACATAAAGAGAGATAACATAGATATACTTTATGTGTCAGGAAAGGAAGGAAGAAGAGGACTCATTAGCGTTGAGTGTTGAGTAGATATAATAATAATAATCTGAGTAATACACTAAAAAGTGCAAGGAAAGATTAATTACAGCAGCCATGAATGTCAACATAAGGACAAACAAAAAACAACTAAAGCTAGAAAACAAAAATAAGAAAAACAACTGTATGGATACTTCAAGCAACAAATTGGGGAGTTTGGACACAAAATAACCTGGATAAGATGAAAACGGGAAACCTCAAATGAATCTCTTTTAATTGCAGCACAAAATAATGCTAGAAGGATCAATTACACCGAGGCGGAAATTGATAATACGCAACAGAATAGCAAGTGTATGTTATGCAAAGACAGAAAAGAAACGGTTAATCTCATAATAAGAGAATGCATCAAACTAACATTAAAGAAATGCATGACTAAATACAACTGAATGGTAAAGGGGATTGATGGAAGAAATTAAAATTTGACAATACTACCAAATGTATATGCACAAACCAAAATCCGCCCAATAGAATGATACGCATACAATTCTCTGAAATTTTGAGATAAAAAGGGATCAACTAATCCTGACCAGAAGACCAGACATAGTGTTAATTAACAAGAAAAATAACTTGTCATCTAGTGGGTTTTACTGTTCCGACGGATCACCGGGGGAAAATAAATGAAAGCGAAAAGATAGAAAAATATTTGTGTCTTCTCATCTGAAAAAGCTGTGTAACATTAAGGTGACGATACCAATTGTTGTTGGTTTACTTAGAACAGTTGCAAAGGCTTCAAAAAGATAAAGGAGGAATTGGCATTAAAAAAAGACAATTAAAATGGTATGCTTACTTCTTGGTCAGCAACGCAGACACACCTGCTTTCTGTGCATGATTGTCAGTAGTACTTGAGAGAAGAAGGTGTAGAGAAATTGTCCTCCGAGATCTGACCTCGAACCTGTTGATCCCAACATTCTACATAAACCGTTTGTTGACACAAAGAAATTTAAATTCCCACCTCGCACATGAAACTAGATGTCTTGAAGCAATTCATTAAAGTATTGCCAACTCAACTCAATTCGATGTAATAAATAAAAACTGGGATGATTTTGGAATTCAGAGTCCAAAAGTTGATCAAAAACAAGTGTCAGATCTAATTGTGTTGCCTAGTGTAATGTTTTATTATTTTCCATTATCTGTAAAATTTTAAAACATTCTATAAAATAAGCAAAAGTTTGTTAGATGCTGTATTTTTATGTTCTTTGAGAAAAATCGAGGGTATCCTGTAGCTGAAAAAGTTTATGTGATATACCTTGTTGGTTTCAGTGGTAAAAAAAAAAGTAGTCAAAAACAATTGTCAGAGGCAATTCAATGAAAATTGTGTAATTGCTAGATAATAGATTGTTTGAATGTTTTATTTGGCATGTAGTGTAGTTTATATTTCAAAAGATTTAAACGGTTGTCCCACTGTAGATCAGGTCGATTTTGGAACCGTGGTATTTTGTGGAATGTGAAAGTTGGGGTTAACATGATAAATAATGGCACAAAATATGTTTTTTCCAAATCGTTAACGTTATTTGAGGAAATGAGTTTAGCGATTAAGTTTAGATTAAAAATCGGATCATTGTAATGTCAATCCGGTGAACAGTGAAAGATTCAACACCGTAAAAAAATTCCGTACGCTTATGGAAAAATGTAAATAAATAATTTAATTTAATAAAAAAAGTAATAATTGCATCATTTGTACCATTTGCAATAAATCAAATAAAAATAAATCAGAATTACTTAATTAACGTATTCACTTTTATTAATGTAAAATGGAGATTAAATATAATATTTTAGACCATTGAAAGATCACTTCCTTTTTTCTATCATATGGAATTCAGATTTTGTTATTTTTCAATGGAAGAGAATAGACTAATTTTAATTCTCAAGAAAGCACCATAAACCGATAAATTTCTTAGTTTTAATCAACATTAGCAAAATGTTGAATATTTTGTTTATGAATCTTGTATATCGACATTATTTAACTTTACATCGTTATAAATGTTTGTTAATTTTAGTTTTTGTTGTGATGTTAGTCCCAACAGTAAAAAGAAGTCAAGTCGAGATAGGGTAAAATAAGACAAGTGTATTTACAATCATGGTACATGTACGACTAGCTTGTCGTTAACAGGAACAGTAGTGCCTTTCCACTCGGTGTCTCACTATTTATAGTGAGAACCGGTGCATGTTCTCCACTGTAGAAACGGCCGGTACAACAGTTTTTGATCGACAACTGTTTAACTTTTAAATTAATTAGTTCTTTTGTATAAAAAAAAAACAGATTAGATTATTTGAAAAAGAAATAAAAAAGCTTATTTAATCTACATAATGTTGTATTTTCGAAGTGACAGGCGTTTATTGTAAACGTGTTTGTTTTCACTCAAAGTGAAAAAAAAAAAGAAACATCTGAACAAATCATTTAATATTTCTTCATGTAAACTTCCTGTATTAAGATGTGATGACTTAGTTGTAATGTTCAATAAAGAAAATTGCTAAACAAGATTCATTTATTGCACTTGTCCTCCTAACATTAATTCTATGATTGTTGTTGAACTAGTTCATAATCTGATTTTCAAAATTGAAAATTAATTGAAAAACATAAATTTACCAGCAACAAGAGTCTTCACGTTTTCTAGTGAAGAAACAAGCGATGAAAGTTTTCAGCTAGAGTGACCAAGGAACCTTGCAGTCTTTTAAAATTCCCTAGATATTCCATGCGTGATGTATCTTCCAGCCTTGTGGTATGCCTTGCTAATACCTTTTTATTAGATCTACAATATATGGACCTCCTTCATCGAAGCATTAGTTTAAAATATATCATTACTGATAAATCAAAAATAGATTGGGAAAAGGCAAGAGGGAAAATAACCAACCATCATAACTATGTCCAAAACTATGAACATTTCATTCGCATTAATGTTGATTGTAGGTAGAGTTGATAAGGAACTTTGCAATTCAAGGAGGTTACAGAGAAAAATGGTGAAAACAAAATTGTAGGTAGAGTTGATAAGGAACTTTGCAATTCAAGGAGGTTACAGAGAAAAATGGTGAAAACAAAATTAAGAAAAGCAAGGAACCAGAGCGCCACATAACCTTCATCACTGAGATTGGTACTGACAATTAATATCACACCCACAGTTATTCCTAACATTGTTGCAACTGTTTGTTTCTAGCCGAGGATATTGGTGTTTTAGAAGAATTCAACAGTACAAGACAGTTGTTGTAGACAATGCTAGTACAGATATTGGTTGCGAGATAGAGCTTGTTACAGATCCGGAGAAAACAATTTAAAATTGACTTTTTCATTTTTACATCATAAAAATGAACTTATATTTAGGGATACTTTTAAGTCCATTGAAAGAACTACAAGAAGCCCTACTACTTTTACTGGTCTCTAAGAAAACTTTTGGGAGTGATTATCAGAATTACCCCAGGTAGAATTTGCCATTATCAGTGGCCCTTAATTTATATCCTACTGCAGAAGAAGTGAACGATAAAGGGTGAGACCATCGAATTCTTTTAAAATATGCAGTAAGAAGTTCTCGAGAAAAAGTGAACCGTAAATTTGTTACAATGAAAATTGTATCTCTGAATCAAGCAAGATTACTAACTTTAATCCTCAGGTTGTTGACCAGGTGATGTCGTCTGTGATAAATCACACAACTTTGTAAAATTCATAGTTGAAGTATTTGCAGATTTTTGGTTTGAAATTAAAAAACGGATAATACATTCTATAACCAAAAACTGTTTATCTTCAATATTATCCAGAGAATAAAGCAACAATCAACCGAAATACAGAATGTTGCATTATAAAATTTACAACACAATTTGTTTTATTTACTTCCAGAAAATATCATTTTCTCAATGTTTGGAGGTGGGGGGAAAGTCTATAAAAAGTTGTTCATTAGGTAAGTAAACATTTATTTATACTTGATTATTTGTCAATTAACAAGAATAATTTTTGAAGTTTCATTTAAGTTACATCACAGAATACAACCAATATGGATACATTTTTCAATGAAAATGCATATTTTTTGTTTCAGAAGTAACGAAGCACCAATGAAGAGATAAAAAATGGTACATCCATAAACTTTGAAGACATACACTGAACAAATAGAGCTTGTGATTGCAGAAGGTTTTTTCAAATAATGAACTATTAATGAATGGAACGATATTGTAGTTTCCACATTTACCTGGGAAAGTGGGAAAAAGTATTAGAATGAAAAAGTATTAGAATGAAAAAGCATTAGAATGAACAATATAAGCTTTACAAACTGTAAATAGACAAGAAGCAAGAAAGAAACACCAATTCTTTACCAATTCATTGTGCCACCAAATAAAAACTTCATTAACTTCCAAGGGAAATTATACTGATATAATATGTTATATCATGTAATAGTTTTCACTAAACAATGCAAATTTAAAACATATTATTCAATAATTTGTAACCAGCAATATTATTGTGTTATACACTTTTATCTTTCTATTTGTATGACCAAACAAATGGGATAAAAACTTATTCGGTGATTCGCCTTTTTTGTAATCTTTTGCAATTTTTACTTTTATCGTTTATTGGACACAATGGAAATGGCACATTTTGTTGGTGGTGAATAATACTATTCTGTTTTGAATATATTTCCCATTCATTGTATCAATTTTATCTGGATTTTTTTTTATTGAAATAGTAACATTTAGTAAGCAAATTGAAATTAGATGTTTACATTTCTCTAAAAGATCATTAAAAGTAAACGCTAAAAATTACTAAAAGTTAGAAATATAATTTTTGTCGATTCTAATCCCATCAAAGTCGAATTTTCACTTAGAGTTGATTGTTTTGACAGAAGGTTTTTCAAATAATTAAAAAGATCAATTAGAGAACTTGGCTGTGATTAGATTATTTCAGGTGACTGAGCTTTTCTAGAAGATCAAGTTGTTTTTTTAGCTAAAAAGTCAGGACGGGACAGTTGAAAACAGCAGACCCCATTTTCACCTCTGGTCCGGTTAATTCTTGACTTTCGTACGGAGTCGGATGTGCACACAGAAAATATATTTGCCATTCATCGCTACAGTGAAGGAATGGGACCAAGTGTGACAGCGTTAATTAACAAGAAACAAAGAACTCATCTAGTAGATTTTGCTGTTCCAGCGGACCACAAAAGTGAAAATAAAAGAAAGCGTAAAGAGAGACAAATACTTGGACCTTGCCAGAGAGCTGAAAAAGTTGCGGAACATGAGGATGACGATGATACCAATTGTAGTTGGTGTATTCATAACGGTTCCCATGGGTTTGGAAAAGAGAATGAGAGAACTGAAAATCAGAGCTAGAAACAATTCAGACCCCAGCACTGTTAAAATCAGCTTGCATACTTAGAAGAATCCTGGAGATCTGGCGTGTCACTGAGACTTCAGATAAAAAAAACAGTTAAAACTGGCGTGAAAAACTCGCAAGAAGAAAAATAGTTGTATAAACTATTTTAAGATGTTAAAATTAAATAGTTTTATTATTACACATATGAGGCTCACCTGAGAAAAGTTCATAATCTGACCATAATACTCTCATGGAATGTGACCTAATGAGGTTTATTTTTCAACATAATTACATCAGTGTTGCAGTGCTTGAATCTCATTGGTCAAAAGAGTCATCAACAGCAGATATGATGTAGTGTAAATATATGATGTCATCATATGAAATTTTCAGCCTCTGAACTTTTCAGCCTCTGAACTTTTCAGTCTATTAACTTTTCAGTCTATCCTTGTATCTTTAATAATGGTTCATGGGAAAGGATTTTATCTTTAAAGTAAATGATTTGAATCAGAGTACAACCAGAAGAAGAATCTAGTTCTAAACTGCAAATAAAATATGTCATATCAGAAATAGACCATGTCAGTATCTAAAAAAGAGTTTTATTAAATCAACAATCGAAGATTTTTTAAAATACCCCAAAACAAAAACAAACAAATAAAAAAACAGGAAAATAATGATAAAATGATGTGAATAATAGAAATTTTGATGTTGTGTAAAGAACAAGAATAAAGATAATAAGTTTATTGCCTTCGATCAGGAGAGAGAGACAGACAGACAGACAGACAGACAGACAGACAGACTATTGTTGTTGGTGGTTTTAAGGCAAAATACAGAGTAAACAAAAAGATTTGGTGACAAGCTACTTATTTATTTGTTAAGACGTCTTCGAAAAACATCGTCTGATTGATAATCATCAAGGTCTAAGCACCCTTTTGAGAAAATATAGAAAAGGAAAAAGATCATGTGCAATAGGGTAGAGAGATAGAGTCATTTACAGAGAGAATGAAAGGACAATGAAAGAGAAATCAAGAGAGAAAGGAGAAGAGATAGAAAGAAAGAAAGAAAGAAAGAAAGATAGATAGATCATGCTATAAGGACATGGTAGAGAGAGGCAGATCTAGGAAGAAAGAAGGGAGATAGAGAAAACGAAAAAGAAAATAGCATATATATATATATATATATATATATATATATATATATATATATATATATAGAGAGAGAGAGAGAGAGAGAGAGAGAGAAAGAGAGAACATAGCGAAAGAAAGAAAGATAGAAGAGGAAAGGGCGTGATATAAGAGTTTTAATAGATACATCCCCAGTATCATATATTTATATATAGTTTGTTTTATTTTTATAGATATTCAAAGTTAATAGAACTTAGTTTCGATTTCAAATTGTGTTTTTTTTTATTCCTTTAATAAATTTGATGATTTCATGATTTATGGTTCAAACTCTCAGACATCTAATTTTGAAAGCCCTATCTTTCAAAAATGTATCTTTACATCGCTCGTGGGGCGTTTTTTATTTTGCTAGTATTAATAATGGAAATTGTATGTATTTCTGTTTGTAACAAAAACTACGTAATAGCTCTACGTCACAGCTTACGTCATAATATTCTTATGCTATATACACCCAAAATTTCAGTAAGCAATTTTAGAAAGAAGAATGTGAAGAATAAGAAAAGATTGAAAATGGTGAATATAGGGAAAAGGAAAGTAAAACTAGAAAGAGAGAAAAGGAGAAAAGAATGAAAATAAAGAAATAAATAATGATAGAGAGGTTAGAGATAAAGAAAGAAAGGGTTGTTAAAGGAGGAGGAGGAATGGGTAAAGTAGGGAAGTAGAGAGAAAGTGAGAAAGTAAGATAGAGAGAGTGAGGTAAGGAACATAGAGAGAGAGAGAGAGAGAGAGAGAGAGAGAGAGAGAGAGAGAGAGAGAGAGAGAGAGGGGAACATGAAGAGAGAAGGTAAAGAAGATTGTTGGAGGAGAAAAGAGTGAGATAGAGAAGAAGTGAAATTATATGAGATCATGAGAGCATGAGATTTGAATTCTTAATGTAACGTCACTTCAGGTCGTCATGCATTTTTACAAATGAATGTGAACATGAGCATAACATAAAGATATTAACAGACTGTATGAAAATATACTAAGCCCCTAACGTAGTTGCTATGAAAAGAAAGTTAATCTCGTAGTTGCCGTGATTATTAGGGTTCAATCCTAACTAGTCGCTTTGCATTTGGTTTGCTTTATTTGTTTAACGGCATGTCAACTTCTTATGGACTACTTAATATCGAAATTTTATTCATTTATTTTATTTTAGTTGCACTAATCATTTGTTTGCACATATTTGTAGGGTTTTAAGTATTTCTATCGATTACTAATAATTTATAAAAGTAACTCATCCTATTTACAATCGACGACACAATGTTTGATGAGAAATAAATATAGCTTTGACAAGTGGAGGAAGAGAAAAATATTTTATTTGCAAAAGAAAGATTTCAACGAGCTCTGTTCAACGATATAATAAGTAAAAATTAACTGAGTAAAACACAAAATAGGCCTCAATAGTGTCGCGAACTGTTAATAATATCATCACTTTACACAGTAATATGGTTTCAAGTATTCCTATACAACGCTAATAACGTGCAGGTTTCAAGTAACTAAAAATAATAATTCGTAGTAAACAATTAGTGTTTCAAGTTACTACTCTAAATACAAATACTTTTCAAACTTATCTATTTGAGAGGATCCTAACAGGTACTGCCACTCCAAGTCAGAGTGGACCAGAGATTAATGGCAACAAAGAGGTTACTCTATACTCCCCAGAACTCCAGAACTGGATCCTCATCACCGGATACAGATCAGGGCAACCATTTTTTCTGATTGGTGTTTATTCCTCTACAGACGATGCAATCAGCTTATTGCATCTTCTAGTCGACAAGACAACTGATAATTTACACAATTTTATGATTTTCTTAAAAAAAGTCTTAAGGTCAGCGGATTGGTCTATTGTCGGAATCGGTCGGACAATGAGTGAGTCTATCCCCTTTTCATTAGCGCAAGACCAGGGAGATTCTTTTTGCGTCTGAGGTGGAGTGTCACACCTATCATCAGCTCCTCAATTCACCGCACACAACACACACACACACACACACACACACACACACACACACATATATATATATATATATATATAATCTTCAGCTCTTCACATTACATCAAAGTTTAAAGCTGTGCTACTCATGAGCAGAGTTGGCACGGTCCGTATCGAACCCGGAACCTTAAGGTTCCTAGGCGAATGCTATACCGACTAAGCTAAACTGGTTCTTTTTGTAGCTTCAATAGTCACTATTCTCAATACAAATAATGTGTATACAGTTAAACGGTTTCAAGTATTCTATCTAACATCAATAATTCTATTTAATAATAATAATTTATTTGCACACAGTTTTATAGTTTTACGTATTGCTATCCAATTTTTAAACAGCTCTATTTGACACATCGATTGCATACTAACATACCCACCTCCCCGGGACAGATTGGATCTGTGAGTTATAACAATGAGCAGTAGTCCATATTTCTTAAAGCTTCAGAACTGGAGCTACATCATTAGATACAGTTTAGTCTTATACCTGAGACTATTCACAGTTGTAATATTGTGATAGATTTACCAATAATGTACCGAGTTCAATCCTTACTGGGTGCTCAACTAAAATATTTTACTATATTTATTTAAACTTATTAATAACTATATCATACCCTATTACGCACCTTGTCATGACATAGTTCTCAGTAAGCTCATCTCACACAGTTGTACGGTTCTATGTATTCCTATTTAATACTAACTAGTTGGATCCATGGGAATTCCATGGTAGTTGATAATAAAATTTATCCGTCATCTTATACTTCTTTTCTTCGTTCTACCTTTTTCTTGTATCTCCTCATTCCTTTATTTCACTGTAATGACATCTGGGATAAATTTAGATTTCTATTTGTATTTAACAATTTCCGACTCTTTTCACGTAAGCGTTCGTTGTGTATTTGATGTTCTCTTGCTGTTAGTTCATTTCTTTTTTCTTCTCTTCTCTTCTCTTTCTTTCACCACTTCCTTCCTTTTCTTTCCCTCTTCTCTTCTGATCTTGGTTTAATATCTCTTTCTCTCTCTCCCCCTTCTTTCTTTCACACTCTCTCTCTCTCTCCCTCTCACCTTTCCATTCTAATCCATTGAAACAGATTAGCCTTATCACTTCCGCTCGCCATCTTGCCTTCGAGCTGTTACATTCCAGCTGCCCCGGATCGCCACCTCTTCACCACTGTTCACTCCTATTCAGGGAGTAATGGCCATGAAGTGATACTCCCTAGAGCCCCAGAAATAGAATTTCAATACCAGATGAAGTTTAATGTAATACCCAAAACACCCCTTTTTTGGGAGGTTGTCTTACCTCTCCACAGAGGATAGAGTTTGCGTATTCTAAGCCCTGCTGAAAGCCGTGTTATATTTGATGTTATTTTGTTTACATATACTATATATAGTAGCAGTAGTAATATTGTTTTGTTTTGGTAAAGCAACATTGTCAATAATTACTAATCTTTTACCGTTGGTATTTAAAAAATCTTTTAGTTTTCATCGCAATTCCTCTGAATCTTACTCTATGACCTTTCGGAAATCGTACACAAAAATAAGGTTTCGGCGAAATCTTTTTACCTCTGGATTTTATTTTTATTTATTGAGAATTAGGTTAATATATCATTTCCCCATGCCTAAAGAAATCTGGAATTTTCCTAAATTAAAGAATCTACGCATGAGATGAACACACCCGTTCCGTTAATAATTGCGATCTTATCGCATTTTCCAGGAATATACTTTGGATCTTCGGATACCTCAGGCTGGTAATATAACTAGGAAGCTAAATAAACATCCCTAATATCCATGGCTCCAATATCTTTTAAACAAATTGCCTTAGGTTTCAACGTTTTGTTAACTTGTCCCAATTTTAAAAGAGATTTAAAAAAAAATTTTTTTTATAATTCAGTAATAAAAAAAACTTGTTTTTTTGTCAGAGGCAGACATCAACTTAACTGTAATTCTGGAAAGATTCTCATACACTTAAATACTGAATCTCATCTAAGTTTATCCGCCCTGAACATCTTGTTGATTTCAGTGGGAAGTTGGTGGTATTAGAGACTGTTGATTCCTGAAAGTAGAGACGAATCTTTCCTCTACGTTATCAAAATAGACAGGCATTGAATCCCAGACTGATTACACTATGGATAACACTATAAACCGCACTCTTTGTATTTTACTTTGGGAAATCTTTGGGAACTATTGTCAGCTATGGTGGACTGGGTTCTTTAGCCTTGCTAAGGTAACTAGTCAAAAAGAAAGAAAAATTAGAATTCAAAACCTGAATATATGATGCAGTGATGCATCATTCTTTTATTTTAGCTCATCCCAAATGTGTTACTGGTCCTACTTAAGTCTTCACCAGAATAAGCAAATCACTTGCGTAGTACATTTACAAAGCTTCAACTTAGTTAATGGCCATGATCAGTACTTACCAATAATGTACCGAGTTCAATCCTTACTGGGTGCTCAACTAAAATATTTATATATATATATATATATATATATATATATATATAAAGGAGAGATTTTGGTGTGTACGTGTCGACGTATAACCCCAAAGGGGAGGTCACTCAGATTCAAAATCTTGCATACACATTGATATCGTTCTAACTAAGAAACACTCCAAATTTGGTCATTGATTTTTACTGATTAAGGGATATAATTAATTAATCAAACAAAAATCAAACGATTTTTCGAAAGCTATAGCATAGCTGCTGCTGCTTCTGGTGTATCAGCAGAAGCTTGCGTGCTGATTCTTTCAGCTACCCGAAGAAAAAGAAGAAAGAAAGAAAGAAAGAGTATCAGCTTCCAGTCATGACTAAATTTTAACGTAAAATAAAATTCGTTTTTTTTGTCCAAACCTTTAAAATATTTATTTTATAATCTTTCTAAATATTTAATTTGTATTCATTGAAATATTTTTTACAGCGTGTTAAGATATTTTGCTTTGGAGAGCCTATTATACGAAGTAAAATCATACTTCGTATTTTTTGAGACTAACTTTTAAAGTAAAATCAAATCTTTGTCCATATTTTTTAATTTACGGTTACATTTAAAAAAAAATAAGATTTTAAATGTGAATAAAAATCAGTCACCAGTATAGGGTTGTATAAATGTAAATAAAAAAATGATAAAACGAGTTGTTTTGTAATTAATACTAATGGTTAAAAAAAAGTCTTAATAGTTTAGAGAACTAACGAAACGTTTAAAAACGATATGTTTTTAAAATACTATCTTGAGTTTAAACAAAGATAGATATTGCAATACGAAGAATTTAATGTTTCGATTCTCAGCTTCTTTTATCGTTAAGAACTGGGTTTGAATTGGGATGTACAAAAAATCAAAATAAATGAATTACAATATATTTCTAACTGATCTGGGCTTGTGGAGAGTTTAATAATAGCGTCGATCCCAGGGGGCTACCCCCCCCAGGCAACGACGCAATTTTTGTTCTTTCCCATCCATGAGCTTCGGCTTGTGGGTGGGCCCACGTTAAAACGAGGCCTTGTGCTCAGTCCATACAAGTGGGGTATGTGACAAATATATTCGGTTTTCCGGTTAACACCGGCCGCTGGACTCGTCGAGAGTTTAATAATAGCGTCGGGGGGGGGGTCTAGTGTTCTTCGGTTGCTGGACTAGCCAGAGTTTTGATTAAGAGAGTCGATCGCAGGAGGCTATCCTCCCAGGCAATACCTACCTCGTTGATTTAAAGGGACTGGGCTGGATTATTGCCCAGCGCATGAGGAGCCCCTTAAGGGGGAATGCCGACGGGATCGACGCATTTTTTGTGCCTACCACCCATGAGCTTCGGCTTGTGGGTGGGCCCACATAAAAATGTCCTTGTGTCACGCCCTCATTAGTGAGATGAGAGGCAAATACAACTCATTGCACACACACAAACACTAAATGGGAAACGTGGATAAAAGCAGTCTGTAAATTCAATGTTTATATTCTAGCTGGTATTGTTGCAATAATACAAATAAAAGTGTTTCTCATAACTTGTTTGATTATTGAATTATATCACTTGTTTCAAACCAACTGCTACCTTTATTAAAAAATACTATCTAAAAGGGGAATCAAAAAGAAGTTGGAATAGGAAAATATTACATTTTTAATTCTTAGCTCCTCTTATTGTTACATTTTTATACGACAAAAAGAGAATAAACTAAACGAACACATTTCCTATCATTGTAACTCAACAGGCAAGGAAGAATTAACCTTTAGTAAAATAAAATTGTTTGAAACCAATCGAGAGTTTAAGGTTACATTCTTTAAATAATGTTTTAAATGTAGGTATTTACTCTCCACGTGTAGCATGTGACACGAAGTCGCAAGTAGGAGTTAACCATCGAGGATCAAACTCACTATTCAGCGACTATTATGCGACTAAATTATTTTCTCTTATCCACTCTCTTACTCCTGTCTTCTCCCTTTCTCTCCCATTTCCTGTGTTCCTAAAATCATTTTAATACGGTCATGGACCGGGTGCATTTGCTAGTATATATATAAAGTGTTTTGAAAAAAAAAACAAGAAAATATGTCAAAGATTGACATTTAGAAAGCTGACGCTAAAGAGTTTCAGTTTCAAATAAACCACCAAGAGGGCTCAACTGAGATGATCATCATAAATCACATGAAAAGAAAATTGTCGAACAAGCAATAAATTTATATGTACACTAAGGTATCGACTTATATATATATATATATATATATATATATATATATATATATATATATATATATATATATGAGGATAGGAGGATTGGAGTAAATCCGTTTACTTTCTCTTCTATAAAAACAAATATATGATGCACAAATGTTGAAATAAAAACTGAAGAAGTCGTACTCAATGCATGACGAAATATATCTACTACATCTACTTGTTCGAGTTGTTCTTTTGTCCACATTTTCCCTCTAATCTTCCCCCCCGCACACACACACACACACACACACACATATATATATATATATATATATATATATATATATCAACCCCTCCACATGAGCAGGATGTGTCACAAGGTCAATTTCTTTCGGAGTTTAACAGGTTTGAATTTAGAGTTTTCCTTCTCCTAGATTTGTTACCTAGCCAAAGATAGAGTCCAACAAGCCCTATTATTTAGCCATAGCTGGAAGGAGAGTAGTTGGATGCATACCTTTCCAAAGGTATGGGTATACAGTGGAGGGTGGTATATATATATATATATATATATATATATATATATATATATAAAATAAATGAATAAGTGGATATCTTGATGTACATATAAATTTATTTCGGCATTTCTTTGCCTCGTCAGATTCATTCTTATTAATTCAAAGACCTCATTACCCAGTCTCATTGGTATGATCTTTCTGTTTCACTGATTTTGTAGTTTTTTTCTTCACTTTTTTTTCGAATTCCTCCTTCCGCATTTCTGAAATACACAAACTCACAGACACACACACAAACTCGCGATTTTTATAAATTTTATAGTTTGTGTATGTTGGTCATGTTTGTGACGTCGTCATTTTTAAATTTGATTTTTTTTACTTGTGAATATGTATGTTCTAATTTCATGCGTTGTATGTATTTTTGTTCCGATTGTCGGGGTTTTGTATATTTACAGGGTGTTCGGGATAAATTTGACATACTTATTTTTTCTCCGTAGGTTTGAGGTATTGACGTACACTGCGCATCATTTAAAAGCTTGGACCCTTCTTCATTCATATACGTCATGGCAGATAGAATGGATGACTGGAACCCACCTGAATTATGGAAGAGAATAACTTGTATTATGATAATCTGTGCTGGCCATCAAAAATAAGGAGATTATGGTTGCTGCCCAATGCTCCCTGAACACTGTAAAAACAATCAGGCATAAACTGAAAAATTGCAATAGAGGCTACGAAGCTGTGGTTAGAAGAAAGCAACATAACAGACGATCTGTTTGCGTTCGTACAGCAGAATTCCTCTCATTTTTCAGAAAAGGTATCAGGATGAATACAGATGTCTACGCAGAGTTGCTAAACACTGTAGTGAAGCCCTGGATAACAAGGTTAACCAATGGTAGGCCATATGTATGGCAGCAGGATTCGACCCCCGCCACACGTTTGTGAAAAGTAAAAAATAGTTGTCGGCGAATTTTAACGACTACACCAGTCCCAATGTTTGTCCTCTGAACTCCCCAGATTTTAACCCCATGGATTATTATGTATGTGGTGCTATTGAGAAAGACAATAATCGCCGTGCTAGTACTACAAAAGTCTAGTTAATCGACAGAATTAAAGTAGTTTTTTAAACCCTGCCCAGGGAAACTGTAACATCAGCTTTATCCAGGTTCCGGAGCAGGATTGGGGCTGTGATCGATGCTAATAGCAGTTTGAGCAAAACTTGTTGACAGTAGTGTAATTTCCGTAGCTGCTGAATTTCTTTACAATCCATTAAATTTTGTAGTTACCAAGCACTTTTTCTTTTTCCTTATGAAACTGTCAAATTTCTATGTATATACATATATGGGTACATAAATGTTCTTATGTTTTTAAGTTTAAAGTTATTGGCATGTTTACATTTGAATATGAATATTATTCTATTTCTTCTATTCAGTAGTTTCTTCTGGTGTTTTAAACTTTATAATTGCCATTTTTGTCCTCCAATTTTGCTCCTGTTGGTGTTTTTTACTTTTTTATGATTTATCATTTTTGTGGTTGATTTTTTTCTTTTAGTTTCCAGAAATGTTTACAAAGTTCGGTTTGGTCTTTTAATTTTTCTTCTGTGGATGGTACCTGGTGTCCAGTTCGGCTGTGAGTATATAAACGAAATTTCCATGGCGAGCTGGTGCTGCCGAAATAGGTAATTTTCTCCTAAATTCTTTCTTTTGGGAATATCTGAGCCTGGTATACAATGTTCTTGGATTTACATGAACCTCCAAGTGGACAATCATTTTTAGTTTTACAGTTGCAATCAAGTTCATCTGTTGTTTTATTTATGTTGTTTTTGTCTTTTTGGTAGTTTTTATTAGTTTTTATTGTGTGAATTAATTATATTTCTTATGTTGTTGATTCATTAGTAACTAATTTTAAGTGTTTTCTGCTTTGTTTAATTGATATATTATATATATATTGATATAGAAGTGTTTGTCAATTAATTTGAGGAAATTTTATATATATTTATATTAGCTAGTTTGAAGGGGTCGGACCATATTATCTTACAACATGTAAAATATATACGCAAATCTTTATATGTACGTTTGAGTTTTAATTTTGGTTGAATCTATCAAGGAAACACTTGATATAGCACACACACACACACACACACACACACATATATATATATATATATATATATATATATATACAACTGCATAAAAATGTAAATGTGAACGTACAATCTAACGATTCTTTAACGTCTAGTTTTAGAATAAACCTAGATGAGTTAATATGGTGTTCAATTTTCCATCAATCCCAATCGTCGTTCCTCCTGATTATTTTTTAAACCTCATCTGTTCACTATTCTAACCACCCTGTCGGATTGTGATGTAGAATCTTCCAGTTGCACCTCGTTGGAGAAGTCAGACCCCCAATGGGACCACCTACTGGTCATTGGTGGCGACCCGTAATGCCTGAGCGCTCTGTGAACCAAGTAGTTCCACGACACTTCACCTTGGCCCTTTCTTGGGTTAGTCTCTTGGGCAGAGAGCCAAAACTGGTCAATCGGCTGGTTATGTCAAGCCCTATCACCTATATGATTGTCTCGACTGTTTTCTTCAAATTGCTCTTAATGGCAAACACTCATTTACCAAACCCCTCCCACGAGCAGAAAGAGACAGAAGGTCATTTTAACACAGAGTTTAACGAGTATAAATTCAGAGATTTCCTTCTCCTAGACCGGTTGCAAAAGCAACGTTAAGTCTGTCCTATTTACTCATAGCTGGAGTGATAATTGGATTCATATGTTTTCTCAAGCGCTATGTGAAATGCAAACAGTCTCATACAGGATTTGAACTCGGTTCGCCGTGTCCATGTCCTACAACGATAACCATTACACGACAAATACCTCCATTTTATCATATAGGTGCTTAGAAGGCAGAGAAAACTATCAGCTTACAAAAGTTATTTTTTCTAATACACATTCAAGTTAATGAAAAATCTAACATAAAAATTATTTCCACCAATTTCATGTCCTATGAGGCTACACAGCATCTAGCAGCGAGGTTCCAATTCTGGAGCTCTGGGGAGTATGGAGTAATTGCTCTCGGGCCCATTCTAGACCCGGATTGGTTGTACCCGATAGAGTCCCATATATGGGTCAAATAGAGTTTTATGGGTAGTATAAAGCTGATGTTACGTATAAACTCGCATAGAAAACACATACACACTGAAAACACAAAACTGCACATACATACGTGAAAATATAAATGCATTTGTAACAGGTTGAAATGTTTTGCACGTCTTTTTTGTACTTGAAACGCATGGATTTGTAAACTTGCTTGTGATTGCATCAATATGCAATCACAAACATGCACACATGTCAATAAATTTGGTGCATACAGAACAAACTGACAGAAAATGAAGCTAATAAGATTTGAAATTCAATTCAAAAGAAAAATGCATCGATGCTTGTATAAATGGAAAGTTTCAAAATTGGCAACGATAAATCTCCACAGATTGGCCGCCATATTGGAAGTAAATAGATCACAACTTGACATAAATCACTTCACATCATCCAACACACACACACGCATGTGTATATATTTTGGGCCTCATTTGTGTGGTTCTTTATGTTTATGAGGGAGATATATATTTTGAGAGAAAAGTTTTTTTTCGGCCTACAAATAGCATATACTAACATCTATTGTTTGGCCATATGATTTGAATATATTACCGAAAGTTGCCGACTGTTTCCGATTTTTTCCGATTTTTCTCGTTTAAAGTCCCAATCTGAAATCTTAAAAATAATCTCGTATTTCTGTCTAAATATTTTGAATTTCACCTTCTAGAAAGCATAATCGTTAAAAGGGGGTTTCTTAATGTTTCACAAAAAATAATTTTCCAGCAGATTTCAAAATATTTTTTGTTGTTTAGTTAAGTTGTTAAGATCATAGAAAAGGGTTTAATCTGGTTCAGGGTGCGGTGGGGGGGTGTTTCTGGATTCTTTGACTGGTCGAATAGATCGTTTGCTTTATTAGGTAAAATCAAAAGACAATTTTTATAATAGTCATCAATTTTATTTAAAACCCTATTTGATATTTTATTCCTCATATTTCTATTATTTCAGAAACTGTTATCTTTCTCGGCAAATGACTGTTCTAGTTGCTTTTTGCATAAAGAGAAAAACTGGAATAAAAAAGAAATAATATCCTATAAATATGGCGGAGGTAGTCCTTGTTCCACTTTGACCCATAGTGATAATATATGTTAGACCCATTTTATGGGTTGAATAGATCGGTTTGAAAAGTATTAGTATTATATAAGAATACTAGATGACATATAAATGTAAATTATTTGTACTAAAAAAACACCCTCTGGGTGGTGTAAAAATTAATTTTTGAAAGATATTGCTTTAAGGGGAGGGAGTTTAAAATTCAATATCAGACGTTTTGTATCATACGTAAAATCATCAAATTTATTAATAGAATAAAAAATATAAAACCATTTGAAATGGAAACTTAGTTCTGTCCACCTCAAATAAAATGTTGCGTGCAATTAATTATTAATTAAATAATTATTTTGAATATTGTACACAAAATTGTATGCATTTATTTATTTGTAATTTTTTTTAGTTTACACCGTTGATACTGAAAAAAGGACGAGAGTAAAAAATAATTTTATAAATTTAGGGAATTGCGTACATTGTACATTTATACCTACATTTTTTTGTGTTTGTTTTTTGAGGGATTCTTGCACGCGGTTAAATATTAAGTATTCCTAATTCGGATAATTTGTCAACAGATCTATTTGATTCGTAAATGGGACCTAGGAATAATGTTAATAAACGGGTGCTCCATCCTCCATAGAGCTTGAGCCTCACCACCAGATGTCGTTTTGGGTCATACACAGGACACCATTTTTCTTTGAAGGTGGATTTTACTCGTCTGCGGATACAGTAGCGTATTCTAAGCCCCGCCGACAGGACAAAGAAAAGTGTTGAATACTAGCTGAACAGATACTAAATCAACAACGTGAATCTATGTTTTATTATTATATCATATTATATATATATATATATATATATATATATATATATATATATATATATTATATATATATATATATATAAAGTAGTACTGTAAAGTAGTACTGTAAAGTGTGCAGCTTGAAATCATTCCTGTTTTATTCTAAAATGCTGTATATTTTAGATACATATCCAGCATTACAAATATTCCTTTTTTGTTGTGTTTGATAAACGGATGTTAAATTCAAACATCATTTGCAAATGTTCAAATATCTTTTACACAATAATGTCAATGATACCAACAACATTTACTTTAAATAAAAAATGTGAACTTTAATTTTCTTCACAACGAAATTATCTTTAGTTGTAAATTGGAATAGAAAGTGTTTTCATCTCTTATAACATTTTAACTGTATTACTCTTATGTGCAATCACATCGCTATGATGTGCCGTTTTTGTTTGGCTACACAAACACACTCACCCCCTACACACATATATCTATCATTATACTAAAGCTGAGTGAATCAATGATTGTTTGTTAAAGCCTTTTTTGCTATTTAGTTTAATCACATAAAACACATCCCAAAATATTCCTTAGTTTTGGATTAAGTTATGTTTGAAAAAAAGAAGATTCATTTGGTCCTAATTAGTCGTAATTTGCAATCCAGTCAAAAATTTACCCGTCTCTTACTTCACATTCTTCCTGTCACTTTTCCCTTCTCTCTATATATCCATATTAACCACTTCTTATATTTGTTAGTTTTCTCTGTGAGCGTAAAGAGAGATATTGGAGTGTGTGAGAGTGAAATTTACCTTCCCATTTTATTTGTATGTTAATTTTTAGCGGCTAACGGCTGGTTTATGTATAGCATACAAATAAAGGGGGGGGGGAGGTAAATTTACCTCTCACACTCCCCAATATCTCTCTCTCTCTTTTTACTCACAGAGTTACTCATTAATATGAAGTGGAAAGTAACAGGCAGAATATAAAGTAAAAAATGGGTCAGTTTTTGTCATAAATGCAAATTTTAGCAAATCTTTAAAAAAATTTCTGGGAAAAATGTTTTTTTTTTTAAATTCTCTGTGCGTATATATTTTTTTACAAATTGATTCGATTTGTACAGTAACTTTCTTCCTGATGACAATTATCTACCCGGAGCTCAATGGGTGACCCAACGGGTCAGGTTTTTTCAAGTATATATATATATATATATATATATATATATATAATCAGAAATTTATAGATGATCTAATACATTTAATCGGACATTTAATTTTGTCAGTCGTAAATAAAATTTTGAAATGAAATAAGTAACACTTAAGTTCATTATTCTCAACTTTAAGGAATAAAAAAGCAAGCTATATTGAATCTGACACAAGTCCAAGAATTATGGGGCACCCAGTGAGAATCAAAATCACTGATACTTGCTTTACCAGCATCACTGACAGAACATTTCACCACTCGAGGCGCCCCGGTTTTATCGGATAGTTATATAAGTAATAATATAAAACTAAAATTTCTTTTATTATTCTATTGAATATTATATAGGTGTTGTTTTAAATTGCTCATCAGATACGAACAACTTTTTAACGAGGTTTTGCACCTATGCATTTATGCACACACGCGTGAAGCCGTGCATAAATGCACACACGCACCTACACACACCACACCTACACACACTCGCACCTACACACACACACACACACACACACACACACACACACAATCTTTTATTAGCGCATGTTGTATTTGAAACCAATCAACGCTTGTGCTTTCGTATCTGCGTACAGGTGGTGGATAGAAAGAAAGAGAGAAGAAAAAGAGAGAGAGAGAGAGAGAGAGAGAGAGAGAGAGAGAGGAGAGAGAGAGAGAGAGAGAGAGAGAGCACATAGTGCACCTTTGTGTGTGTGTGTGTTCGCATGAACAAGGTGCATCTGCTGATCTATCTCCTCTGGTATAGATGAAGTGCCAAGCAATAGATTTACTTAAGCTGCGATGGTGAATATCCCTATCACCATTACCACCACCACCAGTCTTGTCGTCATCTCTCTACCACTATATCCGTTACTGAGCGATTCACCAACAGGAAATGACGTCACAATGACATCATTGGACATAACTTGTTGCTAACCTGCCAGTTGAATGATACCCGTATGCAGCAGTTAGTCTTTTTCTTTAAAAAAAATTGTCTTTTGAGTTTTAGTAGTAGTCACGGTCGTAATAGTAGTTGTCGAAATGAAAGAAGAAAAAGAGAAAGAGAAGGAGAAGGAGAAAGAGGAGAACGAAGATGAGGATGAAGAGAAGCCTATATAATCGTTGTCTTATTGTTGGGTAAATGTTACAACTATGAAGATGAAAATATTATTCTCACATAGGCATTGCAAAAAAACAAAAAAAAAAAAAAAAAAGAAATAAAAAAGAAAAGAAAAAGAAAAAAGAAATATATATTAATTTTCTTTTGGTCTTCACTTCGTTCTTTCTATCTTTTTAAAATGCTAGCAACTTAATTCTAATGGAATATTTCATGCTGCAGCACTAACAACAACAACAACAGCAGCAGCAGCAGCACCACCACCACCACCACCACCAGCAGCAGCACCACCACCACCACCACCACCAGCAGCAGCAGCAGACTTAACTCGAAAAGTTGTCTGTTATTCATACAAATGCTAAATTCTGATTTTGACATCATCTTGCAGACAACCTTTTCTTCCATCAAGAAAAGGAAAGAAAAAGAAAAAAAGAAAAAAGAAAAAGAAAAAAAGGAAAAAGGAAAATGAACACACATCTGTCGTTTAAAAAAATCTTAACTTTATCATTTTGTTCCTCCCTACTTTGCGACCGTTTAGCACTCGACGTAGTAACACTGATGCTGCTAACTATCTGCTTCCTTCCATTAATCGTTCTGTGTAATATTTATTTTTTGCACACACACCCCTTTTTTTTTTCTTTTATTGCTTTTAAAAAATACACATTAACGATTTCTCCCCAACTGTTTAAATGATCGATGCTGGAAAAATCCATATTAAAAACAAACTTTAAAAACTGATTCTCTCCTGTCGTAAAGAGAGTGGATTTGATTTTTTTTTCGTTGTTTGCAAAGGTGCTTGTTACGTGTAGGTGGGCGGGTGGTTGCGTGCGGGTAGATTAGAGGATTGAGTAGGTGCATGTGTCTGTTATAGATACCGTGTGTGTGTATATATGTGTTTGTTTGTATCGATCTCCTGTGTGTTTGAAATGATGGCGCTTTTCCCACCAATTAATGCCGTTGTGTTCAGATTAGGGCAAATGAAAAAATGTTCATCTTAAAGACAGAAAAGTAAGTCTTTCGTCTAAGATAGCAAATGCAATAGAATCTTCTTTGTCCACAATTCCCCAAACAATTGACCTTGTGACAAACTAAGTTTGGGTTGAACAAATATATATATGTACACATTTACTTAACCTCTCCGTAGTCGGTGAGGTTTAGAATAAGCTGACTCCTGCAAAAGGGTAAGACCCCTCACAAAAAGGATTGTCCTGGGTATGACACTAATCAGGATCTGATAGTGAGGCTCCAGTTCTGGACCACTGGAAAGTGTGAAGTACTTCTGATTGCCATTAATTCCAGGTTCACTCTGACCCGGAGTGGTAGTATATACTAAAGTCCCATCGAGGGGTCAAATAGATCTGTTTGAAAATCATTAGTATTATATAAGAATACTTAATGCCATATAACTGTAAATAATTTGTATTAAGAATAGTTACTTTAAGTTGTAATTATTTACTAAGGATTTTACCATTTGTAACTTGGAACTACATAACTGTATGCAAAAATATCATTACATAGAAATAATTACTTGATACCATATGATTATAAGTATCAAATATATAATCGTTACGTAACGCGTGCATATATGTATAAACATAACGGTGCATATACACATACAAGAGAAAACTGATTTTAATGGTCTTGTGCCATACTTACATAAAACAAATAAACTGTTAATAAGTTGGTCTGCTAGATCATTACTTTGTGTAGCTAGTTCAATCCCAACTGAGCCAACTTTGTTTTCTTTCACTAAGTTTAGAATAAAGCCAGAAGTACGTCACCCAGTGAGAATCGAATTCACTAATAGTGATCTGCTAGCCTAGTTTATTAATCTTTACATCACGGGAGGCGTCTCATCTAAACCTGTAAATACCTACAATAAAGTATAAACCTCCACCACGAGCAAGATGAAACATAGGGTCAATCTCCAAGTAGAGAGCAGCTGGAGTTTTCCATTTCCTACATCGGGGATCCCCAATCTTTTCAGCCCGAAGACCACAAAAAATAATTCAGGAGGGCCTGGGACAGAAAAACAGCTAAATTCACTGTTGTAGAGTAGCTAGCACCCCTTCAGCACTCTACTAGATGGACTGGCCTTTGTATCCTTAAATAGTCTACGATTAAAATGGATTAATAAGCTTAATGATATTCGGACTGATCTTATTGCGTTTGGCTACACCACATTTGACCCTCCTTGTTAATTGTTTGTACTCTATTGTTCTGTGTTGTTGTGTGTATCCGTTAGCACCGGATACTAGTGCTGAATTATATATATTAAGCACTCAATTCTTCTGTGTATCATTCCGCCTAGATGATACAACACTAAGTAACAATCATGATTCATTAATGAAACATCTAATGTTGTTTATAGTCACAAAAAAGATTTAATATCAGGGCGAAATGAATGGGTTGACATAAGGAGCATATCAGATAAATGATAATTCGACAGTTGCAAATGCAGTATACTCTTGACATGCTGCATTTTGTAGAATATCAGTTCACAGCGGTATGAAGTGCCAAACATGCTCACTACTTGGATGTAGGTAATAAGTTTGGGGGAATCATTCAGATGGAATCTCATAGTTCTAATAGAAATCAAGGATGTGGAACGATGAAGGTCAATGAGTTCCATGTGCAGTTATAATTGTACCTCTTCATTTCTACATTAAATGGAGAATCCCCGTGGCGTAGTGACTAACATACTGGACTGTGACATCGTAGTAAGCGAATTCGAACTCCTGTTGTGCTATTCAGACTATTACCTTTGTGACAGGTATCAATACTCTCATACCCCAGGTATAGGTTAGCTAGTACAACTAATGTTCTTCTACAATGAATAGTTTTGGCATTAAATAAGACATAAAGGTTGATATGCCATTAGAAAAGAAAGAAAGAATCAACATGAAAAGGCACAGACTTTTAAAAGTTGGGCCAAGGGCCAAACGGATGAGCCTTCGAGGGTCGTATGTGGCCCACGGGTTGGGAAACCTTGTCCTCTTTGTTCGATTGTTGTACCAATGCTAAAGAGACCAGTCTGCTCTACTATATATTCTTGGCTGGTGGAGAAGAGATGGATTTATGCCTTTCCCAAGGACATTAGCACTGAAGTAAAGTATTTTAAAAGTTTTATTTGGTAACTAAAGAAATAGCATTTTGTGGGTAACGAGAAGGACAGATTTCCGAAAACTAAAATACATTTACTTATTCATTCTGTTTATTATTAAAATATAAACAAAAAATTAAAATACAATATTGTACATAAGTTACCAGCACCACGAGGCTACTTTTCCACTGGCATCTAAATTAATATTTTGCATATGGTACGTTTCCAATGTTCTAGCTCTTCTTAACATTTTCATATGGTATATTTCTATGGGTATAACTCTTCTTAACATTTTCAGATGTTATGTTCTGATGGGTTCAACTCTTTTTAACATTTTTTGATTCCTGTCTACCTTCGGTTTTGAATCATCATAATTCAAAACTGATGATTGTCTATTTGTGCAATTTATTTCGAGGGACCAGTCATCACATTTAAACAAGGTTGTTGGTTGTATGGTCCTATATGTTTCCTTTCTTTTCCCTTCCTAAATTCTACGAGCAGCTTTAGTGACTTTGAAGTCTAGTTTAAAAGTAAGGTCTCCTGTCTGTCACTTAAAAAACAAAGAAAGATTATTACTTCCGAAATAGTTGTTTAGACAAACTCAATTGCCCAGTCTCACAAATCCACGAGTTTTGAAATGAACTAGATTTTTGCGAATTTCATCACGTTTTTCTCGTTCTTTATAGTGATTGATTTTAACGGCATGTCAACCGATCTAGGGTTATTTTATACTTCGAGTTTAGGTAATAATTGACTCATAGATTGAACCCTAATATGCACTATCACTTTGAGTCAGAGTGGATCCGGGAGTAATATAATGACAATTAATGGGTACTTCACACTCCCCAGAGCTCCAGAAATAGTCGCATTCTTCTTATTGCTCTTGGTATGACAGAATCCAGTTATGGAGATTTACCCCCAGATCCACTTTGATCCAGAGTGGCTGTACGTGTCGTATCTGAGATTTATTTAAAAATTATTCGTATTCAATTCGACCAAGTGCAAAAAAACACAATAAAAATCAAACTCTTAAAAAACAAATACGCAAAAATGTAAATAGGAATAGAATGAACCTGATTCCCTAACCTCTAGGCATAAAATAAACCTGGACGAGTTGACATGCTGTTAAAATCAATCAATTTAAAGAAATACCAACACAAAAATGCAAAATTAATGTATAATGAATACCATTTTTAGGAAATTGTATTCATTTTACGTTAATTTTGCCCAGGGTATAAAATAACCCTAGACGGGTTGACATACCGTTAAAATCAATCAATCAATAATAATCACTCTGCAACGCCTTGTGATATCCATTTTGTTGGGTATTTTGAAATAGCCATCTTTTTTACAAATTGTATTTTATCTTTTTAAGATCTAATGATTATGTAGACAACTTGTGGGAGAGCTTTTCCGGGTGAGTGAGTTACATGCTCGGGCACATTATCGAGAACTTCAGTTGCCGGTTTGATCTAGTTTTAACGATATTTGTTTGGAAGTGTTGATGGGAAAAATAACTTGAAATTCGTCTGTCACATGTTTGTAAGATTTGTACGTATCAAAATCTTTTGTCACTGGAAACGATACACAACTGTCACAATACAAGAGAATAAATGGTCAAATGAAGCTAGAGTATCACACAATCAATATGTGTGTGTGTGTGTGTGTGTGTGCGTGAGAGAGAGAGAGAGAGAGAGAGAGAGAGAGAGAGAGAGAGAGAGAGAGAGAGAGAGAGAGAGAGAGATTTGTTGTGTCACATGAAAAGCGACGAAAAATGAACTGGTAACGTAGCATATCCATTCGTCGAATGAAACTTATTTTTTGGTGTCCAAGTGTCTTTAACTGACCATTTAGTATCTGTAATATTGTTATATATGAGACGCTGTGACGGAGCAAATACATCATTGACCCGAATGTACGAAAAATAACACGTTAAGGGAACAGCTCTCCTATTTACTGATTTTACCAACATATCAAGAAAGATTGAAAGGATGACTTAAAATAACGATAATACGGACAAACCTGGTAGACAGAAGAATATTATTTCAGCACCGTTGGAGAAATGTGATGGGATCTAAATTTGAACTAAACAAGTACACTGGGAAGATGGCAAATGATGAGCCGAAAATCGTAAGTCGAGCGGTGCAAACACGTTACTTAAGTAACAGTTCCAGACGGGCAGCGATCTGATTGGTTCATGCATTTGTGATGTCACGTATTTTTTCTCCTTTTAAATCATATCCGGTTTTTTCCCTCTTTAACTGCTGATAACTTTTTCTGCGAGATAGACGACTTGTATTTTACAAGGATAGGCTAGGGTTGATTATAATACCTAGAAATATATGGTGTAATGAGTAGAATAACAGACGAGGTAGGTACTTAGGCAAAGCTGCTTGCTTAGCAGGAGGTTTGTTTCGGGGGAGTGGGAGTGAAGGAAAGCCGTTCACACGTGGCAGAAGTAAACACAAAAAAGAGTACCGAATTTGCGTGTGTTCTTGCATAGAAACTGTTATAAGCGCGTGCTCAGACACACACACTCACACACACAAACACACGCATTTATATTGGGCACTTACTGTAGTAGTTATTGCTATTCTCGTAGACACTTATGTAACGAATTCAATCATCCGGCTACTCTCTATGAATAGACTTGTCAAAATTGGTAAGTTTACTAAATAAAAAGTTATCACCTCCTTCTCTCTCTCTCTCTCTCTCTCTCTCTCTCTCTCTCTCTCTCTCTCTCTCTCCGACTGATATTAAGACTGGTGACACTTGGTGGGAAGGTAACCCTGGAAAACGTGTAGTTGATGCATCAATCATCTTTCACTGCTTGTCATTATATTCTAGGATGGGAATTCACTAGCATTTTTTTTCAACGTCACCAATTCTAAGAACATTAGTGTTGTTCAGGCCCATTGTCGTCAGACGTTCTTACCTGTCTGGTTTTGTACACGCAAGCGAAGTGGTCCACCCTGTCCCATTTATTGTACTTTTCTAATGGGCGAGGCATTAAATGTCTCTGACCAAGTACACGGTCACATGTTCTTTTTTGTGTGTATTGTTATTTCGTGTTGGTTCGCACTTTCAGTTTTTTCGCTATCTTTCGTATTTTAACATAGAGCACTCATTTGTGATTCTATTTCCTCAGACTGTGTGGGCATTTTTAGGGTTCGTTCGAGAGTTAGCCGGTTGCCCTTTTCCAATTGTTTGCATTTGATATATGCCAACGCACACATCCACTGTATAGAGTCACTGATGTGGTTGTCGGTATTGTTACCATAATTGCAGTCAATGGTAATTTTTTAGAAACCTGTGTCGTACTGTTGGCAATTTTCTGCTGGTCAAAACTTTATCTTGAAGTAGAAATATTTACTCGAGTGACAAATTAGTTGTTTAGTACATTTACAGGTGTATCATAGTCATGACTCTTACCTGTATCAGGTAATGTGGAAAATAAATCTAGCTCGGCAGGTCCTGTTAAATGCAATAGTAGAGCACGTTCTCTCCGTCTTACTCAACATTGTGTCGCGTTGTTATAGTTGTCGCCTTTAATGAATGCTTCTAGGAGTAATCCTTTCCCATCAACGTAAAACCCAAACGCTTGTAACCATTGAATTCGTATGGGACCTATCGTCACTGCTTCGTTGTATCAGTTAAAATTCATGATTCCACTGGTCAAATTTTCCCATATCGCATTCATTGCGATGTTTTCAGTTCTTGGTTTTCTCGCTGTCACTAATGTAATATGTTCTTTTTCTATTAAGGAAGACTACAGATAATAGTAGGGCTCGTACAATAAGAACAAGTATGCTATATATATATATATATATATATATATATATATATATATATATATAGATAGAGATAGATAGAGAGAGAGAGAGAGAGAGAGAGAGAGAGAGAGAGAGAAGAGAGAGATAGAGAGATAGAGAGGGGCAGATAGAGAGATGTGAGCTTCGTGTAATGGCTATCTTCGGAGGATATGGACTCGGCGGCACGAACTCAAATCCTAAAGGAGGTTCTTTGCTTTTCATATAGTACTAATATCCCTCCAGCTATGGGAAAATTGTTGGGTGAACTGGGATCTTTAACCTTGGTTGGGTAACCCGTCTAAGAGAAGGAAAACTCTGAATTCAAACCTGTTAAACTCCGCTTAAGAAATTTATAAACATCGTTTCGTCTGTCAAGGAGTAGTTAGCTTAGCAGATTATTACTACAGTTGTAATTTAGATCGGAAAAAAAAGCTTACTCCTCATTTTTCAGATTTTATCTGAATAATCTGAATAATCTCTGCAATATTTTACCACTGAACATTTTATCTCATTAAATTTTATTTTTTGATTTATGATTTCAAGATTTGAACATGTAAATAGAATCTGTCAAAAAAAAAAAAAAAAAAAAAAAAATGTCAAAAAAGTTAATTAGAATGAAGAGAAAATGCAAAAAAGATGTCTTTTCAAAATTTGGAACCGTTTCTGTGGGAATCTTTTGTGTCACGAAATTGTTTGTCAATTCTGAGAATGTCAAGAGAGTACGTGAGATTTCCTCCAAGGACTGTCCACTTTGGAGAGATCAGGATTCGGTCATTTGTCTTTCAGGAACTTAAGTCTCAATCCTTCCTGTGGTAATCACGTGTCACAGTTCCGGAGAGATGAGAACGTAAACAAATTGAAGAAAGATTGATAAATCGGAAGGAAATAAGGAATGTTTTTTGACACCCCCACCTCAAAAAAATAAAAACAGAAACGAAAATTTTCGTAAAAAACATAATAATAAATAAAAAAAGAAAGCTAAGAAAGAAATAAGAAAATGGGGGTGAGAGAGAATTGTCTGAGGAAAGAGAAAAGAAAACGGAATAGATATGCTGATATATATATATATATTTTTATACGCAAACAAAAAGAAATTAAATGGAATGGATACTCAAACTCAATACACTTAAAATGGTTTGAATACTGACCTCGGCATTTTAAGTACATTCAAATACTTTCACACAACCCATTCCTAATATCCCACCACAAACATCATAATCCTAAAAAAACAAACTAACAACAAAAATTAAAAAAAAACCCACAGGGAACAACAAGAGGAAACTTTGTAGCCTGACCCTACTGGAGATTTTAAAATTCCAACGCACAAAGCAACACAGGGAGAACATATAATGCCTCCAGCCAATAGACCATTCAACTGGTACCCCAAAGAAGAGATTAATATATTGTCACATGCATGTGTACACGCAAAACACACAGGAATTCTACGTAAATGCGTATTTCGGTCTAAGACGCGACGAGGAATCATTGGTTGATTCTGTGACGTAATATCATATTTTTATTTATTTTATCTTTATTTATTTTATTTATTTTATTCTTTAATTTTTATCAAGTTGCGCATGACTTTCACGATCAAAGTCATGCCGAATTTCGAACGATTGCCGTGATCGATTTCGGATGAGTTACGTCACACATTTTCGAAAGAAAAGTAACGGCTGGGCAACGCCAGATCATTTCACGTCAATTTTTTTCCTCACATCACATATACTTGGATTTCACGTTTCCCCACACAGTCTTTATACCTTGACAAAGGGTGAATATTCACCCGAAATATCGGAATTAATCAAACAACAGCTGAATATTAAAACTCTGTTTTTTGTGTTCTGTTTTTTTGTTTTTTAAAATTTTTTATTCTGTTTTTTTTTCCATGCTTCATAATACTCCAAAAAAACAACGTTCACAAGAACAAAGTTTATACACAATAAATCTCTCTCTCTCTCTCTCTCTCTCTCTCTCTCTCTCTCTCTCTCTCTCTATCTATCTATCTATTATATATATATATATATATATATATATATATATATATATGCGTGTGTGTGTGTGTGTGTGTGTGTGTGAAGGGAAACAGACAGACAAATAGACAGACAGAGACACGCAGAATGTTAGGGGAATGTTAACAAGAGCGAGAGATAGAAAAAGAATACAAAGGGAGTATACAATCTGGAGAAAAAAAAACAAGGGTGGTTAATGAAAGTAAACAAACAAGAAAGAAAGGAAAGAAGAAAGAAAGGAAGAAAGTGAAACATTAAAAAGTGTAATTTTGATAAAAGGAAAAGAAAACAAAGAGGAGGCTTAAATCGAAATGATTAAAGCCTTTCAGTATTTGTGATTTTTGTTTGTCAATGACCAATGCAAAATGTCAACGGAAAAGCTTTCCGCCATTTTCTGCCCAATGTGCACACCGGGAAATTTTGAAGCCAATATCACGACGGGATCTTGAGAAAGTAAAGCGCAATTGCCTTAAATGCAAGGTGAGCTGTGTTGCTGATTAATGCAAAAGATCCCAGGCATTTCTGAAAAATAAAATCTAAAAGGAAAAATCAAACATGCAACATACATGACCATGCTGTAAAAGCTTCGATCAGCCAAGAAACATCTATCTATCTATCTATCTATCTATCTATCTATGTTCATGTTTATTTATCTATCTATGGTGATACATTTAGAGCTATGCCCACGCACAGACCCCCCTACCACACCTGTGGTATACCTGCTAAAAAGACAATATTTAGTTCGTCTTACATTTAGATTTTCTTACACACTCCAAAACACACACACACACACACACACACACACACACACACACACACACATATATATATATATGTAAAGAGAGGAAGTAAATCCGACGGTATGTAATATATCAAGAAAAATGAAAAAAACACAGGTTTAAATGGGTTAAGTGGTGAGTTTATTGGCCGACGCTGCAGTGTTTCGATCTATTAAATCTATCTTATGCCCTGAAGATGATCTATTTAATAGATCGAAACACTGCAGCGTCGGCCAATAAACTCACCACTTAACCCATTTAAACCTGTGTTTTTTCATTTTTCTTGATATATTACATATATATATATATATATATATATATATATATATATATATATATATATATATATATATATATATATATATATGTATGTATCTCGGCCAACGGAATACACAGACAAATTGCAAATTTTGTTTGGTATTCCATCTCTTAACTGATAATAAATACATATAGGATTCTATGAGTTCAGCATAGCTGTTTCCTCATGTTAGTGTAGGTCTTATAGGTGTGTTTAAACCACTATTTTTAGAATGGAGCAATATTCAAGGGTTTCAATCTTGATAATATATGGCATTTGAATATTTCTGCAGATCAGTGACATTTGCAGGACAATACTTGAAAATGATTTTCTGGGATCTGCACCATTTACAACAAGGTATTTTCGATTGTCGCTACTTGGGATTGAACTTTTATTTAGACATTTCGTCTTTAACCATTTTTATGAACTAATTGATATAATAATTGTAGATTGGCAGGTCACAAGTTCAATCTCTTGTAGTTCCTCTTTAATAGCTTAGATGCAAATAGTCATAACTGGGAAATAATAGGAAAATAGGAAAGTTGTTTTGAAAGACGCTCGGTGAAAACTAAACGGGGCTTTTTTGAAATTTAAGAAACGCATGCCATTTTCTTGGGAGAAAATATATTGCAAAGCGACAAATAATTCAAAATGTATCCAAATAAACCGAAGAACAACAATAGGGCATCTTCATTCCACTAGATCATTATAGTAGAGCAGCCAGAAGAAAGCCACTTATTAAACCAATCAATAGAATAAAAAGCAGACAATTTTCATCCTTTTAGTACTCATTTGCTAAATTTTCGGAAAGCTAGTATTGGAATTCTTGGTGGTAGGGAAGTTCCCACCGTCCAATGACCAATATAAGCATTTGTATATATGTACACTAACACTGAACAAACAGAAGGACATTCGAACTTCACTTTATATTAATTCAAACGATCAATTAATCTGATGATGGTCGGAGATACGTTTACACTTCAGCACTCCTGTGTTTAATTTGATCACACAAAGTATGTTGCGAATACATGTCAACAAAACATTTTTAGGGTTGTGAAATTATTCTATTTTATCCTATTTTTGAAGAAGAAGCTTCTTTGTTAGTAGATATGACTGCCCACAATAGCAATACTATAAGCACAAACGTATTACACAATAGTGTTACATTTATATTTGAATAATGGGAAGGGTTCGTAGCGTAACGGTTATCGTCGTAGGCAATGGAATTAGTGAGCAAGTTCAAATCCTGGACGAGGCTGATCGCTAATGCCATTGGGAAAGACCTGAATCCATCTCGTATCCCTCCAGCTATGGGAAAATAGTTGGGCAGATTGGTTTCTTTAGCCATAATTAGGCAATCAATATGGGAGAAATAAAAACTCCGAGTTCAAACCAGCTGTACTACACTTAAAATTGACCTTGTTTCACGTTTTGCCACTGACACAGGGGTTGGGTAAAGAGATACATATGTAATTGATATTATTCCTTTTGTAGCTAAGAACCATTTGATCAGAAGATTAAATTTGGGTGATATGAGAAGGGTCTATAATAGCTATGAACAGGAAGATCAGTGTATATTTATGCTTCGTATTACAGACATCATAAGCGCGTCAATGTACTAATATCATAGGGATAGAAAGGGAGTGTAGAGCCAAGCGGAAATTTCTTGTCTAACAAAAAAAAAAAAAAAAAATTAAAACTAAATTTTATCTTTGCACTGTCGGCGGGACCTAGAATACCCTAATCGTATCCCCTGGGGTGTCCTGGGTACGTCACTAAGCTGCGTATGTTGGCGAAGCCGCAGTTCTAGAAATCTAAAGTTTCCCTTAATTACCATTACTCTCAGATCCACTCTGACCTGGAGGGATAATACTTTTTAGCCTATATTTAAAAATTATTCGTATTCGAT